>CAJQUN010000700.1:0-234664 GCA_907163345.1 Haberlea rhodopensis | reverse complement strand
AGTTTCTCAACATACCAAGTAATTTGGTAGAGTCTTTCCATGTCAGTCATATTGTAATTTACTACAATTGACTGAAGCTCTCAGGCAACGATTGCAAGATCACATCGGTGGCCAACTCTTGGTCCAATGGAAAACCCAGCTTCTCCAGATTCTCAATGTACCCAATCATCTTGAGTACATGAGTTTCAACTAGCTTCCCTCTACCATCCTGCACTGGAACAACGCTTTAGAGACGTCATACCTCTCTTGTCTAGCTTGCTGTTGGTACAATTGCTTTAAGTGTTCGATCATATCGAACGCCTCCATTTCCTCATGTTGCTTCTGAAGCTCAGAGTTCATGGTGGCAACATAAGGCAGCCAACATCAAGGGCGTCATTCTGATGCTTCTTGTAAGCATCTTTATCGGCTCTAGTAGCCGTCAGGGGAGGTTCCTCAACAGGTAAGGGTTCCTCTAGGACATATTATTTCTTTCTTGCTTGAGGACTATCCTCAGATTCCTATAACCAGTCTAGGAAGTTTGTCCCATTTAATTTGTCCTTCTCAAGGACCGATCGCAGTGATAATGTGCTTGTTGTATTGTTAGTTGCCATGGATATCTACAATATAAATATGCAAAATAATTTTATGATTTAATCATTTAACATGGTCTTATTAAATGATACTCTCCACTCCCATTTTGTTTAAAATATATCAACCCTCGAAACCTTTAGTGGGCCAAGATCCATATTTTGCCTAATCTTGAGTTAGCTTTGGCTAATCGCCCAAGACTCGGTTATTTAGGTAGACAACAATTTGTCCAATTACATCATATGTAATTCTTGGATAGTTGGACGAACAACACTTTGTTCAATTCATCAAATGAATTATTATCCAACCCATGCCTCTAGGTTCCCAATCCTATTGAGATAACCTAGTTAAATCGTACCCAATTTTAAAGCATAACGGATATCATTTTTATCCTTTCGCGCCTTACTAAGATTGCCACGGTGCTTTGCTTTGGCAACCCACACATGTACAATCGAAGTTTTGACGAGTACTTTTAATTTTGGAAGGCATCTAAACTTAATATTTTAGAGGGATTTATTGATCTCATGATTAGTTTGATAATTTAAAATATGTCCACTACATATAGGTGTATACATATCTACATATATGTTTAATACAATTATCAATCTAAAACATAAGATAAATCATGCATCAACATACATAATTAACCGTGACTGGTTATATGCCCCTACTAGCGATTTTCTCAAGCCAATGAGAAAATCCTAAGAGTCAACCTAAGGTAACTTCACAAGCACCTTCCTTTGGCTCCAATTTGTGAATGGTCTCCTCATCCCGCACGATGCTCCATCTGCATTGGTCACCATCAACAAATAAACTACACTATTTACAAGATATAGAATTCCTCGATTCACATTCGAGGGGAACATATGGGAGGGATAACATTTAGAATAAAATAGAGAAGGCACGACACGCAGGTCGTATTATAAATTACAAACATACACAAATCCTATCTAATAGGTCAAAGGGCTATAACCATGCACCATGCTCAAACAACACATAAAACATGCTTTAAACATTTAATTAATTAAATTCTAAACAATTAAAATTTAATTCTAATTAAAACTGTAAAATAATTTTTGAAAAATTATCGTACGCTCCACGAACTTAAGCGACTAACCACGAACCACCATGGTTCGAACCAACCAAACACCACGGCTAGACCAATTATGGGCCTAGGGTTCGAAACCCTAGCCCATGGCCGAACCATTGACCGAGCGGCGGCGGCGCTAGGGTCTAACCCTAGCCGCCTTGCTCCTTGTTTGTGTTTCCTTCGAGCCAACTTGATCGAAACATTGGAATTTGTTAGCCACGAGTCACGGTCAGGCCATGCACGGTGGTGGCTCAACCATCTCGAGCCAAAGTTTCGAAAAACCCTAGCTCTCACGTGGTGAAGCCACTTATCCATGCATGCGTGAACCATCATCGAGCCTAAGAGTTCAAAACTCATCCACGTCTCGAAACCTTCATGCACCAACATGAGCCACAACGACTAGGCCATCTCGAGCCAAGGGTTCGAAAACCCTAGCCCTCACGTGGCTAAGCCGTGGGTCAAGTGTACTAGGTGGTGGCCGAAACATTACTCAATTAATTCGATTATTCGCTTCGTGTATCGTATACATCAAACATCAATTATATCAAATATAATTTCATGATAATTTCACAAAGTTAATATTAACATATCAATATGTTCATACAGTTTTAAATAGCATGCAATATTAATTCTAATATGATTAAAACAATTTAATCACATAAATCCGATATGAGCCTTGTACACGGCTCTGATACCACTGTAAGTAATCCATCAAGTATCGTACGCAGCGGAATATAAAAATTATGGATTACAAAGACACCGGATCTATACATAGGGGTTCATATCGGATAAAGGATAACAACAGTCTCACCCTTGTAGCGTGTTTGAGCAGATTCCACGAAGCACCACGTCCAACGAACTCCGAGTCACGAGCAACACCTCCAAGGTCTTGCCTCTACGGTATCCACACGATTAATCGAACAAGGACGTTCAAGAACAAGTTGCTAGACTTATTCTTGAACCAAACCAAACTCCCGTTCAAAACCGACTAACGACTACCAAACTCTACCAACAAGAGACGGCGGCGACCGTGGATATTGGAGGAGAGTGAGGCGGCCGAGAGAGCTTGGGAGGATGCTAGGTTATTTTGATATGAAGTGTTGGATTAAAACAATTAATCACATTGATATCAAATATATATGATTTAATTAAAGGCTTTCTTAAAGCCTCATGTGCCCAAATCCATGATTTAATTAAATCCTTATAATCATTTAATTAAGACTCTTCTTAATTATTTAATTCATCCCATGAATTTAATTCCCTTTATCGATTTAATCTTTTGTGCGACCCGATAGGATCTAGTAATGTTGGCAGTGACATAAAATCCTCATTTTACGTTACAAGCAATGAGCGTATCTAGCAACACATCAAGGCTACCCAAATTACAAGAATGTCAATGACTCGACATAACCTTTAGAACTTGTGATAATATTAACCATGTAACTTAATCCCTTTGTCCTTTGTGTTGAGATTGAACACGAGTCATGGAATAGTCATACTCGTATATTCAATCTTTATTTCTTGATCCCCAAGTAGAACTAGAATAAACGAATAAGCTCGATATCTCATATCGACTCATTCGAGCATGGCAATGCATTTTAGTGTCTCACTGATAAAGGGCCAAACACATTCTCCTGTTATATAGGAGGGACAAATCATATCTCGAATCATCAACATCCCTCTACATAATGCGTAGTGTATCCAAATAGTCCGCCTTTATAGTTTACCATTGTTACGGGTAACGTTTGACATATCAAGATACTAACTCCTTATGTTGGGATCGTCTGATGATCACAAGTCGTAAGGATTACATACATTTTATCACTATGAGAATTGCATATGACATCATATAACTATCCATGTTGCATTCTCATGGTGGGTCTGTCCAGTACAAAAATCGTTCTCTAACATGTACCCATGTGTTATGTTAGATATCTCAAATAATGGAACAATTCATCAATCATACAGACTAGTCTCGTATTGTAATTAGTCAGTATCCGGATTCATGATAATACTTGACTAGGGACAAATGTTTAAGAATAATACAATATTATTCTAAGGACATTAACATATATATTATTCACATTGCACAGTTAAACGAATAATATATAATAATGAATTGGCCATTCATAAAATCATAAAACATTGTATGTCAAAACAAAGTCATCCAATGAACATGTCTTAGGGCATATACCAACAGATGACATTCTTATAGCATCAAAAAGCATGAAAGAAAATCTTAAACATTTGGAAATCTTTTCAGATGTTTGTTACAAGGAAGGATTAGTGCTTTCCGAAAAGAAAGCAGTGATTCTATAAGACAAATCGAGTTCCTTGGAGTTGAGATCGACGAATCTGGAATTATTCTGCAGAATCATATTGTTGAAAAAGTATAAGGATATCCGGATGATGACCTCAAGGATTTAAAACAACTTCAGAGATTTTTAGGAGTTGTTAATTTTGCTGGGATGTTTATCAACAATATAGCAAACCAGAAGAAGGTGTTCAGTCCACTACTCAAAAAAGATGTTAAGTTTGAGTGGAATGCCGATCACAGACAAGTTGTCAAACAACTGAAGGAGGTTTGCAGGCAACTACCAAAGCTTGCAATACCAAACGACGAGGATGAACTGGTATTATACACAGATGCCAGTGATTATTGGTGGGCTGCAGTCCTCATGAAAGTTACACCAGAAGGAGAAGTGCCATGCATATATTGCAGTGGGCTATTTGATAACAGCGAAGTTATTAGATGGCACATCAACGAGAAAGAGTTATTTGCAGTTCGAAAGGCTTTTAAAAAATGGCCATTATTTTACTTGCAAACAAATTTATCTTAAAAATAGATAATACTAGTGTTAAGTCTTTTCTGAAAAATAAATTGAATCAAAACCAGAAAAGGCTAGACTTTTAAGATGGCAGGCTGGATGCCAATATTATGATTATGATATTGTCATTGTGAAATCTGATAAAAATATCTTGCAGATTTCTTAACACGAGATGGAGGGACACATTGCTAGCGATACCCTCAAACGAGTTAGGAATCTCAGGGAAAACCTGGAGATCGTGGAACGAGATTTTGGGACTCTTTGTCTCAATGTAGAGGTCGCGGGACGACTTCAACGAGCAGATCAGGAACTTGTTACTGATCATATACGAGCATGCTTTCGAGACCATGAACGATTGTTTGAAGTTTTGAAAGGGCCTCTCCTTCAGGCCGCACCTTCAACGGTGCAAAAAGAAGTGTTTAGAGAACGGGACTCATCTAACCCGGAGGCAAGAGATTCAAGTACCCCTGTCACGAGTGATGCAGATGATGCATTCCTTGAGGATGTACAAGCTGAAGCGAATGTTGAGGGTCAGATGTCATCACAATCTGAACCTTCAAGTCAACCCAGCACCTCTGGGTAAAGAGAGAGTTGAATCTTAGGCCAATGACTGGCAAGTCTAAGGTTCAAACTAATGATGATTTAGTTTATTCACGTATGCAGGATTACCAACGCACTTGGGAGAAACTAATTACCAGGCGAGGTATCAACCCAGACAAATCTATAGTTGATATCTCAGGGAAATATCCGAGGGTTCGGATGAAACCAGGCAGCCATCCAAACGATGTTCAGGAATGGTATAATTTCGAAGCTCTGGCTTCGGTTTATACTGTGGCACCAGCTTTCTCTGAAATATCAAAATTAACGAAATGGATTAGAGAAGCTGTTTACGAGACTTGGGCCAATAATCCACATTTGGCAAGAGGCGACATTTTGGAGTTTTATTTTTTCAGTGCTGCTCCAGAACCGGCGAAGAAAGGCTTCATCGAAGCTTTTCATTTTATCAAGCTCAGAAGACCAGATGGAAACGCCCTGAAAAATATAAAAAAGGCGCTACTAGAAGGAATTCCAATTTTGGCTGGAACTATCACAGATGATGAAGTTTCAACCAGACGAGCATGTGGTCTTTGGGTTTGTCTCACAGAAATGGACAAAGTCAAATACTCATTCAAGTTCTTTCAGAATTCAGCAACGG
Source organism: Haberlea rhodopensis (assembly GCA_907163345.1). Taxonomy (NCBI): domain Eukaryota; kingdom Viridiplantae; phylum Streptophyta; class Magnoliopsida; order Lamiales; family Gesneriaceae; genus Haberlea; species Haberlea rhodopensis. The sequence goes on along the minus strand of CAJQUN010000700.1, from coordinate 228,984 downwards.
AACTTTCTTGCTGAATTCCATGGCAGGAACCTCCACGAGATTTGCCGAATAACTCTTTGAAACAAAAAGAAGAATTCTTTGGGAAAACAAGATCCCGACAGGAAAGGAAACTTACCGAAAATTCTGCAACATGGCACACATTGGCCGATGGTTAGACCATATTTGCCAAGCATGCCCGGAGCAGAAAGAACCAGAGTTCGGGAAAGGATTCCGCTCCAAACCCGACAGATCAGAGGCAGGAAGAGACAAAAGACCTGCTGACAAGAGAGCCCATTTTCCTAAAGTTTGGGCACCACAAAAACCACTAATGTAAAGATTCCCTGACAAAGGAAAAGAGGTGGACCACTAGAAGTTAGTGCGGATACGTTCAACACATTCAGACAAAAAATAATGGACAACCACAGAGAAAAGTTGGCACATTCAGACAAAGAGCCAGACCACATGAAAGTTAAGGGCGCACTCACAGGCGCACTCAACAATTATCAAGATTTGGAATCCGCATTTGAAGTCTGGATTCATGCCTATATAAGGGCACTCATTCAGGAAGCTAAAGGACATCGAAAATTCTCTATAGTTTTCTGAAATATAATTATTGTAGTCTCTAAGCTTTGTAATCTTCAGATTTCTTAGCTGGGTAGTATTTTCTTTTCTTTCTTTCATTTCATAAGTGTCTGTTATATTGTTCTGTACTTTAGTTTATGTTTTCTTGAGTCAAAGCCCCATCTATATGAGAGGCTAAACATGTCCGTCTCCTCCCAAAAGGAGACGTTTTAATGTAAAAGATGTTACAAGTATTCCAGAATAAAAATAAGGCTGTTGCCCAGCTATCTGCCAGATTTCTTTAAATCTTTTTATATCTTGACTTATACCTTACGCCCTAAGGTAGGAAACAAATTAGGGCTGTGCTGTGCGATTTCTGAAGGAGTCGGATAACTGGCAGACTAACCTCGCCGTGAGCTGAGATTGGATGGTGAGGAGCCATTCGTAAAACAGTCTAGAGGCAGTAAGTTTTTTGACTTGTGGAAGTTGCGACACACCTCACCCGGTTCCGTTATGGTCAAAATGATATATTTCAGTTTTGTTAAACTTTTATTGTAATAAGGAATCATGTTGGGCCTTTATTTATTTTTAACATGATCTTCAAATCGGGTTTTGAATTATAATTAGACAAGCGTTATATAAACTGTGAATCCTTTGCAAAAGTATGCTCTTGGGATTCATCTCGAGATGACAGAAACTGAAGGATCCCATGTTCATATAATGTTTCTGTTTGGTAAATATTAGGATGAAAATGATGATGAATAATATATTGTGGCATATTTTGTTCTTTAAACATTTTCTAGGGGCTAAGAATGCAAATTTATTAAAGATTGGTTGGACCGCGTGGACCACCTGAACCACATGGGGTTATTATTGTCCTTTCAAACCAATAATGAACTTAGATCAATTAATGTTTTTTTCGCTGGACTAGAATAGATTATGTTTTATGAAAGTGTCGACCGCCCAGTAATTTTCCCTATTTAATATGTATGCCAAACGTGGTCAACGTACTAGTAATGAATAACCTCACGGTTCAAGCCCAAGAATTACCCGACAAGCCCATCCAAATCGCGACCGTTGATTGGCATTGCAGTGCTTTTCCTTGACGGTGGAACAGAGTCCAGTTTGTCCAGTTTTTGTCCAGTTCAATTTCTTCAGATGATATACGGAAGAAGAGGCGTTTACGGTTTCCCTCTGTGCAAAACACTTTCGGAGTAATAATAAATAAATAAAGCCGCGAAAACATTAAAAATTCTAAAAAAAACAACACGAAATCAATAATATATAGTAAAATAAAATGAATGCGGCTGGCGGAACAGGCGACCACGGCGACAATTCGCCGCGTCCGCCGTGGCGCAATTCACCCACGCGATGTGGCAGAGATACCAGAATTTTCTGGACAAGTCGACTCCATTGGTACTTTACCGGTGGATCTTTCTGTCGGTGATCGGGTTGATATACGCATTGCGGGTGTATATACTGCAGGGCTTCTACATTACCACTTACGGTCTGGGAATCTACATCCTGCAGCTGTTGATTGCGTTTTTGTCGCCGCAGGTGGATCCCGAGATCCAAGAGCTGAATGACGGCCCCACGCTCCCCACGCGGGGCTCCGATGAGTTCCGCCCCTTTGTCCGCCGCCTCCCCGAGTTTAAGTTCTGGTTAGATGAAATCTCATTTATTTTTATTTATTTAATCCTTGATTGTTCTGAAATCGACAATCCTGTGTTGTTTCTACAGCTAATGTTGCTTATTTGTCGCGGGTAGAACTGAATTCAAGTATGTTTAATATGAACTGTAAAGCTTTGTATTTGATATAAGTAGTTCTACCAACCTGTGATCGCCCTCGCCTCGCCCTCTTTGGTTTGATGACTGTCAACTTTGGGCAATCGAGTATAAAGAGATAGACAGATGACAAGGTGAAAGGAGTGACAAAGCTTCACAAATTTGGCACAGCCATATATGGATAGGTATTAGTTGTTCAATCAGTATGTTTAAATCCACCTCCAAAACTAAAAGGGAAAGAGATAAAGCCAAGGATTCTTGTTAGTCGTACCAATTACTTTAGAAAAGGCATCTTTGGAAGAAGAAGGATATATTTTTTAAAGAACGCACTATGTACGGACATTCTATTACAGAATCAGGAGCATTTGAGTTTGTCTACAAGGGTTAGCAATAAGGCAGCGAGTATGTAAATGACCCGACTTAGTATTTGTTCGTTCTCGATATCTCATATCTCCATAGATGCTAGGGTATGTTTGGTTTTGTTTCCGGATGTTTGTTTTCAGAAAACTGAGTTTTTTGAAACTGTATTAGGGAATTAAATGAATGTTTGGTTTTGTTTTTTTTAAAATAACATTACAGTAATAGTCAAATCGTTAATTTTTTGGTTGGTAATTGAACTTTTAATTTACTTCCTATTCCCTAATTTTCAAAATGATTGAGGGCGTTGAGGACTTGGAGGTCAAGTGGCTATATGAATTTTTGCTAATGTCCCATTTGGCTTTAGATTCAATTAATTTGATAAGTCTCGACTCTTGAAATATTGATGCATGGGCTTTAACTTGAATTTTGCAAGAGGTGAAGTTAATGATGATAAAATTTCTGTAACACTCATGCACAATCACACTTATAGACAAGTATTTCTTTGAATAGATATCATCATGTTATGGCGCATATTGAGTTTCTTCTAATCTCTTTATGGTGTCCTATTCACATTATATCAGTATCCTGGATTTTGAGGGCATTGGCTATATGAAGCAAATAAGATGGACCTTTTTGCATATAAAACACCCCTTTGTTAAATTTATTACCCCCGAACAATGTTATTCCCTGTTGAATTTATGACAGTAATACCTTCATCAAGCTCTAGTGTGAGTGACATAATCCCTTGGTATTTTTGTTGACGAGTTTTGTTCTTTTTGTCATATTGAATATTAGTATGTATCGTTTTCTCGACTAGAAATACTTTAGGGTGCTTCGTGTCTCCATGCCTCTGAGATTCTATGCAATAAAGCAAGTGTTTCCAGAGGTAATTCAATGTTCATGTCCAATAATCCATAGATGAGAGCAATGATTTAAAAACATTATTGAAATTTTTTGCTGCTCTGGACTTCTCTCATATCTAACACGATTGAATTCTTGGGGATTATATCCTAATTCCTTTGTGTTTTAATTCATGAACCAGCTTCCAGTTTATGTAGTGTACGTCTACATCCTTTCTATTCCATATATTTTAAAAATTTGAATTTCAGGAAATATTTGGGCTTGTAGGTCTTCAAACCCTTTGAATTTTATTTGTTGATTGGACTTTGGAGAACAAAAGGATTTGTCTGAAGTATAGAAGTTAATGATTTCGAAATAAATTATAGTATAGAAGAAATTAAAACTACTCAAAGATACACATAATCAAAGTCATTAGAAGGATCTCGAAACTAGTTCCGTTTGTCACTTCGAAAGTTTTATTTCTGGCTAATCTTTATGTAGAAATCAGATGGATCATGTTTTTGGTAATGTCAATTGCAGGCATTCTCTCACGAAGGCGTTCAGCTTTGTTTTTGTTCTGACCTTCTTCAGTGCCTTTGACGTTCCAGTATTTTGGCCAATTCTTCTTTTCTACTGGTTGGTTCTGTTCATTTCAACAATGAAGAGGCAAATAATGCACATGATCAAATATAAATATGTGCCTTTTACATTTGGGAAGCAGGCATGTTCAAAGTCTATGGCTATAATATTCCACTACATCACCTATCTTTATTTTTCATTTTTACCTTATCACATCTGGTTGATCGAAGTTTTCATGTTTTCAGCGTTACCAGAGGAAGAATGCAGTTTCTGGTGATGCTAAAAATACTGCCAGGCCTTAACAGGTAGATTAAAGCCTTTAATTCAGTGGATAGACTTGTGTTTAGGTTTGGAGATCAATTATGCTTGTAGCTCCAGTAGTTATTTTGTTTTGAAATTTCTCTTCTTCGCCAAAGCTGCCCACTGTCGTATCACCTGAAGTGTAGTCCACTAGAAACATGATGTTGCCTATAATCTGATTAGGCTGCTCTTGCCTGTAGAAACTCTACGAAAAACAAAGGAAAATACTTATATGTTTTATTGTGGAACGAAATTCTGTATCTTGATTTCAAATTAAATGGGATATACATCTAGATATTTTCACTTCTGTTGGTATCATACTTAGCTGTGCTGCCTGCAGCCTTTCAGTCTGAGAACATAAGCTATTCTGATTTCAAGGCTTGTCACCTAGCTTGTCATCACCACACATGGCAAACTGTTTTCAGGTTTGGGAAGCTTATCCTTTAAGATTTATTTCCCTGAAGACCTATCTCAAAATCCCATAAAGCATAAGGTGACTACCTGGAAGAAATACTGAAGTACATATAAGCTGTAGGCAATGACAATGCACACTCAATCCTTATTACTAATTAAGTAAGCTAGGATATTTTCTTATATTTAGCAAATTTTTACGTCATTAGTTGGCTGGTTATGCTATTTGGCTATGTATTGTTGTGATGAAAAATTAATCATAATTCAAAAGTTGAGTGTCACATAAAAATTGATTAAATTTTAAATAAGGACAGCTAAAGAAAATGTTAGATTGAGAGTGATTAAAGATAAGATTGTGGCTGGATATTTAAAGATTTGTTCACAGCCAACAGTTGAGAGCCATTTAAGGACGTGATAGAAAACACAAAGAGCGTATTCAAATAGAAATCTCTAAGTTTGGAAAAAGATTTGGAAATCACTGAGACCAAAAAATGCAAAATAGAGTAGGGAGATCTATATAGCCGTTTCGTCTTTTGTGAGACTTAGACTTGTCTGATGATTAGGAGTAGACTATTATGTTATGTTTATGGAAGAGACGAGAATTTGAATATTACTGTAAAATAGAACCAATAGGATTTTCTCATGGAAATACTCTATATCCTGAAAGATAAGGGAAGGTGGGGCAAATTATTATTGAAAGACGTGGGCCATTCCATTGATGTCCCTGCGGAAAGTTCAGCCCTACATTGTAGTTGTCAAGTCCCTGAACTAGCCTCCACATTGGGTGCATTATACTAATCTTAACCTTTTGCTATCCATCGAAGAGAAACGCTTTAGATGAACTTAAATTGTCATAAATTCTGATACTTGTGATGCAAAGTTGTCTCAAATTTTTTTTGTTCCTAATGGTTGGACACTCAAATTTTTTGAGTCTGGAGTGTGGTATAGGTAGTTTTCATCATCACTATTCAATTCAATCCGTAACTAATTGGGATTCACTATAGATAATTCTTTTCACCCTCTTGTTCTATTTGAAATTAAATTCTCAAACTTGAAAAAGGATCAGGAACTTTTCAATGTGAAGTACCTAGTGGAACAGAAAAATGTAGGTCGACATTACATTTCTAATTGTATATACGTGAAAATGCTGTCATTTACGATTAAAAGGGGCGGTGGCACGATTAGTCCCGGAGTACTGGGAAAGAGTACTGATTGGGTTAAGACTTCAAGCAAGTGTTTGCAATTGTCTGTGCATCTGATCCTTGCATTTTGCAACAATTCAAAATAAATTTGATAGCAAATAAACTTGCAAAGATTGCTTGGTTAATTCTCTACTACATAAGTTGAGCTGCACTACATCTGTTTATCACTATTAAAGATTAAATATACTGGTAAGCCGTTGCTTAGTAATTCTGTTATATGTATGTAGCACTGTTGCATAAAATTTATTAGGACACATTTAAATATTTATCTAGGAAGATGATGAGAAACATAGTCCATAGATTTCCCACTCACTAATTGATTGGTGGGTGGGTGGAGGACCACCATTTTTTGGTCTCGTGCGAGTGACCCTGACTTACCATGTGTGACCTTTTGTAATCTTGCTTAGTATTTTTGAAGTTTCAAAATTGTCTAAGATTACTTGTTTTTTGTTGTCTAATGCATGCTTTCGATGTTCAGTTAATAAATTTGTCTGTGTTTTAGTCTCTGAATGTCTCTATCACATGGTTGCAACCATGCGTTAATAATAATTTTAGCCCAGCAATTACATAATAGTTATATTTTGTGGGTGTTATGTGAGGCATATTTGACAAATATACTGGCTTTTAATTTTGCATAACCACCTATGTATGTGTTGTTTTCTTGGGCTGGATGTAGTCCCGTCATATAAAAATATATATATCAAAGATTCAACACGAACTATATACATCCTAAATTTCACGTGCCGTGCACAAGATGTTGTTCTATTTCAGTAGTTCAGTGATATGATCCTTTCATTTTTAAATTGCTTTTTTTTATATTAGGCAACAATAATATTATAACGGAAGTACAAGAAGTACTCCAAAAAAAAAAAAAGTTACAGATGAACATAAAAACATCTAATAAGAAACCATGAAAAAACCTAACAACAAATAGATCAAAAGGAGAGCCAGCATCATGCAGTACAGTTGACATGATCCCAGCAAGCACTCCAAGACGCAACAACAGAACAAAAGGATAGCGAGGGACACGCCACACAGTGGACAAGACCCCAGCAAACTCCAAGAAGCAACAGAATCGTAAACAAACTAAGATCCAAAAAGAACGACAAAAGTCGAACGCATAAGCTATCTAAAAGGTAAGCAAGCTACTGGTTCCCTAATCCATTTTAGAAAGAGAAGTTGTAGCACTTCCTTTTACCACCCATGATCTATACTTGACAAGGTTCAACAAGTTCTCCATATGATCTGCCTGAGCTCGAAAAATCCTATTATTTATTTCCAGCCAGAGAGTCCAAATCAAAGCAACCAAATTGTTACCCAGTCCTTCCCACTACTGTTGTGATGCCAGATGTTAATAAGCTGTTGAAGATGGGATCAAGAGGCCCAACGTTGAAACCTAGCCACTGATAACAATCCTTCCATAGAGAAAAAGCCTCAGGGCAAGAGTAGAAAAAGATGATTAGTAGATTGCACATCCAAGTTGCATAAGTCGCAAGCGTCTGAAATCGGCCTTGATATGATAAGTCTGATCCTTAAGTTCTGCTTAGTAGGAATCCGATCTCTAATGATTCTCCAAGCCAAGACAGCCACTTTATTAGGTGCTGTTGAGTACCAAATTGTGTCGAAAGATACCCTCAAATCTAAGGTAGGAAGTGATTCGTTTTGAATAACCTGGTATGCCGAGGAAACCGAATAACAACTAGACATATCACGTCACCATGCCCAGCCGTCATTCCTATCTGGTTCCGGAGCCAACCTGTCAATAAGAAGAGACAAACTCGTTAAGTAAATCCTCCTCCCACGAAAATAGATCTCGTCGCCAATCCCAAGACCAATGCCAAACTCCCCCAACAAAAACTCCCATACTACCCACTGAAATATCACGATTTCTAGTTATTGATGCCAATCTTGGTCAATTGTTATAGCTACTGTGTTGTATCTGGTAAGATTGACGTTTCGACGAGGTAGTAGCGATCAATTTGGCATAATTTAAATCATAAGTTTGATAAGAAATCTGAACCATTTATTCTGTAAAGCTCCGTTTCAATGCCTAGGAATTGTATGTATAGGGGGAAATGTTTAGCTGTGAAGAAAACGGATAGAGATGAAGTATTATGATAAAAACGGTAAACTGATATGATGGATAGTTCTCGACAGCCGAACTCCCAAGATCTCGACAGCCGAACTCCCAAGAAAAAAAGAGGAGACGAAGGAAGAAGATAAGTCAAGAAACTCAGAAAAATTATTCAATAAAAAATTTCAAGATTACAACTATAACTCTAATTCCCTCTTTTTATTCTTATATATATATATATATATATATATATATATATATATAACGATTGATTTGTTTAGGGTGTGTTTGATATGATCTGATAAGGACAAGATTTGTTAGAGGAAATTACAAAATGGTATCACTTACAAAATCATAATTCAACTAAATCTGTGAAAAAATCAGCTTTTCTTGACAATCCATTTTTCAAGAACTATATTCACATATGTTCTAAATTTTACATTTTTTTTGGTAGCTACTATTTGTTTCCTCTGAATTAAAAAAAACCAGGTCAAATAATTATCTTTCTACCAAAGAAAAAAGAGGACGCAAAATGCATAAATTTGAAGCGTTAAACCCGTATGTCTCGCTATTTTGTATTTTTCGTCGATATATTGTGATGGATTCTGCATTCATGATTTTGATGAAGTTTAGAGAGCAAACGCAAGTGTTGAACGTGCATTCAATGAATTAGTATCTACTACATCTGGTAAGTGGAACAATTATAATTTTGAGATGATTTCTTCTGTTTACGTATTCCATTCCAGGGCACCCTAATTGTTGTTTGAAAAACGAAGATGATATGAAGAATATGTTCTTGCTGTGTAAGATTATTGATGTTTGTATGTTGACAGTGAATGTTGTTGTTGATAAAATTGCATTTTATGGAGTGTCTACGGGCAGTAGAAATTGGTTTACGTCGTCTGTTGCAGAAGGGGATGGAAGTGGGTCGTTTCAGTCTTGCAGTGCATGTGGATTAAGTGCACCGCAAGACTCAAGCGATGCACGCGAGATAACCGCATTGGTAGAGTACATCGGTGCTCGCGAACAAAGTGCCCCAATAGGCTATATCAGTGCATGTGATATGCGTGCACCAACAGACTCTACTGATGCACGGGATACATGTGTCAGACGGTGCACGCGATTTAAATGAAGAAGGTTGTAATTCATCTTCGGTTATGATTCCGATCATCGAAGATGTAATGTTAAAGGCAAGGAAAAGTTGTTATGTTCTGGTTGATCATCAATTATTAGTAGGGTATGTCAAGAGTTTAGAGGTGGGGTCGAAGAGTTTTTTGTGAATTGAGTAAATATTCGGTGGATGTTGGTTTTGAGTTCAACTATGTAAAAAATAATAGGGATATAGTAGTTCCCGTGTATGCTAGAAAGCATCACAAAGGTTGTGGTTGGTTTGTGAATGCCAACATTTCAAAAGTAAATAGTTCTTTTTTATATAAATTGAACAATATTCACACATGTGAGCGTAGAATCATGAAAGACAAATCAAAGAGAATGAGTTCAAACATAAGATCTCGAATTATTGTTGAGCGAGTAAGCGTCAATCCAACCTTTTCTGCATTGTCTGTATGTGAGTTAATGAAAACTGATTTGGACATCATGTACATTAAAGCATGGAGAAGCGTGGAGAAGTCTAGGGCTATTGCTTTTGGAAGTTATGGTGAGTCGTTTTAACTGAAGTGGTATGTTGATGCGGTGAAAACATTAATCTTGGAAGTTTTGTAGAGCTTGACGGTGATGACAGTGACCAATACTGTCGTTTGTTTGTTTCGTTTCATGCTTATATTGATGGGTTTAAATATGTATTGATGGGTTTAGATATTGTCTGTCAATGTTATTTCTTGATGGAACATTCTTGAAATCCCATTTCAAGGGTACACTTTTGTGCGAAGGATGAGAATCAATGTATTGATATTTGATTAGTTGGGCTCAACTATGAAATTGTTAATGTGTTACGTGCTGTGAAGACTCGAAATATGCATTAAGACCCGCTCAGCAGATGTTAAGGAGATGCTCAGCAGCTATGTTTTCATCAACACAACATGCATTAGAAAGCTGCTCAGCAGATGTTTAAATCAACCGATCGAGGACTCAACTGTTGTCCAATCTGCTCAACCTATGTTGATAACCATCAGCTCAGCTTGTCTAAACAGTCAGTCCAAAAGATTTAATCAACCCCACTAACCCATCATTTTCACATAATAATAATGGAGGCTACGTCTACAGAATTTCAGGGGTTTGGAATTGAAGTGAAATCATAGCAGAGTTAATGGAGATTATGTGTTGTAACACCCGAATATTCACCCCTATAAATACCTGACTTATCTCAATAGGATATTTACACAGAGACTCTACACTAAAAACTCGAAATTAAACACACTCGTAATCTGCATTTTCTGCAAGAAAGAAAGGGTAGACTCCGTTCGCGTCTTATACAAACACGCTTCAAATCTATAAGTGGGTTTTTGCTATTGATAATCATTTTGTTCGAAAATCATATGTATGAATTAAATTTCAATCGGACATGTGCAACACTTTGAAATTATGAAAAATTTGTTTTATGGAGATAAACTCTAATATGTGTTACCATACTTGTTCTTTTGAAATCAGTTCCGATGTGTGTTACCGGATCTGTTATATTTTGAAATCAGTTCCGATGTGTTACCATATATATTATATTGTGAGACTAGTTCCGATATGTGTTACCGTATATGTTCTGGCTCTAGGTGAGCATATTGATTTAGACTCTAGTGAGAGCAATGAAAAATATATGAGTTTCGATATAATGAAATCAGTATTGTTTATGTTTTGATGTTATCTGCTTTAAGGATTATATAGATGTGAATTTACTTTGTAAGTTCGATGCCCCTACTTGTTGGGTGTTTTATCAAACACTCACCCCTTACGCCCTCCTCAGATAAGATTGAGTCAGAAGTTGAGGACGATGAACAACACCAGTTTTGGGGATGGTGAGCTGCAGCTGTTGAAAAGTTAAACGTTACTGTTGTGTTAATCAGTTTTCATTAGTCTACGTTCCGCGACCTTTTAGGTTTTTAATCAATTGTAAATCAATCTTATTTTAATATCAATTCAGTTGTAAAGACAATTAAGTTTTATTTGTGGAATGAATGATTGGTTCTGTATCTGAGGCTTGTTGTTTTTGAATTTTAAATTTGGGAACGACGCCGATGTCATCGGACCCGATCTCGGTGGTATCAGAGCTACCAGGTTTTCATAATCCCGATGGGCAAGTTCTGGACAGATTAGATCTGTAGAACAGATCAGTCCAGTAGGGTAAAACCTAGTCAACAGACCAGCAAAGTAATGGGATTAATAGAGCAGATTAAATCAATAGAGCAGATTAAATCAGTAGAGCATATCAGTCCATTAAGGTAAAACCTATTCAGCAGACCAGTTGAGCATTGAGATCTTTAGAATATATCAAATCAGTAAAGCAGGTCACATCAGTAGAGCATATCATTAAAAAGATCTGTAGTCTACGTCAGTAGAGTACTTGAGTAATCAGGTGAGCAGACCAAAACAGAACCATTATATCAGTAGAACCTATCGTCTCATCAGTCTTGAATTTCGATCAGCTCTACTTATATAAGTTCAACTCTTTAACTGAACAGTTCAATCCATCAGTTTTGCACCAGTTCATCATCTCCAATGAATTGTATTGTTTGTCGGCCAAACTTCAAACGATCATAACTTTTGATCCAGGAGGAATTTTGACTATTGTAATATATGAACCAAAACGTTTTCTCAAGCCGAATCTAACCCGATATGACTATGTCATATGGGCACCAGCGACGAACCCAAGATTCATTGTTTTAGAGAGGTTACATGCAATTTTATTTATTTTTTTAATTTTAAGCCAACTTTGAGGAATTTTAATTTCCAAATTACTTCACGCATTAAGTTCAAATTTTGTGTGATTCATGTTCTCAACTTGGAGAAATTTTAGAAAACTTTTCACTCAATTCTTAGATAATTTATTTCCGAGTGAAATTTTAACCTTATTATTCATTTGCATATCCTGAACCGATTTCTCATTAATTCTTAATTAAAACCTAAGCGTAGTTTAAGACTCACATTTTCGTATTTGGGATGTAGGCTATGATGACTCGCGGCCAATCTAGCATGATCTTTCAATTTGAACGTAGGTAGAGGAACTTGAGGAGTCTATAGCCAAGGAGAGGAAGGAGAAGACCGAGCTCTTAGAAATTCGAGATCATTTACTTGTTGACGTTCATCGATTCTCCTATTATTATAAACGAGTCTAGGAGGAACTTGTGGAGGTCAGAAAGAGTAATGCAGAGCTCATACGGATTCGTAACAAAAAGGTGGATATAAATCGAGCTCTAGTACAACAGTTGGAGCACCTCCAACACGAGTTTGAACAAAAGGAGGCACAAGTTCAGTCTATTACCGCAGATAAAACAGAGATGCCGTTTGAGATTGAGCATTTGCAAAACCTCATCATCCACCTGCAAGTGGAAGAAGAAGAGGGTCCAGAGGAAGACCCCCGAAGAGGAAATCGAGGAGGAATTAGGAGATGGAGAGATTATAGACTAGTTTACCTTAGACTTTTGTATTAAGAAGAAAATTGTCAAACATTTCAACATTTGCTTTGTTATTCATTGTAAACTCTGTCAGTTATCAATGAAATTTTATGTTTCTCTCCAGAATTTATCTCAAATTACTTTCTTTACAACATGTTTATTGTTTACTCATATGCGCAACAATCTTTGAGCCTTACGATTTGTAGGATATGGCTGGATGTCCACCCCGCAACAACCATAATCCGCATATGACTTCCCTCTTAACAATGATGATTAACCTGGTGGAAGCCAAGATCCACCCCAACCATCAAGGATGGGTTTAAGTCGTGAAGACATGAAGGTCATCACTACCATCGTGGCCATTAATCGCCAAGGGTTTAACCCAGCTGCTAACCAGCCACCACCATAGCCAGCTCAGCAGCCGCAAGGTATTAAATATCATTATGAATCCCTCCGCAAGAATCAAGTGCGAACTTTTGATGGTAACTTAGACCCGAATGTGGCCAGAATTGGCTAAAAGAAATCAAAAACCATCACAGGCTGCTTGAGGTGCACAAGATGTCAAAGTGGATGTGTGTTATCGGATTTGTTATATTTTGAAATCAGCTCTGATGTGTGTTACTGGATCTGTTATATTGTGAGACTAATTCCGATGTGTGTTACCAGATCTGTCCTGGCTCTATGTGAGCATTTTGATTTAGACTCTAGTGAGAGGAATGAAAAATATACAAGTTTTGATATAGTAAAATCAGTACTGTTTATGTTTTGATATTATCTGCTTTAAGGATTATATATATGTGAATTTATTTTGTAAGTTCGATTGACCTCTAATTGCTGGGTGTTTTCCCAAACACTCACCCATTTCACCCATCTCTAGATAAGATTGAGTCAGAAGTTGAAGACGATGAACAGTACCAGTTTTGGGGATGGTGAGCTGCAGCTGTTGAAAAGTTAAACGCTACTGATAAATTAATAAGTTTTTATTAATTTATGCTTCCGCAACCTTTTAAGTTCTTAATCAGTTGTAAATCAGTCTTATTTTAATATCAATTTAGTTGTAAAGACAATTAAGTTTTATTTAAGGAATGAAAGACTGGTTTATTTGTGATCTGTATCCGAGGCTTGTTGTTTTCGAATTTTAAATTTGGGAACAACGCTGATGTCATCGGACCCGATCTCGGGGTATGACACGTGTACAATTTAAAATAAATTAACCAAGTGTACATTAGATACAAGCGCCTTAAATTCTCCTGTTTCTGTTGTAGGTTTTTTCCCGTTGGTTTTTGTTGTTGTGGACTCCGAAAACTATGATAATTGATCTTGATTTTTGCATTGTTTGGGCAAGATTTTAGATAATGGTGAAGATGTTGTGAATGTTGGTTTGGTGGAGGTTTTACCTCTTGTGTTTGGACCTTCTAGAAACAATTTTTTTTGTCTATATAATTTAAAATGCATCCTTCGGGACAGATATGCTGGGAAACATTTTTCTAATCAGTTTCGGGAGAGGATGTGTTACTTGTTGGACGAGTGTGCATATTCGTCGACGGTGACATTTTCAATCAGAAACTTGCAGCTTTGAAACGAGAAGGTGGATCAATTGTGGAAGATTTTTTGCAGGGACTTTCTTTGGAGAAGTGGACAAACTCTTACTCATCTGGCGTGCGAAAGCTGAATCTTTCAATTCATAGATATTAGAGGCAAAAGGTCTGTTCATCAATCACATGGTGGATTGTATTAAGGTGAAGCTGATGTGCTTGTTTTGCAATAGGAGGTTGAAAACGGCACGATAGAATGTGGTTTTGTGTGCTAGATTGGAAAAGAATTGGTTATCTTTTGAAAATGAAGCTCGTGTGTGGAATGTGAAGATGTCTTCTGATTCCCGTTTCGAAGTTTTTTCATATTTTTCAATGACTGTTCGCATTGATAATCATACATGTACATGCTACCAATGGCAGCTGGATAAATTCACATGTCCTCGTACAATTGTTGTGTTCAAGACGGAAAAAATACCCATAGATGATGTACTTGACAAATATTTTCATGTTCGTACCTACATGTCTTGCTACGAAGGAATTATTGTGCTAATCCCAAGATGTCCAAAGGTTGATTTTCCTCAAATTGATTCAGAAACGACTATTTTGCCTCCACAAACGAAAAGGCAACCTGGTGGTCCAAAGAAGAAAAGAATGAGATACAAAGGTGAAAACATTAGACAAGCGTGTTGTAGTTGGTGTCGTAAATATGGACACAATATGAAGACTTGTAAGAAACCTATTTGAATAAATTTATTTTAATGTCAAAATTTTTTTATATTTGGAGAATGGCATGTATGACTACATTGGTGCCCGTATGTATACATTGGTGCACGTATGTATTGACTTGTCTAGTCAAGGGTATATATAGGTGCATGTATGATTATATTGGTGCATGGGTGGGTCTACTCACATATGTTTTGATTAGTTCACGATTGTCTACGGTGGATGCATGTCTACATTTGTGCACATATGTCTTGATATATCCTCGAGGGTGTATAGATGTACATATGTTTATATTGATACAACGGTGAAAACTGGTGCACATATGTCTTGATTAGTTCAAGATTGTATACCCGTGCACGTAAGCCTACATTGGTGCACGCATGCATACATTGGTGCACATGTGCCTACAATGGTGCACATATGCCTTGATTTGCCCCCGAGGGTCTATAGGTGCACGTATGTTTGTATTGGTACATGGGTGTCGACCTGTGCACGTATGTCTTGATTAGTTCACGATTGTCTACCAGTGCATGTAAGCGTACCTTGGTGTACGTATGCCTTGATTTGGCCCTGAGAGTCTATAGGTGCACGTATGTTTGTATTGGTACATGGGTGTCCATCGATGTATGTCTTGATTAGTCCACGATTGTCTACCGGTGCATGTAAGCATACGCTGGTGTACGTATGCCTTGATTTGGCCCTGAGGGTCTATAGGTGCACGTATGTTTGTATTGGTACATGGGTGTCCGCCGATGCACGTATGTCTTGATTAGTTCACGATTGTCTACCGGTGCACGTAAACATATGTTGGTTCACATATGCCTACATTGGTGTGTTGGGTCCAGCCCAAATTGTGTGAGCCCATTACATTTTGAAGCCCATTAAGGACTAACTACTTGTAGTCTTTGACTTGGAAGAATTTCAATTCATTCAGAATTGAGGAATCGAGAGAGGCAGTAGCTTTTTTTCTCAGAAAATAGAACAAAACTCATTCCTGGCAGAATTTTTCTAGGCGACGATCGGAGGCTCATTCGTGGTCCGAATTTGCTGAAATTTGGACAGCACCTTCACAACTCATCGAACTTCATTCTGATTGGTGAGTTTCGGTTTTGGAGCTCCGGAGACGCAGATCTGGTAGCTGGAACAGTAGCTACGAATTTTGGTGATTTCTTGCCAAACTTTATTCTTGGTTGTTGATTCTTGTATTGATTGTTGAGAATCATTTGTTGCTCTAAGTTGGTGAGCATTTGTGTTGGTTTGCTGCTGTAAAAACGCATATATCTTTGATTATAGTGGATTTGATTAGGTCTCGTAGGCCTCGTGGTTTTTACTCTTCAAGTTGAAGGGGTTTTCCACGTTAAAAATATCGTGTTGATTGGTTATCGTTCTTGATTATATATTGCTCTATATTTGTGCTTCATTGGTTTGTTGATAGGTGAAGATTTACCTATTGATTTGGGAATTATTGTTTAGCTTGTCCCAACAAGTTGTATCAGAACTTGGTTATTTGTGTTGAGCTAAACTTGATTTGACTGATTGAGGCAAATTTGAGCAAAATGGTTTGTTTGAACGGGACTAATTATCATAAATGGAAAGGAACAATGAAAGATCTTCTATTTGTGAAAAAGCTGCATTTACCAGTTTTTGCTACTGAAAAACCTGAATCTAAAACTGAAGAAGAATGGGACTTTGAGCATTTGCAAGTATGTGGCTTTATTCGGCAGTGGGTAGAAGATAATGTTTTGAATCATATTGTGAATGAGACGCATGCTAAAACTCTGTGGGCTAAGCTTGAAATGTTGTATGCCTCAAAGACAGGAAATAACAAACTTTTCTTATTAAAGCAGGCGATGCACTTGAGATATAAGGAAGGGACTTCTGTATCTGATTTCTTGAATGAATTTCAGGGTTGTTTTGATCAGCTTGTTGGAATGGGAGTGAAGTTTGATGATGAAATTCAGGGACTCTGGTTTCTTAATACTTTACCTGATTCTTGGGAGAATTTTCGTGTTTCATTAACTAATTCAGCTCCTAATGGTATTGTAACCATGCAGTATGCAAAAAGCGGTGTTCTAAATGAAGAGATGAGAAGAAGGACACAAGGTGCCTCAACTTCACAGTCAGAGGTTTTGGTTACAGAAAATAGGGGAAGAAGTAAAAGCAAAGGTCCGAAAGGCAAAGATAGAGGCAGAAGTAAATCCAACAGATATGCCAATGTCAAGTGTTATAATTGTGGCTACAATGGACATATAGCAAAGTATTGTCGACGACCACAAAAAGAAAACAAGTGGAAAAGAGAGAACAAGTCTGCTGATAAGAAAGATGATGATAACAGTGACCGTGTTGCTACCACTACTACAGATGATCTTGTTATTGTATATGATGCAAACATGATTAATTTGGTCTGTCATGAAACCAGTTGGGTAGTTGATAGTGGTGCATCCTTCCATGTTACATCGAAGAAGGAATTCTTCTCGTCTTATACTTCAGGTGATTTTGGAGTATTGAAGATGGGTAATGGTGGTTTATCAAAAGTGGTTGGTACTGGAACTGTTTTCTTAGAAACCAACAATGGTACAAGATTGGTACTTGAAGATGTCAGACATGCCCCAGATATTCATTTGAATTTGATCTCTACAGGTAGATTGGATGATGCTGGGTTTTGCAACACTTTTGGTAATGGAATTTGGAAACTCACCAGAGGTTCTTTGGTTGTGGCTCGAGGTAAGAAGTGCTCCAGTTTGTACTTGATGCAGGGTTCGATTTCTGGTAATTCAGTAAATGCAGTCAGAGGTGAAAATTTATCTGAATTATGGCACAAGAGACTCAGTCACATGAGTGAAAAAGGAGTTAATTGTTTGGCTAAAAGAGGTCTACTTTCTGATTTAAAAGATGCAAAGTTGGAAAGATGTGCTCATTGTCTAGCTGGAAAACAGAGAAGGGTTTCATTCCAAAGTCACCCTCCGCACAGGAAATCTGATTTGCTAGAGTTAGTACACTCAGATGTTTGTGGTCCAATGAAGGTAAAAACACGTGGTGGTGCACTTTACTTTGTTTCTTTCATCGATGATTATTCAAGAAAACTTTGGGTTTATGCTTTGAAGTCCAAAGACCAGGTTTTTGGAGTATTCAAAGAATTTCAGGCTTCCGTTGAAAGACAGACAGGAAAGAAATTGAAATGCATCCGCACTGATAATGGTGGTGAATATTGTGGACCATTTGATGAGTATTGCAAACAGCAAGGCATCAGACATCAGAAGACACCTCCTAAAACTCCTCAGTTAAATGGCTTGGCAGAAAGGATGAACAGAACATTGATGGAGAGAGTTAGATGTTTGCTTTCAGAAGCAAAATTGCCTGGATCCTTCTGGGGTGAAGCATTGTATACTGCTACTAATGTAATCAACTTGTCTCCTACTGTTGCATTGTAGACTGATGTTCCTGACAGAGTTTGGTATGGCAAAGATGTCTCTTATAATCATCTGCGAGTATTTGGTTGCAAGGCTTTTGTGCATGTGCCTAAAGATGAAAGGTCTAAGTTGGATGTCAAGACTAGACAGTGTATCTTCATTGGTTATGGCCAAGATGAATTTGGCTACAGATTCTATGATCCAATTGAGAAGAAACTTGTTAGAAGCCGTGATGCGTTTTTCATAGAAAATCAAACCATTGAAGATATTGATAAGGCCGATAAGCCAGAGGGTCAGACTCAAGGTGACTTGATAGATTTCAGCCCAGCTCATATGACACAGATACCTAATGCAACTGGAACTGAAAATCAGAATGATGCAGAGAATGAGGTTCAGAATGATGTTGAATATGGCCATGAAACTGCAGAAGAGGTAGATGCTCCATCACATGTTGTTGATGAACATATACATGATACTATAGAGCAACCTGATATTCCTCTCAGGAGATCTACTAGAGATAGCAGACCATTCACTCGGTATCCGCCCGATGAGTATATACTCTTGACTGATGGGGGAGAACCAGAAGATTTCCAAGATGCTATGGAAAGTAAAGATAAGGATGAGTGGGTCAAAGCAATGAAAGATGAAATGGATTCTCTCTATGAAAATCAAACATTTGATCTTGTCAGGTTACCGAAAGATAGAAAGGCACTGAAGAATCGATGGATTTACAGGGTAAAGCATGATGAAAACACATCCCATCCACGATATAAAGCCAGATTAGTTGTTAAGGGTTTTGGTCAGAAAAAGGGGATTGATTTTGGAGAAATTTTCTCACCAGTTGTGAAGATGTCATCAATCCGAATTGTTCTGAGTTTGGCAGCCAGTCTTGATTTGGAGATTGAGCAGATGGATGTAAAAACTGCTTTTCTACATGGTGATCTAGAGGAAGAGATTTACATGGAGCAACCGGATGGTTTTGTGATGAAAGGAAAGGAGAATTATGTCTGCAAACTAAATAGAAGCTTGTACGGTTTGAAACAAGCTCCAAGACAGTGGTATAAGAGGTTTGAGCAAGTTATGACTCAACTGGACTTCAGAAAGACTGCATCTGATCATTGTGTATTTATGCAGAGATTTTCTGATGATGATTTTATCATTTTATTGCTTTATGTTGATGATATGCTTATTGTTGGTCAAAATTCTTTACGAATTGACAGGTTGAAAATGCACTTTCTAAATCTTTTGCAATGAAAGATTTAGGACCAGCAAATCAAATTCTTGGAATTGGGATCACTCGTGATAGAAAGAACAAGAAATTGTGGTTGTCTCAACAAAAGTACATTGAGCAGGTACTTCGACGTTTTGAAATGGATAAGGCTAAAGTGGTAAGCACCCCTCTTGCTTCACACTTTAAGTTAAGCAGTAAACAGTCTCCTTCTAATGATGAAGAGAAGAGAGACATGGCAAGAGTTCCTTATGCATCAGTTGTGGGCAGCTTAATGTATGCTATGATTTGCACGAGACCAGATTTAGCTCATGCAGTTGGCACAGTTAGTCGATTTCTATCTAATCCGGGTAGAGAGCATTGGTTTGCAGTGAAGTGGATTATGAGATATCTTCGTGGCTCTACTGATTTGAGACTTTGTTTTGGGTCTGAAAAGCCTATGCTTGTTGGTTATACAGATTCAGACATGGCCGGGGATTTGGACTTAAGAAAATCTACTTCAGGCTATTTGATTACCTTTGCAGGGGGAGCTGTAGCATGGCAATCCAAGTTGCAAAAATGTGTTGCTTTATCTACCACAGAAGCTGAGTTCATTGCAACTACTGAGGCTTGCAAAGAGTTGCTATGGATGAAGAAGTTTATGCATGAACTTGGATTCACTCAGGAGAGGTATGCATTATTTTGTGATAATCAAAGTGCTATTCATCTTGCTAAAAATGCAACTTTTCATGGTAGATCAAAACATATCGATGTGACGTATCATTGGATTAGAGATGTTTTGAACTCTAAATTGCTTGAACTTGAGAAGATTCATACAGATAGGAATGCAGCTGATATAATGACAAAAGTGGTATCTCGTGAGAAGCTCAAGCTGTGTGCCGTGATGGCCGGCATCAACTTGCAGTGATGAAGTTGTTGCAGTGTCACCTCCCTCGACTCATGGGCTGGAGGGGGAGATTTGTTGGGTCCAGCCCAAATTGTGTGAGCCCATTACATTTTGAAGCCCATTAAGGACTAACTACTTGTAGTCTTTGACTTGGAAGAATTTCAATTCATTCAGAATTGAAGAATCGAGAGAGGCAGTAGCTTTTTTTCTCAGAAAATAGAACAAAACTCATTCCTGGCAGAATTTTTCTAGGCGACGATCGGAGGCTCATTCGTGGTCCGAATTTGCTGAAATTTGGACAGCACCTTCACAACTCATCGAACTTCATTCTGATTGGTGGGTTTCGGTTTTGGAGCTCCGGAAACGCAGATCTGGTAGCTGGAACAGTAACTACGAATTTTGGTGATTTCTTGCCAAACTTTGTTCTTGGTTGTTGATTCTTGTATTGATTGTTGAGAATCATTTGTTGCTCTAAGTTGGTGAGCATTTGTGTTGGTTTGCTGCTGTAAAAACGCATATATCTTTGATTATAGTGGATTTGATTAGGTCTTGTAGGCCTCGTGGTTTTTACTCTTCAAGTTGAAGGGGTTTTCCACGTTAAAAATATAGTGTTGATTGGTTATCGTTCTTGATGATATATTGCTCTATATTTGTGCTTCATTGGTTTGTTGATAGGTGAAGATTTACCTATTGATTTGGGAATTATTGTTTAGCTTGTCCCAACATGGTGCGTGCATGTCTTGATTTGCTCCCGAGGGTCTATAGGTTCACATATGTTTGTATTGGCGCACGTATGTCTTGATTTGTATTCGAGGGTTTATATGTGCACGTATGTTTATATTGGTGCACTTTGCCCCCTAAGGTGTATAGCTGCACATTTTTCTATATTGGTGCACACATGTCTTGATTCGAGAGTCTATAGGTGCACATATGTTTGTAATGGTGCATGCATGTCTATATTGCACCTGAGGGTCTATAGGTGCATGTATGTTTATATTGGTGCACCTGCACCGGTATTAGTAGAACAATTTATCAGTTTATGACTCTTTATCAGTTTATGCTATTCATTTATCTCCATGTATACCTTCACTTGAAGACAGTTCGCTTGCTTGTCCATACCATGGGCTTCATGGTTTGAGGGGATCGAGTTTGGCTGCAGAGCTTTATGCCCTTTTTCTGGACAAGGTCTTATGCTCTTAAAGTGATCCACTATGCCTTTCCACCAGATATCCTCGTCTTTTCTACGCGGAATAGTTTGCCGTTTTTTGGATTACTAGTATTTTACTTTAGTTATTTTGTGATTCTCTTAGGTGATGGCTTTCCACATGTACATGTAATGGCCTTCATGGCTTCAGTAATATAGTAATGTTAAAAAATATATATTGTACAATCAAGGGAGCCAGATTTTGTTGTGCTTCTTATTTATATGGTTCAATTTGAAATATTTGTTCACGTGGACTATATTGGATTCCTTTGGACATAGGATACTCCTCAATAATCTTCTCCATCTATGAATACGACGTAATCCTTATGTTTATTCAAGCCGAATTAACATCAATTTGGTATAGTTTTCATAAATCTGAGAAAAAACTAGATTTTTACTTATAGTAAAACTCACCAGTATCTTGGCCTTTTCGAAGTAATAATCAGTCTCTCATTTGTTCCTTGGCCTTAATGAGTTGTAATGAGTCCACTTGGATGCTTCAAAATCAAATATAAGCAATGTCCAATGAAATCCATGGGTGATTATTAGGTCTTCTTTGCCACCCGTGTTTATCGGGAAGATTAAAATATCTATATAACATGGCTTCGTGTAGCTTTTTATTTATATTCAAATCAACAGTGTCTAGTACTCCGCTTCTATTGGTAGTCTTTCACTTCTCAAGCTCCTTACAATGTATTGTTGTACAATATGATACATCAATTTAGTTGATTCTTAAATATTTAATTAAAATTAAGAATTTTAGTTGAGTTACATTATCCTTGACAAGCTGTCAAAAACAAAGCCCATCTTTCTCGATGTTTCTATTTACAACGATGGCCCAATGAACAATAATCTAAAAGCGATTATAAGATTTCATTAGGTTAAGTGTATTATGAACACATACAAGTGGAACATTTGAACATAACTTAGTTTGATTTTACAGTACACATGCACAATTAACGAAATATGTGCACCTCTAATTGTATAAAGTCAACTGGTGCACGCAGTACATGAACAAGTCCACGCATATCTAACGCAATGAACCATTAAGTGGTGCACGTGAAAAGAAAAAGTGCACGACGTTTAATGACATCCAACTAAACATGATGCACATGTGTACGAGCACCAGTGGTGCACACAATACATGAAAAACATATGAAACTACTTACATTGTTGTACTCGGACAGATTGTTAAGGATCTCAATGACATCTTTAATGTATAATTGCTTTCCCGTGCGCCTTGCACACAATCATTCAAATGCTTTAAATAATTTTATTTGAAACTACGAAAGTATATAAAGTGACTGTTTTCGTATATAAAGTGACTGTTTACAACCTACCATCTTCCATCCTTTTTGTTTACTTTCATTATTGTTTCCCTTTCTTCTTTTGTCAATTTCGGTAGGCAACGGTGCTTGTGTTGAAAATGAATTCATCATTGTGTGTTTCTTGTTTAGCGAAATCATCTAGCATTTGTATGATCCCCTTTTTTGCTTTTTCTTGTTCATCTTCTTTTTTGGACCTCATAGTGTTTCTCTTGCCACCGTATGTCTAGTCCTTCTCTTTTTTCCGTTGTTGATCCACCCTTTCCCCTTGATCCATTTAAACATTGACCTTTGTTTCACACTTTGGTTCTCTTCATTCACTATCATGGAGGCTGCTTTTGTCTTGGCAAGCTCACTGTAAATCATCTCATTATCATGTTTCAGCCTTTCATTCTTGTCATGGACGTGCATTGACAGTCTCGAGCTCCACTTTTTGGCTGATCAATTCATTAAATTTGATTTGCAGTATCCTTAATTTCTCATCCTTTATTACAATCATTGACTTTGTTTCTTCAAGCTGGGTGATGAGTTCTGTATGTTCCAGAAATTGCGTTGGATAGCTTACTGGTTGCTCCTGAACAGAGGAATCTATTTTGTTCTGGAGTTCCTTTAAATCATTTTCCCTTGTGCACAACATGTCCTTCGTTTCTTGCAGCGGATCCATCAGTTCAGCAACTTGAAGAAATTGTGGTGTTGGAATATTTTCAGTATGCTTGTATTCCGTTGCAATATCCTCATTTTCAGCTGTTGGAGTGGGGAAACAAGATTTTGTTGTGCCTCATCACCAAATAAAGTTGGTTGTAGGGGATTGTCGTCATCATGTAAATAAAGATGTGTTTCTGCCTCATCAACCACAACCACATCCACTAGATCTTCATTCATTAGCAGGTTCACATCATCGTATTCATTGTCATCCGCCTCTGTAAGTTCCTTAAGTTGATGAAGGCTCCTGCTATTGTGGCGTTTGGTGCATCATTTGACAAGATGTTTTGGCCGTGGAGGTGCTCTGTTCAGGAAGGGATTGGAGATTGTAGTTGAGCGGCATCATTGTCAAAACGAATTGAAGATTGCTGGTGAACGCCATTATTGTCGGAATTGGATTGGAGATTGTGGTTGAGCAGCATTATCATCGGAATGGATTGGAGATTGTGGTTGTGCAAAGTGAAGAAGTTCATCTTCCACATTTTAAATTGTGATACCTCTTTTTCATATCTGCAATCAATTGTTTACAGTAGTATAATTATGTGTGTGCACCGAAGGTAGTACATTGCATGCACCGATTAGTTATGTGTGCACCAGAATGTGTATTTTCATTAACAATGTCATGAAATGTGATGGAAGATAAGTATACATTCGTAATCACGGCCAAGATCCTTGATGTCCACCTCTTGTAGCTTTTTGTACAAAGCTTCAAGATTCCATTTGAGGAACCTTGGGATCGCGTTGGGTTTGACTGGAATTATCAACTCGGTCCTTTCGCACAACCAAAACTACAAAGCAATTATAAAACGTATTATTATAAAGAACAAAAAAAAATCAATTATGTTGGAAGATTATTTTTCAATGATGGCTTACAAGTATTATTAGAACACAACCAACGTGTTTTTCATTATTTGTTTGCACGAGGCTGTTGAACAATGTGCTCAAGATGTTCTTAGACCAGTTGTGGTGGCAAATTTTGTTTACGTTATCAACAAGGGACGTGTACACCCATGGAAGGTTTGATGATTTTATAGAAATAAAAGATGACGCAAGCATGTACTGTGTACACCCATGAAAGGTTAGATCATGTCGAGCCAAAGCTTCATTAACATCATTCCGAAATTCAGCATTAGTTTTGTCATGAGTGTCCATTGTCGTAACCTAGGAATGACACCGCTGATAAGTGAGAATTTGAACAGAAAGAAAGATAAATATATATTCCGGAATTTTAACTAATGTTTATTGGAATAACTTAATGACTAGTTATAATAGCTTTACAATGCTGGGATGATAACAAACAATGCTGAAAGGAAGGAAGAGTATAACTATACAAACACAAAGGTCAATTAGCTCAGTTGGCTAGAGCTGCAGATTAGAAAGTGATGGCAGCGTGTTCGAATCATCCAAGCAACAATTTGACTCAAACTTTTTGAAAAAAAACATAATAATAATTCAAAAAAACCGTT
The DNA here is from genome assembly GCA_907163345.1 of Haberlea rhodopensis. Taxonomy (NCBI): domain Eukaryota; kingdom Viridiplantae; phylum Streptophyta; class Magnoliopsida; order Lamiales; family Gesneriaceae; genus Haberlea; species Haberlea rhodopensis. The sequence goes on along the minus strand of CAJQUN010000700.1, from coordinate 203,852 downwards.
TCCGGGTTGGAAGCGGTCCGATCCGGAACCGGTGGCCCCGGAACCCGATCGTATCCTGTTTGTTACCGGATCGGATTGGTTTCCAGCTTTTCTTACCGGATCCGATTGGTTCCGGGCTTTCGGACTCGGAATCGTCCGGTTCCGATATGAAAGCCATAACAATGTTTCCTCATGGATATGGAGCGATATAATATTGATTGAAGATGTTGCAACAATGTTCTATCGAGTTTCCAACTTAATAACCAATTGTATGAACGAGATAAATCAGTTTGAAAATTAAATTTCAATAGGGGTCTAACTAAAAAAAAAGTTTATGGTAAACCAACTAGTGTAATAATAGAATTATGGTTTTCTAATATTATAGATAAATTAGTTTTAGCACTTACAGTAGATGACTGTGAACTAAAAATAAATAAATTAAGATTTGGCATTTTGTAATTGGGTTATTGGAACCCCGCGGTTTTCCAAATAGAAAGATTACACACCATGTGGTTTCCAAAATAAACAATTTACCCCCATCTGTTTGAAAATAGACAGTTTATCTCATATTATTTGTGAATATATACAAAACACACTATCTGTGTATGCTATGTTTTGCAAACCATATAGTAAATTGTCTATTTTGAAAACCACAGGGGGTAAATCTATTTACAAACTACATGGGGTAAAATATCTATTATCGATATCGTATTGGGTAAATTTCAAATAGATCTTTTTGATTTAGTAGTTACTAGTTAAGCTACTAGAGCAATGGGCTTTAGCAAATAATATAATCCAACAACTATTTTTAGATGGACCAGCCCAGATAAAGCCCAATTTATTTGGATCGGGAAGTGGGCCAATAACTAGGACAAATTGAAGGGTTGAGCTTAAAATGAAAATTATTTAGTTCGAATTTCCCAACATAGTAAAAGTTAGATATTCTTCAAAAAATAAAAAAAATAAAATAGAAGTTAAAGAAAAAATAAAGTTATTGTCAGATTGATAATTCAAAATGAAAAATGGGAATCAAATCCTACAGCAATGGCAATCATCAACTCCATTAAACCCATCATCCTCAATCCTGGATTCCCGTTCGTCAGACACGAATCCCACTCTTTGAAAACTCCCTCAAATCTCAACCCACGAGTAATTTTATTATCTTACAAACCACCGGGTCAATGGCGTCCAATCAAATCCTCCATGGCGGACAAAGAAATCGATATGGTGAAGACAAAGGAAGGAATTTACGCAGCAAAGGACAAGAAAGTTGTTGTCTTGTGGGATTTGGACAACAAGCCCCCTCATGGGCCGCCGTTCGAGGCAGCTATGGCTCTCAAAGGGGTAGCTCAGAAATTTGGTGAAGTAATCGATATTTCAGCCTACGCGAATCGCCACGCTTTTGTTCACCTCCCTCAGTGGGTTGTCGAAGAACGCCACGAACGACGGCGTATGGATTTTATGGAACGAAAAGGGATTTCCACGCTCTCGGATCCGTATGTTTGCTCTGTTTGTGGGCGGAAATATACGACCAATTTGGATTTGAGGAAACATTTCCGCCAGTTGCACGAGCGGGAGAGGCAGAAGAAGTTGAACAGAATGAGGAGTTTGAAGGGGAAGAAACGTCAGCGGTACAAGGAGAGATTTATAGATGGGAATGAGAAGTACAATGCGGCGGCCCGCAGTTTGTTGACTCCGAAAATCGGTTACGGGTTGGCTCAGGAGCTGAAGCGAGCTGGGGTATTTGTTAAGACTGTTGAGGATAAGCCACAGGCCGCGGATTGGGCTTTGAAGAGGCAAATGCTGCATTCTATGAGCAGAGGTGTTGATTGGATTGTGTTGGTTTCGGATGATTCTGATTTTTCGGAGATGTTAAGGAAGGCAAAGGAGGCGAAGTTGGGGACAGTGGTGATCGGGGATCGGGATCGAGCATTGGGCATGTATGCCGATGTTTGGGTTCCGTGGATTCGGGTGGAGAATAGGGATATTAAGGAGAGTGATTTGGAATTGAAGAGCAGAGGATGGAGGGAATTTGACGAAAGAAGTGAGGTTTTTTCGATTAGCGAGTTCGATGGGGAAGCTCGTGGTGATGACCAGAGTTTGGATGATCTAGTCCAGAGAATGGAGTTTGATGGTTTCAGAATTTCTGCCTTTTCTGAAGGGGAGGAAGAGTACGAGGAAGAAGTTGATAGGGTAGGAACAAGATTGTATCGAATGGATAATGTTGAAGATCATCTCAAAGTTGGGAGTTCTATTCATAGTGATGAGGATGAAGATGGCGATTACTTTTTGGAGAGTGAAGACGAATTAGGAGATGATGCATATTTTTTTTATGGATAGGAATAGGGATATTGCTTCCAAGAAGAATTGGTTATACTTTTAATTTTAATCTAATAATTGGATAGTGTCCTTGATTTTGAAAATTGTGCTTGTTGCAATTGAGAAAACGAGCAGCAATGCAGTGATGAGGATTGTGACGGTCCTTGTGTATAGTCTGGCATACTGGTTTTCAAATGTGGTATTTGGGCTGTGATCTAACCAAGTTTCCTACTTCATTCAAATGGGATTGTCAAAATCTTCTCTTGGCAGGCAACTTTCTCATATTCAAAGCCCTCTTGTTCGACATTGTTCTGCAGTACTTGAAATCTTGATATACTAAAATACCCTCCGCGGTTTGCTTTTCAACTTTGTAATCTTTTACTTGTTAGATCTATCTTTATGGGTTAAATTTGACCTTTAGATATCTTGAGCTATTTCTATTATGTAGGAGCATTGGGGTTTCTCTTTTTTCACTTCTTGCTATCTATCTTTTTAGCCTTGCTAATTTTTTTTCAGGTATAAATTATGATGTTTTCCCTGTTTCTTGAATTGCTTAGCATGTATAGCCAGCTGCAATGAAGTTCTGTGAGTAGTTGAGCATTTAATGTGAATGGGTAGTCATTCACGTTAAACAAGCAGCCTTTGGGTTTGTAGAGGAATTGCAGCCCATTCACATTAAATGAGCAGCCTTAGGTATGTAAAGAAATCGAGAAAAACGCGTTACGTGTTTTCAGATGAGTGCAGCTCTCTATAAATAGAGCTCCCCACCCTCATTTCTAACTCATCAGTAAAGTTTCTCTAATTCATCCGATATTCAGAGATTTCTATTTTTGATATCTTTAGCCTTTTATTTTGACCAAAAGCTGCTCACTGACATTAAATAGTCAACATCTTTTCAATCTTGTTTACTTACGTTTTTTGGTAGGCCAAAAAAATGAAAATGGGCAGGTTGCATTTAATATTAAATGTCCGTAGTTGAGCATTTTATGTGAATGAGTTGTCATTCACATTACATGAGCAGCGATAAAAGGCCGAAAAGGAATTGGAGAAAAAGGAGTTACGTGTTTTCAGACGAGGGGAGCTCTCGACAGAACTCCCTTCCTCCATTTCTAACTCATCCCAAATATGTTTCCCTAATTCATCAAATGTCTAGAAATGCTATTTTTGAGGTAGTTTTCTCCTATTTTGAGGTAGCTCTTGACACCGTACGTAGGACCAACAAGTGGTATCATAGCTTGGTTTACGTGGAGTCCTTTATTTTTAAAATGATTGTTAGTTTAGTGTACCACGTAATGGGCTCAAATCTTTATTAGGATAAACAAGATTTGATTTAATTTTATTGTGATTACCATATATTTGTCATAGGAATATCAAGATTATGATGTGTGTTCATGTGTGTGTCTGTGTGTGTATGTATGTGTGTGTGTGTGTATAAACGATACTAGATGTATTTCAGAAAATGTAAAAAAACTTTATATTTATTTTCATGTGAACAAGATTTAATTCGGGTCTTCATAAGTTTAATAAATTTTTGACTTCACACATGTTTTTGGATTTTTACTTGACTGAACATGTGGGCGTGTAAAAACTGTGTGTTTCTAGATGGCTTTGATGTCATCGTATTATCTAATCAAAGTATATATACATTTGGACTTCAATTTGGGATCACCGATCACTGCCCTCGGTCTTTCCTGGGAATTTTCCTTAGTGACTCAAGTAAAGATTGAAGTGCTAAGTGGCTGAGGTTCACTAGTCTCATAGCCTTGTTTGTAAAAATTCTAATTTCTTTGTGGTTGCAGCTTTGACCAATCTTCCGCATCGAAAAATATTTTTTTAGATTTTTTATTGAGGCAATTTTATATTTTAGTCTACCAAATTATTACAGATAGTATGGTGACAAGGTTCGAGATAGAAAAATAAAACGGAAAAATTTCACGTCGTGGAAAATAAAGATACAAGCAATTTTACGAGAGGATCATTGCTTGTTAGTTATTGGAGATAGACCGGAAGAAATCATAGATGACAAGATAAAGAGAGTATAGAGATAAGTGGCTAAAATGAAAATCTATCGGTCTGATATAATGTTTCTATGATGGGAACTATGGAAGAAATAAGCTAGTGAATATAAAGATTCCTGGAAAAATATAATTTGGGCTGTGCTCAACTAATAGCTATTTCTTACATCTTAGATGTTATTAGTCTTTTACTTCCTCCACTTGTCATTCACGTTGTGGACTGTAGTTGATAAATTGATAAGGCTATTTATTTGTTTCTCAGAATAGTTAGAGTTGAGCCAAATCTTTAGAAATACTACTGTTCAGAATGTTTAATCGGATAAATGGATTGAAGCAGCATCAAATAAGATGGAAAAGGAAGGAGCGTCTTCTTTGTTTACTACTTGTTTTTTCTTCAATAATGTATATTATGTAATGACGTGAAATAATCACATACATCAGTTCTTGCTTGCGGTTGAATGTCGTAAAAAGATGGGAATGATATGAGCAGAGAAAATGAGGATGCCGAGGTGTTGATGTGGCTTGTCTTTAAGGTCCAAACTAAGAGGAAACAAATTATGATACCATTCAGAGAGTACAGGATAGAAAAAATGAACAGGCCAATCTTATTTGAGTCCTAGAACTGATGTGCATTAGCTAAGAATAATAATTGCTTAACTGCAAATTGATCCGTCGTAATGTTTAAAAACATTGATTAGCAGAACAATAAGTTTCTAGTTCTTTTGCTTCTTTCTTGCCCTGATGAAAGGAATATTAACTCTTATATCTGTGGTGTTGGTGTGATATTGAATTGAAACACCTCTAGGTGCTAGTCTGGTTTGAGTTCATGGAATGTGATAATTATAAACACTGAAAGAGTTGTGTTTGGATATTGAATAGGAGGACAGCAGGGAATGCAGCCTCCTTAATTTCTGCTTTCTGATATGGTAATGAGTTGAAGTTTGCTTCATTGAAGTCACTGCATACTTGCTTATTCATTTTTATGGGCTTCAAGGAAGCACTTTTGTTTAGTCTTTTGTCTCTCAAAGGCAAGAATAATAATTTCCCCCTTTTTTTGCAAGATTCTTAGATTCGTTTCATTCTTCAATTCTTGAATGGTGTCAGAACCGCACGCATATGAACATGAATTGTTGCTTTAGCACACCATGCTGTAAGAGTGAAATGATACCATTGTGATTAACTCATCTATCGTCCAGTTTCTCCACTTCTTTGGAAATACTAGAGCAAGTTTTCTAAGAACTAGTTGATGCTAGTAAAGATACGAAACCTTAATGTTCATTCAACGAGAGTTAGCCGATCTATGTACTATGCACATTCATGAGGCTCTTAAAAGTAGCGATCCAATCGTCTAGAAAAGGTAAATCTCATTGAACTTCGTTCACGACCTTGAGCATGAGGACATTTTGATCTTTATTTCAAGAGTTTGAGAAATCAGTGACCTTAGAAGGTTTGCCTTATGTTACTCCTAGTTAATCCAGTTAACCATAATATAAACTTCATCTGTAGATAGATGTTTGAGATGTTCAGTTATGCTTTTCCTGGAAATATCAATCTTTCCTTGTTCATTATTCAATCAAGAATTTTGTTTTGAGTTTTTATTCTTACATAGTTATTAAAACCCCAATCAATCGTTTACATTACATTTGAGGAAAGATGAACATGCAAACACACAAAGCAGGAAGCCCATCACACACCGTCAGACATTCAGGTTATTTAGAGTGAGATCCAGTGTCCTGCGTGCACCTATAGTCTTGAGGCTCATCGATGCTCAGCCCTCTCACCTTATTATATGCGAGCCAAGGTTCTGCCCTGCAGTAAAGCATGTGCCTTGGCTGTCAAGCGTGCACTTTAAAGGCTTTAAGTACCTTTTGAATACACCTTAAATGTAGATATGATAAATTCAAGATAAAATGCAGTTTGATATACAAATTTTCTTGAAATATTTATATATCTGTGTATTTTCCACAGTAGCCCTATCTTCGTAAAGGCATGCACGTGTTCAAATCCTATAGAGTGATTTTGTCTTCGTAGTAGATCAAATTGAGTGAAATCGATTCATTCACTTGCACAACAATTCAAATTTGACCCCCATTTGAAATGTCACGAAATTCCCCGCTCTTGTTTATATTTCATCGACCAATCCTTCCAAAACAGAATCAAATCCTTTTTCCCGTCCAAGAAAAGGATTTCCACTAAATCATTGAACTTCCAAAATTTCTTGTTTTCAAAGTCTACTAATTTCTTCTTCTAATTTATCGAACCTAGGCTATATGATATATCCCTATTAGATGCCCCTCATACTATGATTGTGGTACAATCTATTAATAAATCACTTGTGAATGTCTTATATGTATTTTTTAGTGAACGTCATAAATAGCATAAAAATCGGAAAAAAAGTTTTGGCAACGAATCTCATGTGATTTTTCTAATATGGGGTTTACAAAAGTGTGATTTGAAAATAAACAGTTTACCCCATGTGGTTTTTGAAACAGACAGTTTACCTTGAAGTTTTAAAAATAGACAATTTACCTTACCGTGTCACATGCAAAACATTCACTCTATGTGGGGCTAGTTTGCTACGTTTTGCAAATCACGATGGACAAATGAGTAAATTACCACATACTCGAAAAAAAAGGATGGAAACTTGTATATTTTATTAAAGACGTCAAAACCTATATATAATACTAGATGTAGTTTTCTTATGTACACAAACACTAAACAACCGACTCTCTCTCCTAAATCTAGAAGTATGATCAGATTTAATTTATTATTCAAAATTCAATATCTTTATCATAACAAAAATTTTAACATTCCCCTCAAACTGTACTTTACAAGAGTATCCACACATTTTTTAAACATAGACGAAAGTAAGCCCTTCGTTAGAATATCAACTGATTGCTTGACTTTTGGGACATGAACCATACAAATCATCCCTTCATCGATCGTTAGAATATCAACTGATTGCTTGACTATTGGGACATGAACAATACAAATTATCCCTTCATCGATTTTTATTTGATAAAGTGTCGATATACTTCTACATGCTAGGTAAGATCATGGTTCTGGATTGTGAGAAATGTTGATTGTAGCCTTGTTGTCATTCTTATAGGCATCTTGAGTTCTTCAAGTATCATCTTCAACTATAAAACTTCACATACTCCATACGCCACTGATCTCAGCTCGGCTTTTGTATTACTTCTTTCCACCACTGTTTATTTTTTTACTTCTCCATCTAACCATACCTAATCTCCTATTATTTATTAATCTTGCCCTATCAACATCAGTAAAAAATCTAATCCATCTTTCTTCAAATTTCTTGAAGAATAATCATTTCCTAGGAGTCCCTTTCAAGTACCTTAGAATTCGATAGACAACCCTCATATGTTGTTCAGACGGAGCATGCATGAAGTGACTTGCTTAACTGACTGAAAAAACTATAGTAGATCGTGTTTCGTGAGATAAATCAATTTATCCACCGAGCATTGATATCTTCCTTTCTCAACCGGTTTTCATCTTTTATTTCTCCCATCTTTATGTTTATGTTTGGACTATCGGCCGGTTTACAACCTAACATCCTCATTTCTTTCAAGAGATCCAATTTCTGTAGACCCTAATATTCATGTTTTTTTTCTCACCACTCCTATATATACAAAATATAAAATGTAGTTTCCTTATGTGCATAAACGCTAAACAACCCTTATCTCCTAAATCTAGGAATATGATCGGATTTAATTTATTATTCAAAATACAATATATTTATTCTAAGAAAATCTCCAACACAGTAGTCTATTGAAACATGGGGTTTTTTAGTTAACTAACCTCAAATGAATAAATAATTATCAAAATAACTCAAAATATAACTAATTATACAAGTGACCTTAGTCGCCAACTGGGTTGGCGTGTAATACATTTAAAATAGGACACGCTAAATGGGTTGGCATAACCAATGTCAAATAATGGTCCTGCCAACTTGGTTGGCGTGACCATCTGAAAAATAATGGTCACGCCAACTCGGTTGGCATGACCCATCTGAAAAATAATGGTCACACAAACCAAGTTGGCGTGACCATCTGAAAAATAATTGTCACGCCAACTTAGTTGGCGTGACATTGATTTTCATTGGTCACACCAACCAGGTTGACGTGACCAATTAATAGTCACGCCAACCCTGTTGGCGTGAATTTGTGTTATAAATCCAACCACCACCTCTTCTTCTTCCTTGGCCAACACCTCCATTTCTCCCATCAACAAGCATTATATTTTTCCTTTTGCTTCTAGTAGAAAATTGCTCACCCCATCATTTTTTTTAAAATTTAGAGGTAAGAATAGATAATGGTAACGACTGAAATCCAGACGCCGTTTTTTTTGTTTCTGCAGCCCGCTGCTGTCTTCAGTCGGCGATGGCTGGTGGCTGCTAGGCTTCATCATGTTTTGTCAGTTTTAAATTATTTTGTTTACTTTATGTTGTCTATATGTACTAATATATTTTTTGTTTCATATTATATGATGGATCCGATGACTGTATCAGACCCGATTGACGATCATCTGTTGTCATTACAGTTATGACATCGTTATGAAGATGTATGGGCAGGTGATATTGATCGCCCTTGCGTGTGAGAAATTCGGGTGGCTATTTTTGGGATCTTTGCCCATTATATATACGTGTTGTAAGTATGTTAAATGAGTTTGGGTTTTATGGTGTATATAGGTGTAATAAGATTACGCTTGACCCTCATCTAATTACGACGTTAGTAGATTGGTGGCGTCATGAGACACACACATTACATCTTAGATCTGGAGAGACGACTATCACACTACAAGATATTGCAGTTATTTGGGGTCTGCCAATAAATGGTCTTACAGTGTCAGGCACCGATTATGATAGGACAATACCCGAATGACAAGAATATTGTGATCGTCATTTGGGATTTACACCAGATACCAGTCACTTTAAATGTGCATGTTTGTTAATGTCCGTGTTGAAAAATCATTTAGTGAATAATCCTCTCAATTTACATAGTATGGCAGATGAGGTTGTTAAATATGCACTGGGTTGTGCATTATTAATGATAGGTGGAATTATGTGCCCTGATAGCTCGGGCAATACTGTAAATTATTGTACATACAGAAATTAGAAGATATCAGTTTTGTTGGTACTTTTAGCTGGGGTAGTGCTGTGCTGGCATTCTTATATCGTGAGTTGTGTACTTCAGCAGAGATAGGGAAAAAAATAATATGTGGTGCATTACAACTCGTACAGGTTATCGTTACCTTTATTTTAATAATGAAAAATATTTCTTTCATATTTTATTTATATTATTCATGTTAATATTTTAGATTTGTTCATGGTCAAAGCTCCAAAGTTTAGCTCCTCAACTAGGACGCTCAAGAATTGATATTGGGACAATACCAATCGACGATGACAATTATTTACCTGCTGCTCCATATGGTGCAAGGTGACGTATTACAAATTATGTTGCAATGTATAATATTATATTTAATTACTTGCTATATAATTTATGTTTTCTGACGATGATTATGATTACACAGGTGTGCATGTAAATTAAGACTTACAGAAACTGGTACACATTCTGTACGAATTATTAGGGTCATCCTTGACCAGCAACCATTAAGCCAAGTAATTTTGTTTGTTATGTTCATGTATAAAATATTATAGTCTTTGTGCATTATTTTAATGTAATACTATATTTGTAATTTAATTGGCAGTCGTACCCTGATGACTATATCGAAGGATTGCGTACTGAGTTATGGACATATAGTGGCCCACTAGTTTTCTATGACATAGTTAGAGGCATCGTCCTGAGCGGGTTTTTCTTCAATTCGGCATGGTATAAAATATCCCACCAGATCCACGGTTAGGGGATGATAAATTACATGCACTTAACCGAAGGGGCAAAACAAATAATGACTGGGCTGCGCACCATAGGCGGTACATGACTATATGGGTTAATGCACATGCTCATACCGTGGACAAACCGCAATATGATTCAGCTGGACAAGGTGTAATTGTCGGGTACAATGACTGGTATGGACGAGTAACACGTAGATTCATTGGCCATCGGCCATCAACGACAAATTGTGGAGACTGGATATCAACTTGGATATGGCCCCGTATGGCAACATGTGGTATGTTGATTTATTAAGTATCTATTATATATCTGAAAATTGTGTTTAGATTTAACAACTTGATAAAAATTGTTCACTCATTTCAGATTGATCAGTTGGCCCAATTAACTGTTACCCGCGACAATAATATCACTGAGGAACAATCCATTGGGGTGTATGTGGATGCATTTAGTGATGTCAGAAATGTAAGACAACATGTGATGCATGTCGCGCAGGAATGACGAGATAGAAACTTTCCGTCATATGAAGAGGGACATGCTAGTGAGGAAGAACAAGTACAACTGATGAATGTGAGTGATGAAGAACAAGTGCAACCGATGCATGCGAGTGAGGGACATGCTGGTCCATCAAGCTATGTCCCGACATATATGCCAGGTCCATCTTCGTCATATGTCGGCGACATGTATGGAGATTGTTATATTCCTCAACCACCACATCAGTCGTATGATCAAACGCCTTTCACACCTTAACAATCCATGTACACCCAAGAACATTCCAGCCCAGATGTTAATATTAGATTCCCTGAAATATATACATCGATGTCTCCACAACTTGACGTGTCACCGATTGTGCTCCCTAATTTGTCGCTTGATGTCTAGCTGGACGATGTACCTGTAGTGCAGGATGACCAGGCCATTCAGGAAGGACGAGGTGAGAGACAGAAACAACCGCGTTGTTGTGGTAGACATACCGACTGAATTACCTTGGAACATATTTTTTCTTGACGATGTTGTGTTAATCGACGAGACAATGACAGGGGTAAATGCCAAATTGGAGTTATGGAGAGAGATGTTGGAATCAAGGGTTTTAGAATAAGTAGATCTAAAATAGAATATATGGAGTGCAGATTTAGTGGTCGATTCTTTAGGGATTCCGGTGTTGTAGCACTCAGTGGTCAAGAGGTATCAATGAGCAGCAAGTTTCGATACTTAGGTTCAGTTATCCAAAAGGATGGAGAGATTGACAGTGACATTAACCAAAGTATTCAGGCTGGCTGGTTGAAATGGAGAACGCCACTGAAGTTCTATGCGATCGTAATATCCCGTTGAAATTGAAAGGAAAGTTTTACAGAACCGCCTTTCGACCCACAATGTCGTATGAGACGGAATGATGGGCACCCAAGATGAATCACATCCAAAAGATGAGTGTGACAGAGATGCATATGCTTCGTTGGATGTGCGGTAAGACCAGAAAAAATAAAATAAGGAACGAAGATATTCGAGCTGAAGTATGTGTAGCTTGTATAGAAGAGAAGAAGCAAGAAAGCTGCTACGTTGATTTGGTCATGTTCGACGTAGGCGCAGCAGTGCACATGTGCGTCGAGTGGAGTCCATGAATTTCGTCCAGTTCACAAGAGCGAGATGACGACCAAAGACATATCTCGAAGTTATACGCAGAGACTTTGACTGCAAGGGGATTACATAAGATATGTTTACCGATAGAAGCGTTTGGAGAAGACTGACGCATGTGTCTGACCCGATTTGTTTATCTCTATTGTTCATGTAGCCTAGGCTTAGTTATTGTTGTTGTGATAGTCTCTTGTTCCTATTAAACATACTTTAATAGCCAATTGTAGTTGATTAGAAGTATATATTCTATTAAACTAATAATAATAATTAATATACGTATTTAGTGAGGAATCATTGTGTAAATAAGTATACAATATTTTCTCACAGAGTAATTTAGCTCTGAGTTTGTGAACTTCATACTCATGCAACCAAGGTCCACCCATATGGGACAAGAGGCATCTTTGTGGGAATTTGACTGCTTCGATGAGGGTTTTTTTTAATTATTATTTACGTATGTATCTTTTAATGATTTCGAAAAATGTCAAATACAATGAAAAACATTTAAAACTGATCCTTTTCCAGAAACCTGAGGCTAAACAAATACTACGTCAAATGAAGCTAAAAAATGTTGCAAAACTTCTTTTGATAATCTCTCTTGTTATACATTTGTTTATCTGCTTTATATAGTTGGACTTTTTGCTTATATAGTTGAAGTATAAGATAAATTAAATAAGATAATTGGCAAAGTTAAATCAGATTAGGATGTTGAAGGTCGTAAATCTTACGCGAAAATAATGATATAGCTTATGAAGTTACACACCACATTCATCTGACTCTAATGACATAGTAGAATAAAAGAGAAAAATGGAACTCTGAAGAAGATATTGTGGATGTTGATTTATTAGCTGAGCATTTCGTGTGGACCGCAACAGATCATAAGGGGGAAAACCAAGCATTCAATTGCAAGAACGGCGAAGGTTTTCACGTGGAAGAGGTTATGGAAAGTTTTGGGGAAACAATTTGATTTGGAGGCTGTGGGATACGTTGAAGGCCAGGAGCTGGTGCTGCTGGAGGATTTGATGAAAGGAAAGGATGTTCAGAAGAATAATTTGGTTCCTAGAAAATTGCTGCATTTGGGTTTGTTGATATTCCGTTCAGGAATAGGAATACACTAGGCAGCATGAACAAGAACAAGGAGTTTGGTTTCATGAGGTTTGGTGTGAGTTGCCGTCTCATTAAAAACTCGAGCTTTTAATGAGACTGAACAATTTATTATTTATTCCTAATAATCTCCCCTATGTGTAGGCTGGTTTGCTCATTTTTTTTGGAGGCCTATCAAATGGATATTTCATTTGGGTGGAAGTGTTGTTTATTAGTTTAGAACTCAGGACCTCGGCGTTAGCAAGTGGGAATGAAACCATGTTGAATTGACATCTCATCTAAAATCCCGATCTTTTAAAAAAATTAGACAATTTATTATTTATTCTTTAACATTTAGGGCCACCATTAAATCTTTCATCTATTCCGTCAAGAAAATGAGGCATCACAGCTTTATTCCATGAATGAATTGACTATGACATTAGGTGCCTGGGGTGGGGAATTAGGGTTTTTTAATATTATAACCTAAATTTAAAAATAATTTGAAAAAATAACCTAAAATAAAAAAAATTTAACAAACTGACTCAAAATGCCAACTGGATTGTCGTCTTCTAATAAAGACGCCAACCTATTTGGCGTGTCCAGCCTTAAAAGTTGAACACGCCAACCAAGGTGGCGTGTTCCAACCATTTTTTTTTTAAAACAAATATAAAATAAAAAAATATAATAAGAAATTGTCAAAACCGCGCCCATATTTTTCAGATTTTACTTAAATATTTTTTTAATAGCAAATTCAGAAAAAGATAAATTTCAAGAATTATAGTAATGCCTCATTACGAGGATGCTGCTTCCGTTGTTGGTTTGAAATGGAACCATATGCTGTGTTTTCACCTCATCAATTATTACAAGGAAGATGACGATGTAATTATATAAATTTTATGTTGAAAAATTTAAATATGTTCGCGACTAGAGATGGTAATGGAGAGATGTTAATATTTTGTTAATATTTTTTATTTTAGGTTATTTTGTCAAATTATTTTTAAATTTAGGTTATAATATTAAAAAACCCTGGCGAATTACATATGGTCGACTCTTTATGTGTGTGGACTCATTAATGTGAGTTATTGGCATCGAACCCCTTAGCGATTTTCAAATATACGGCTTATATCCATGTGGTTTAAAAAAGACAGTTTACGTATCTGGTTTGAAAATAGGAGTTTACCCCACGTGGTTTGTGAAAATAAGCAGTTTACCCCATGCAGTTTGTGAATAGTTCGAAACACCCCTCCATGTATGCTATGTTTTACAAACCAAATGGGGATAAACTGTTTTTTTACAAACCACGAGAGGTAAAGTGTCTATTAAAGATACCACATGAGATAAAATGACTATTTACAAACCATAGGGAGGGGTAAAATGCCTATCATCGATACCATATTGAGATAAATAGCCACTAGCTCCATTATTGTCGTTAACTTATTTTGTTACCTATGAAATATATAATTTTAAATCTTATGATCTCGTCCAGTAAGAAAATGTCTAGCTCTGTTGTGTCTTGCATCAAAGCCTATGTTCTTCTGATAATATTGGAGATTCAAATCTCATATCGCGACTCCAGTGGCAAAAAAGCTCAAATGCAACGAGCTAACCATCAATTTTAGCTCACATCAGTACAACGGATAAAACAAACGTAGATGTATACATATCTAATTACCTAGGAATCATAGTTTCAAGACGAAGAGTTCCTACACTTCGTACATTTGCCAGACGTAATAAATTTCGGCACCAAATTGTTTACCTACTTTTAACATGGTACAATGAAATTTAACAAGAGCTAATGATATACAGAAACCACAAGAAGGAGCAGAGGACAGGGAGGGGATTGCTGGTGGTGCTAATACAGCATCCTGAGTACTAACTAAATTGTAGTTTGCAGAGTAAAACCATGCTAGAAGTCGATACAATACCTATCTGGGTCAGGTGACATTTGGAGAAAATTTGCCACCTTTACAATAGTTTCACCTCACCTGGGGAGAATTGCAGAATCAGAGTAAACTAAGGAATTAGCCCCTCCTTAGAACGCACGCAAAGCCAATAAAACTGCAGGAGCAAAAAACATAATAAGCCCCAGTGGTCGAGTTTTTGAAGTGAAATCCCAATGAATGCAAGTATTGCAAAACAAAGAGGCAGCAATGGCGTGGTGTATATGTCAAAATGCTAATTTCTATGTGTTAACAGATTTTACATATTTGGCAGTTTATCTATCCACCAGATGACAACTGCCTTTGACAGTTGACTGAAATTTAAGGAAGAGAACAGCACCCTTGCAGGTGGACTGGTATATCGATCGATGTAAAGGGCTTTCTTATACCGAGTTGAGTAGGAATCAAATTGGAGTAAAAATAAATATTAAGTATTTCAAACAACGAATTCTAATGATTTATACATTTCCTGATTTGTTTCTTAACTTCATTCAGATATTTAGGTATTGACAAGAATGACTGAAATGAGCTCTTGCAGATTTTTATTGACTTTTATGGAGTTTAAAAGTCTACAGATATTCAATCAAGATTTTTATATACTCCATAAAAATCTTGTGGCATTCAAAATACTTTTGTAGAGTTTTTAGAAGTCATGTGGTATCAAACTTGACTTTCTAAAACTCTATAAAAGTCTTTAGGTATCCAAAATTTCATGCACTTTTAATGACTTCAGTAGAAATTTTTAGGTACAAACTTTGATGCCTGATGTGCACCTCTAAAAAATAAATTCTCCACAACTCCTAAAAAAGATTTGGAATGACTTTCAATTCGTAATTACCCAATTATCTCATTACGTGACACAGTCACCTCCCCCGCCCTGAATAACAAATTCATCAAATCACAAAAAGCCATCAATCAAAGACTCTGCAAATTCAACTTAGATAAATAATTTCAGAGAGATGGCATCTATCAATTCTTTGTCAATAAATACAACAAAAAGTGTCAATAAATAATTTCAGGGAGATAACCTAATATAATGTTAAAACTGATTAGTTGAAAAAAAATATGACAAAATTATTGATTTTAAATAAAAATGAGTTTCCATTTGTTACTTGAAAATAACATAAGTATGATATACTGGACATTACAGACCAATACAAATAGTGTGTAAAAATGAGCAATCAATTTTCTATTGAAAATCTTGGACGCAGATGTCCATTAGAAGACCATTCACATAAATTGCTATGTGTATGTGCTTCTCCAGGGAGGACATGTAAATAAATATCCTTCACTGGGCAAGGTTATCATCCTGAAGATGCAATAGAGTTATTCAATCTTCACCATGCAAAAGAATTGAATAGTGATTTTTCACATTTTTTTGCTGTTAAATAAGAATAAGTAAAATTTGTTTACATTAATAGTAAAAAAATATTTTAAGTTGAAGAAATTATTTATGTTCAATTGCTAGTTCATAGAAATTAATCATAAGCTACAAAATCTATAGAATTTATACGAATCTTTTTTATAATTAGGTGGAATTCTATTAAAAGTCAATAGAAATCTATCAATTTCATAAAAGTCTATCATTTAAAAAAAAGTAATTAAAAGTAAATAGAGGTCTATTGAAAAAGTTTAGAAGACTCTATATAACTCCACGGAACTCTATAAAAGTCAATAGAAATCTATCAACTCCATAAAAGTCTATCATTTAAAAAAAGTCATTAAAAGTCAATAAAAGTCTAGATTGAATACACCACCCTAAAGTATTCTGTTCACTTTCTTCTCTAAAAAATTTGAGGGTGTAAAATCGCTGGCTGCAATATGTAAATCCACGACGAATCAGATCTAAACTACAAGTTTCACTCTTTAAGCACGTTCATTAGAAATCACATCCTCAATGACACAAAGAAAGATGGCATCAAGAAAACACTGCTTGTAAATCATGTTGGTTTCTTTTCCACTTCCATCTTCACAATGAAAAAAAGAGCAGCCAATATTTTCCCAACGTAACAGAGAAGAAGCATGTGAATAATACAACAAAGCAACATGGCACGCAACGTTTGGATAATTTTCTTGATGGTTCAAGAGAAGCAATTTCTTGATGGTTCAAGAGAAGCAATGAGAGAACCACCAATTGCAATAGTAGAGTAAAAACTTTTGCATTACTGTTACTCAGTGCAATGCATATGCATAAAAATATTTATTATTTACATTGCTTAGTTCCACATAAGCCTGACCACGGTTCTAAAACCACTTCTATTTTTAGAGCCGACAAATCTGGCTCCAGAATTGATAGTTGCAGTTTAAATAAAAAGGTGAAATTAGGACAGGGCCACTTTGACTGCATTATGCTACCGAAATTTATTTATTCCTGCATATTTTAACGGTTAAACAATTAAGAATACAGCTTGCCTGGCCACCAAACTATTTAAATTTCATTATTCATTAATTATATCACAAAATATTAAACATATTCCATTTTCCTGTTAACAAAGGAAATAAAAATAGATTTCATATTAAATTATACAAATCAAGTAATTTAAATTATATAAATTTATTTAACTATGTATAATCGAGATCTTAAAACATAGATGAAGTTGCTATCTAGGAAAAAAGAACCAAAATGAAAGTTCTTGAGTTCGTTTCCGATTTTGAATCCACAACCATAAAACGGTTCAAACACCAGCTTTTAGGAAGTGTTCCCAATTTCATATTGCTGGTTTAGTTCCACAGGTATATCAAGAAAAATTCAACAAATCTGTTTCAAACTCTCAGTTAGTCATGTACTGATTCAACAGTGTTGATTGAAGATTCATTGAAGAATTCATGGAGCAAATAAACTAAAGTTTCTAGAGTGAAGAGGATGAAAATTTGTTCGAGACTTGGCAAATAAAAATTCTAGACTAGAAAGGAAAATTTGATAATCCAACTCGAAACAAGTAAATACTAAAAACTATAACAATCACTAGTAGTCTCCACATATGGCTTAATTTAAAGTATTTCAGAGATTCTGTAGAATGAAGAGCATAATAATGAAAAAAAAACTAATCAGCAGGCTCACCAAGCAAGCATAGGAGGATACTTATGGAGAAAACCACTTGAACAGGTCGACTATATTGCATCTGATATTGGGACCTCTGAAACTGTCTTTGTAGGGCACCACACCAACCATACAGATGCTTGTCATAATAATCATCACAGCCATCAACGCAACTTTTGTTCTTCTCGTAGCATATGCCCTTCAGAAAAAAATATAGATCTCATCATGATAAGTAAGATGCCATTAACAAGGCATCATCAAATAACCTTAGTCCTAAATAAGTTTGGCTGACATAAGTTCCACCAAAATAATCATAAATATTAAAAAGGTTGCGAATAATAATTTTGAATCTAATCGAGGAAATTCTTTTACTGACTTTTACCAAATTCTGAGATCGAGGCAATGTAATATCAGTTTCTTGATGACGATTCATAAGCTTTAACTTCTTATAACCATTCTTTGCCCACTTCAACTGAGACAAGGACGATTCCATGGTACTCAAAAACCCGGAAAAACTGGACGTCTTTCGTGGGGGTGGATCAGGTTGTGCATGCGATGCGTCATGAGGCAAAATATCATCATTCATTGCAATTTCCCAAAAGCCAATGTCCGCACTGGCACTAAATGTCCTACGATGCCCTGGAAGCATCTCCCCATTAGCTTCTCCTCGACCCAATTCAACCAAATGAGAAGAACTTCTCGAACACTCAGTTATTGACCTTCGATCACTCTCTAGTGAGTTTTTCACTCCCTGGTCCTTACCATGAGCTCTTGCCATGATTTTTTTATTTGTAGAGGAAAATGGTGATGGTCCTGAAAGGAACAACGCAAGGTTATTGCGCTCTCCTTCATCTAGTTGCACCCAAGGCAATGGAGGCTTGCCAAGTGAGACTGTTGATTCATTCAAAGAGCTTTCTACTTTCAAAGTCTGATTTTCAATTGTATTTATGAAATCGCGATGCCTATCTTTGGCATCATCAGCTGAAATACTACTAGTGTAACTTGATCTCACGGCACGCTCAAATTCATCCAACTGCATCAATCACAGAAACCACGCCTATCTCAATTATCAGAAGACAAGCATGGTAACAGCAAAAATAAAATAAAAATTCACACCACAAAAACCGATACCATTACAAATCCTAGTGAAACCTCTTAAACTAAATGCATTCAAGTGCAATCAAATGACCTGCCATTTGGTAGTGCCAAGGGTTGTCTGGAGATCTCGTCGGAGCTCATCCAAATTCCACAACCCAGAGGTATCCTTATTAGCATGGATCCACTTTCTATAGTTTGATTCCATCCTTCAGAAGAAATTAAATAGCTTCAATAAATCCATCCAACAATACAACTCGTGTATAATACCATTAAAAAAAGGAATGCACAAGAGAAAAAAGAATCAAATATGTGAATAACCATTTTATCGTGCAAAAGCTAAAATTTTCTATTGATCACTAAAATATAGAATCACAAGCCTAGGTACCTGTCAGCAGATTCCTGAACTTCCTCTGCAGCAGAGAAAAAAGGATCTTTCTCCCACCTATCAAAAGTCGATGCCATTGCCCCCCAAAAATTAACGTTCTTCAACTGAGAAAAAAAAATAGAGATCAAAGCCAAAATGACGAACCAAAGAATTTACGATTCTAATGGATCGAAAAATTTTATTCTTCTTTTCCTGTTATCGAGAAAAATGTAGATTCGATAAAAGGATAAGACGGATATTAAGACAATTATTGAGATACGGCGGTTTATGTTTTATGGATTCCGGATTTAATATCATATAAACTGTCAAACGATGTCGTTTTGAGGGATGTTAGCTTTCAAAACTGCTTATATACTAAAAAAACATATCTTGAAAATTTTATTTAATTATTTTTGCTATTATTTTTTTAAAAATAAACAGGTAAAAACAGAAGCAAATAAACATGTCATGAGATATTTTTCATTTTTTTTACTTGTGTGCTGAGAATTTTATAATAATTTGAAGCTTATTAAATTATTTTTTATTTTAATAGTAAAAATCAATGTTTTTGCTTAAAAAAAACTTTTTTTCAACTTTAAGCAAAATCAACATAAAAAGCATCTTGAATAAACACTGCAAACGCACCCTAAATTAGAAGTCAAATGATTTTTTCCTCTTATATTTGGATTGAAAAATTTCATTTCAGTGGAGAAATTTAATTTGGGAATGAATTTGAAACTTGGATTTGAAATGATCTATCAAAGATGCATTTTTATTTACAATTATCATTATCTTTACCTAGATTAGTAAAGAATGTATTTGAAATATACTCGATAAATTAATTCAAATAATTAAATGAATTTGAATATAAATATTTGAAATCTATTGCTTCAATAGACTTTCTGATTTCATTTTTTATCTTATTCATTTATATATTATTTCTCCATACCAATATTTTATGCAAATTTAATGTTAAATCTTTTACATGAATGTATTTTGATCACATGAATACTTTAGACGGGTGTATTGAATAATAATTAATATTTGATCATTCTAAATGACTTTTTTATTTATTTAAAAAATCTAAATTTTTATATATTTCTATACAAGTCTTATTTGTATTTAAAATAAATTTTTCTAAAGTTTTTAAAAATCAGCTGGTACTCAAATTTTATTTTTAAACACTATAAAAATCTAATGATATCTAAAATTTCGATAGATTTTTAATTATTTTTATGAAATTATTTAGTCTAAATAAAATTCGAAACAACTTGTACAACTATTGCCCTACCTAAAGATTTCTATGGATTTATAAAAGAGAAAAGAAAAGAAAACCTACTCTTGTCACCTTCACGTATTTGGTTTCTCACCTCTTCTTCAACTCCCCACAAAAATCTATCAATTAAAAAAAATCGCACAAAAATCTATCATTTAAAAAAAATCATTAAAAATATTAAATCTCTAGAATGAATACATCCCTTATACATTAAAAATTACGAGATACATTATTCTTCTTAAAGTAAATTTCATATCGTCATAAGCGGAGAGCGATTTCTGATTTCTCCCCTTCGTTCCTCATTATAGATTAACAAATAACCTGGCCAAATTTGGAAACTGAAATTTGTAGGAGTTTAAATATCAAATTACCCTTTTTTTCTTCACTAGATTTATAGAATAAAATGGCTTCTTGGGGTTGGCTTAGTTAATAACTTCGTTTGATTTCACTTGTACGAGGAGAAACATTGTTGAGCTTTAACTTTTGTTTAATAGAACTCGAATTGCAAGAAGTTTGTCGAAAAGCCATGGGTTCTTCCTTCAACACCAAAAGGATTGCCCCCCCCCCCCCCCCCCCCGACATTCCAAAACTTCATATCACATTCATGCATAATGCCTTCACCACCCAATCCATCAAACACGCATCGTGCCTCCACTCCATCACGATATGAACTTAGATAGGAACACCCCTATATAATGTACCTTAACCACTGGCAACCACCACCGTCATCACCATCTTCTTTTCCTTTTCTTTTTTTTGCATGACCCACATATTGCGAGGTCAATGAGGCGTTTTCTAGCTTTCCATCACAGCATCAATTCATTTCCCTTAACCATAAGGTGTGAGCTTCTAATTTGACTAGGTGCTGTTTGTTTATACGTTCTTTCATTGATCTCTTCTACAATCGTAGGTATAAATAAGAGTTCGTGCTTGTGGTGTTCTTGTACCTAGAGAGGAATCATGGTTTCATGGATTCTTTTTTTCTTAGTTATGATGGTGAGCTCGAATCTCTATAACTATGTAACTGTTGAGGCTACAAGGGAAGGAAGGTTTCTGCATCCTGGATATCGCAATGAGGCAGGCTCCACAGAAAGGAAGTTTGGCCAAGAAGATGCTGATATGGGGCTGAAAACCGGTGGATATGGGAATGGGATGGGTAACAATGGTGGGATAGGTTGGGGTAGTGGATATGGTGAGGGTAATGGAGGAGGTGGTGGTGGAAATGGAGGAGGAAGTGGAAATGGATCGGGTTCAGGAAATGGGTCTGGTCAGGTAGATGGAGGAGGATACAATGGTGGTTTTGGAAGCGGTGGTGGTGGTGCTGGAGGTAACGATGGCAATAGATACAGCTCGGGGGGAGGTGGTGGTATTGGCACTGGTGGTGGCGGTGGTGGCGGTGGTGGCGGTGGAGGGGGTGGGGGCTCCAGCATAGGCCAAGGTGGTGGATATGGGTCGGGAGGTGGTAATGGTGGTGGATGGAACAATGGAGGATATGGTCCTGGAGTCGGAGGTGGTGGTTTAGGACCGTATGGTGGAGGAACTAACTATGGCTCAGGTTCAGGCTTTGGGTATGGTAGCAACAGTGGGAGAGGCGGTGGAGGTGGAGGAGGAGGAAACGGGCAATATGGAGGATCTGGACCCGGATTTGGGATGGAACATGGATATGGAGAGGCATATGGAGGAATGTCTTTTGTCCCTCCAGGCAAGAACTGGTAAATTTCTAATAGTAGTATGTGAACTTAATGTCAAAATGAGAATAAGGACTTTTTTCTCTAATCTATCATCCTTTATCCTCAGAAATTCCAGTATACAAATCACATTCTCAGATTTAGAAATTTATTCAGCCAAATTATATAAACGAGCTAGCACAAAACCGTGCCAGTGATCGACTCCAACAGCAGATATATACATATGCACTGTACTATACACGATGCATAACAATAGCATTAATTAAAATAGAACAATTAGCAAACGTAAAGCCAATAAACATCAAATCTTGAAGGCAAGTGCCTAACTTGGCTGGAGGTCTTGAACACGACTCGAGCCAGCTTACTCTTTTGCCTGAAAATATTATAGACGGAGTTAGTAATTTTTGTTGCATAGCAATATAGCCATACACTATTCCAATCGATCTCCCTTAACGAGGCCATTCTTAGACATGCAATAATCGAGGCCATGCACCACGAACTTCATAATCTAATACAAATACTCCGCGAACTTCGTGATCAATACAAAATTCACTTACGGTTCAAGCATCAGAACGTTTCTGGAAAAACACTAATGAAAAATAAACAATAACCATTCTTTTTCTTTTTTCCTTGAAAAGTAGCATTTTGGAGCAATATAATAGTATCAGCTCCCATATTATCTTGCATCCAAATGTTGGTGAAAGTCAACTGAATCAACCATTACAAGTAAATAACAAACTATAAAACTTGTCATATATTCTGATGGGAATCAAGGTACAAACCGAGTCAGCAGTCACATTCACCGATGTTAGAAGCACATATATCAGTGGCATTCAGCTAATGGATCCTGAATCGGAAGTTAAAAACATTAACCGAAAAGGAAATGAAAACCATCCTCAACCTTTCGTATTCCGAAACAGGGATTAATAAGTGTTCCGAATCACTAGCAGTTCCAAACTTAGAAGAACCTTGAGTATCAGTATCCTAAAGAAAAATTTGAGTAGCATAGTGTAGGACATGTTTACTCACAGAAATCAGCAGACGTGAAGAATCAAGAAAGGACAATCTTACAGCTGAATATCCAGGCATCCAGTGAGGTACACTTTCTGAGAGAATTCTGATATACTCCTCCATAGCTTCCTCCGGGCTCATGTTTCCGAGTTTTTGCCATGCGTTCCTTGCACAATGGAATCAGTTGTCCCCATCACTCACATATAGTGCCATAGCGGCTTTCAACCAACCCTGAATATAACTAGCAATCAAACTATACCGTGATAGCTTTTCGAGGATGTTCGGACCTAGGCTCTCACAGAACTAAGGTTTCTCTTCAGAATTTTATGATATTATTTATTTGGAAGTGGAACTTATTTCTAGTAATATAATGATCCCATTCGCTGGACTCTTAATTTCATATATGTACAAGTTAACTGAAGAGCTATGGTTATTGGAAGGAACTCTATTACTGAGATGATAGCCTCTACACAAAATGCCAATACAAATAGAGAAAAGTCGTTTGCATATGGTCTGCTAACATTACAGCAAGTTAGTCAAATCCATAAGTTTATCTTCTGTATGTTTCATCTTTCGTTCATTTTAAGAAATGTATTGATCTGTTCCGGAAAGTCTAACACTATTGAAAAGTTCAATGGCGCTTACATGCTAACAAGCTAAAACCAACCCAGAAATTTTATCAAAAGAAGCTGCATTTCTCAGGCTCAGATTCAAGTACTTTGAGGGTCAATGAAAAATATCACCACAAGATAACAATGGCGAGATACTATGACACCCTTTCAAATAATTCACATTTATGACATACAAAATATTGCCTGTGTCGCTGCCCAAAGTCATTGCACCAAATAGTAATCATATTTTTTTAAAAGGCAAATAGGAATCACAAAGTCATTCATACTGATGAGACCAGATTTGGCATGCTTAACATTCAGTTACCAGAACAGCAGTTAGAGGATGGGACTACGACTATTTAAAGGGTTGGGTTAACTGTTGGAGCGCAGCCTAGCCCAAGGATGGTTCCGGCCCTGGCTACATGTCATTCTCAGTTTTAACTTGTTTCTACATCTTAAAACTAAGACACCTAAACCAATGCAACGTGCACGAAGATTTAGAGCAATTATCAATCATGACAAACACAAATCCGACCAAAGATCAAATACCATTTGGCACGGGATGACATCATGAGTGCCATAGGTTGAGGCTCACGACACGGTCCTTGCACCGCAACTTTATGAAGTCCATACAACTGTGTTTTCTTATCACCATCAAATTGCTCCCACCAATCTTCGTCTTTCTCCTTCCCCTTTCCTCCATATTCCACAAAATTAACAGCCTCTGCAAATACTTTCTCCAATTCACTCCTCTCTATTCCTTCCCAATCATCGTCATCGTCATCAACAACAACTAAAACACCATCGCCACTCGGTTTTGCGGCCTCCGCCGCATCTCCACCACTTAATTCCTCATTCTCTCCGAAACCCACAACCCCATTTTCTCGATTTTGATCATTTTTCATATCATCACACTCCAATACAATTTCATTCTTCTGCTCTTCAATAATTAGACCTTTTTCTCCCAGTACCATATCCATTTTATCATCTTCACTATCCTTTTCGACAAGCATTTCAGTAATTTCAGACCCCTTATTTTTGGCATCAACATCATTCATCTCCCAAACATCAAAACATTGTTTGTCAGAACTTTTCACTTCAGAATCAAAATTTACTCCCATTTCTTCAGTTTGATCAACACTTTTGATACAATTTTCATCCTCATTCTTTGATTCAGTATCATCCAACAATACAACACTTTCAGACCCATTTTCATTACCACACCGATCAAAACTTGCGACCTTAACATCATCAACAAACTGTGCTTTTTTGTTGCCTTTTGTGGGCTTAACTTTAAGCCCTCTCTTCAAAGACGCCTCTTTTGTCACAGCAGTACAAACAGAAGAATTATGATCATAAACGGAGTCAGAAACGGCAAAAGAAACGATCTTTGCTGCTAAAAAACATAAAATAATAGCCACAAAAGCTGTAAACGCTGAGTCTTGAAAACTTTCCATATTCCTTTTTGTGTATCAATCTGATGAGAGATTTGTCAGAACAGGTAAACAAAAAAGGAGAAATGGAGATAAAAAGTTCGTCAGAGGTTCAAAGATGTGTGAGAATGAATTAAAGATAATGGGCTACAAATTCCGTGCCATTATTAATCATCGTAGCAACCAACTGTATATTAGGTAGTTATTCTTTATTTTTATTTATATTTGTGTATTTTAATGTGAAAAAGGAATGTGACCAGAGAAGAGCAAAGCATATTCTTTTCTTTCGGCTCACCTTTTCTTCTTCTTCTGCATGGTGATTGGTGGGGTCTGTTCAAATAATGGTGACGCTATCGCAATCTTTATTATATTTGATTATTTTCAAAATTCAAAATAATAAAAGTTAATTTTTTTATCAATTAATACAAAAATGGTCAACATCGGGCTTTCTGGGTGAGTTCTTATTAGCATAATAACAATTTCGCAATTTGTAAATTAATGATCTAAATTTAATTTGAGCATGTATAGTCCATATAAAAAATATACATTACGTATCTAAATTAAATTTGAAAATTTGAATGTATCATGACGATAGTATCTCATTACCCGAGCCCTCTTCTATCCACTAAATTACCTTGCTATTGAGATTATTTATCCTTTATGGTAAAATAGATATAATATCATGAGAAAATAGTAAACAATCAATGCCCAATGTTCTTTAGAACATAGTAAAACCTCTATAAATTAATAATATTGAGACCATAAAAATTTATTAATTCAGAGAGATAATTAATTTATCGAGTATTAAACTAATATTACTACCAAGTTGGGACTGTAAATTATTTCAATCAAGCAATTGAATAACGAATTATTAATAAATTGAATAATATAACTGGTGCATTAGTTATCAGTATAATGTAATTGATACATAATAATTGGAAATGAACGAATTTTGATAAATGAAACATTGGTTAATTGTCAGATTATTATATGAACTAATTAAAAAATAGTGAAATGATGTATGTATATGGTATAGTTAGAAAAGCTTGTGTTACATGTGACAAAATTCTATGATAATAAAAACAAGATTTGAGATTGGGTAGTGTTGGACTGCAATAATTGTCTCTTTTTGGAGAGCGATCGAAGTGTTGCGCTTGGGCTACTATACAAATTAAAAATTAAAGTTGCACCGTTATCACAAACTTTAAGTCTTCATAAAGCGGCAAACGTTCAATCCTACAATTAGTATCAGAGCCAATGTCACGTATTTGATTCACATTGGTTGCAAAATAGTACAGTTATTGAGAGGAAGATTGTTGGAATGCAATAATTGTCCATACTTGGATAACGATCAAAGGGTGGTGCCTGGGCAGCTAAACAATTTAAAGATTAAAGTTGTATTGTTACCACCAGCTATAACTTTTGGTGAAGCAGCAATTGTTTGATCTTACAACAACAATTTAGACAAAATTTTATAAATCCAAATTTATTATTCTTCACTCTGCAGGTCTTTTAATTGAGAGATTATTTTGGTTATCATAAATTGAATATAGTTTTCTCAAAAAAATCGAATATAGTTAATAAAAATTTGATAAAATGCTAGATACTATATTTTATATTTGTTGGTGTTATCTGCACCATATTAATTGTCTATAGAGAAGTAATCAAACATCACATTTGAAATATTGCTCAATTAATATTTAAATTGTACAGATGTCATAATCTATAATTTTTTATAAAGCGGAAATATTTGATCATATAATACTTTTGTATTTATATTAGGGAGTCCTAATTCTATTCATGTAAAAATCGTATAATAATTTTTTTTATCACTAAAAGCCATATAATCTTTCAGAATTTATACAAAGGGGTGGTGATTCTATTTATGTAAAAGTCAAGAAAAATATATGAGAAATTACTAGACTTTCAAGCCACTATCTTAGGCTAAATTACGTAATTATGTGTGCTTATTCTCTTTCAACGCTCTTAATGTTACTATTAGCAAAGTAAAATAAACAGAAAGGGAGAAAAAACACACCGAGGGATCGATGCATTGCTTAAAGCTAGGATGCATGGATATTGACATGAGGATACGTAAACGACGATACGAATTTTCAAATTTTCAGGATACTACAAGGCTGTGACACACCTGTATTTTTTATATTTTTTATATTAATTATACATGTACTATATTACAAAATAATATAATTCACATATTTTTAAATTCTAAAATCATGTAAAAGCAACAATAATATCCTTACCAAATTCAAGAATAGTATAAATAAATGCATGTTACTTAAATATCTTAGTATCACATATAATAACACCAAATGCATATTACTTCAATTAAAAGAAAGTTTAACAAGCACATCCAAATAAAATATAACACTAAATATATTTTTACCAAATTCAAGATGTGTATAAGTAAATGTATGTCACTAAAATCATCATAATATCACTCGTAAATTACATAATAACAAACATGTCCAAATTTTATTTTAGTCAAAAAAATTGTAAATAGTACAATTAGCCCCCAAAAGTGTCATTTCTATATCAGATACACTCATCGACCGTATCAAACATGGGTGTCCAATTTTTTTATTTTTAAATTAAAAAACAGGCCACGTGGCGTGTCCGAGACATGTCTGGGGGGTGTCAATGTCTTAAAAATCTCGTATACCACACCGATTGATTTTCAGGAGTATCTGTACATCATAATTTAAAAGTATATGAAAGGTTTTTTGGGAAAAAACTATATAGAAACCAACTTTTTTGTCATAGAATATTTGTCACGCTCGGAGCACATGCCGGCGCAAGTATGACTTTATAATTGACTCATATATCATACTTCATTTTACGAAAATGGTTAAACCAAATTGATATAATAGTCCGTTATAACCCATTATAAACAATTTTAAACGTATATTTCAACCAATATGGGGCAAATGCATTACAATCACTTCTCCTTCAAAATACGACGTACTAGTTGCTGCCTAATTCAACGATCCACCAGCATCAGGAATCTATATGTGGCTCCTACATATTCAAAAGATGGCTCCCGTGCATGTAACACATTGCCCCGTAGGTTCAAGAGATGGCTTCCACACGTGTAGCACTTTGTCCCACAGGTTCAACATATGACTCTCACACACGTAGCACTTTACTTTGCATAACACTTATGTTTCGGTGTTTCAGCTGATGACCGACTCTCTGTTTCTGATGTCATTATGCCACGCCTCAGGCTCAGGTACGTGTGCATGTGACTGCATAATGAGCTCATATTGCAACTAGTAATCAGTTATAACCCATTATAAATCATTATCGTTTTTATTTTCAATCAATATAAGATAAGTGCATTACGGTATTTATCCTAATATGTTGTATTGAACTTATGTATGTGTTATTTCTGGTTGTTAGTTTTTCTGCATTATGATGTAATTGCCGCGTTGACTATCTTTAGTTAATATATTATCATTTCGTGTTCAAAAAAATAAATATGTTATAAGGTATATGTCAGGATCGATCGGGGTGGGTGGCCAGTCCACACCCGAGTTTAACCAACTTGAGTTTTAATAGCTCGTGTTCTTGAAATAATTGCACCGAGAGATTATATTGAGTTTGGTTACAAAACTGAGCGGAAGACACTCGAAATAACTTGTTCTATAACCGATTAACCATTTGAAAGACATTTTAAAGATATGCAAGTAAAGTAAATAAACAAGCATTTGTTTATGGAAGTTCGAAGATGGTGTAATCCTTCTATGTCTCCCCTTCTTCCACCTCATGGAAGGATCCACTAGAAGACTTTGATTTATACAACTCTTTGTACAAACCCGATCCAGTTGGACATTCCACATCCAACTAGAACTCAGCAACTCAACTATGTATGTTCTTTAATGTATCACATACAAAGACCTCTCAATCGGTTGTGATGAATCATCAACCGTTACAATGATATTCACCCATCTATTAAGCTCTCAAATACAATTAATAGAGTGAATATATATGGCACAAATGATCTCTAACTAGATCTGATATAGCAAGGTAAGTGGTGCCTAAAATCTGGGCTTGCTCTCTTTCAAGCTGTTCTCTTCTTGTAAGCTGCCCATTTTGAATCCCAAGTGGGTTTGTTTTTATCTTGCTTGGATCGATCTTCAATCACCTTATTTGAGCTTCCAAGACTTGTATATGTAGCCCCAAACAATATATATGTTAGACACGAGAATATGCCCGTTGGAAAAGGTTCTGCACCATTCCCGACCTTGCAACAATCATATTCTGGTTTCTTGGCTCTTTGCATTTCGGACCGGACTGGCCGGATCAGTCTTGTACAGATCAGTCTGGCAGGATCAATCTTGTACAGATCAGTCTAGCCGGATCGTTCTTGTACAGATCAGTATGGCCGAATCAGTCTTGTACAGATCAGTCTGGGTCTAGATCAGTCTTGTACATATCAATCTGGGTCTAGATCAGTCTTCTGACAGATCAGTCTGGCCGGATCAGTCTTCTGGACAGATCAGTCTGGGTCTAGATCAGTCTTCTAGATAGATCAGTTTGGCCGGATCAGTCTGGTGCAAGATAAGCTTGATACAAAACAACTTGATAAACTTGCTCTTCCGATCTGTTGCTTGTAGCTCTTGATTCTTTGATTTCTGGGCAAAGTGATGAACATGAAAGTTGTATCCCTTTGTCTCGGCTTTTCAAATAATCAAGAATCACTCGATTCCGAGTTCATATGAGATCAGGATGCTCGATATGCCAGACCATGCGCATGCTGAAACATTCCATGTTTCAGCAGCAGGATCATCAACTTGCAGACGTCTTTTGGCCTTCTTAAACTCCGATTCAGCTCTCTACTCCTGAAGATGACTTGTATGTATTTTTCTTAGCTTTCCAACCCATGGTGAATTGTCTCGTTCCGATAAGCGAGCTAAGAGTTATGCCCAACATACTGACAGTCGCTTGTACAGCTTGTTGTTTCTTCGCGGTACAGCTCAATCTTATAGACGCCTTTTCTCCTTGATAACATTCGAACTAGCCGATCTGTTGTGAAATATGACTTTTAGTATTTTGAGTTTGCTGTTCAACCTCTTTGGAAGCACGTCATTTCGATATCCGAGCTATGGATATGATCGAAACAATCCGCTCTGCCAGGATTTCAATCTTGGTCCAGCTTGATATTTTCAAGCTACATCTTTGTAAATCATCAAGCTCTTAATTATGATCTATGAACTGCACACTTGATGAAATATGTTAGCAACACAATAACAAGTTTTGTTAACATCAAAACTAAGATTATTCGGGTTCCTAAAACCCAACAGTATATAAGAATATATTTATTATCTCAGGAAATGTCTTATTAAATTTTAAAATAAAAGCTCTTGAAAAGTAATAAAATATAACTTTAATTTTTTTTAACGAACTTCATTAAAATTATAACTTATTTAATCCTGATATTATAAAATAGACTTAATTTTAAAATCAAACATAAAAATTATAAATTATTAGCATATTTTTAATTTTTTATAAAATGTTTAAAATAAATTTACTAAAACTTGAAGGATCTTTGTGACTTAATGTAGCCATACATTATTAATTATAACATTGGTCAAAGTTGATGGGTTCAATTCTTTCGTTTCATGCAAGTTATTATTAACGTAAACAAACATCTTACGTGAAGTCTGATTAATCGTATAGACTTTAATCCCAACTGCATATGTTCAAATATTAACGAGAAATTTAATATTTATATCAATTTACGTAATCTTTTTTTTATTATATCTAATAATAATAATAATCTAGGCTGGAGAAGCCTGTTGAGTTATAATCTTATATCTTTGGCTGCGTTCGGTTAGAGGGAAAAGGTGAGAAAAGGGTGTGAAAATTGGTGAATCCATCGTTTGGTTCCATATTTGGCAATCTCCTCTATTCCCGAAGGCCCGACATTAGTGACTGTTCAATCTTGAAAACCCATCACTGCTGGTTCCTGGTATTGGTAATATCCCATTGCACAGTGGTCAGTGATTTGGTTACCAAATTACCATTTTGACCCTTGCATTCCCACCGAAATAATACTCCTGCTGAATCTTATTTGGCGCCCAACAGTGCTCAACTTGGGTTCCATTACAAAGTATTCTTACAAAACTCTGTCACAAATTCTATACGCACAAAGGAAGGAGATTTCGTACGAGTTGGGAGGAAGCTACTCGGATTATTTTAGAGGTAAGTCGTGGCCCAACAAATACTTTACCTCCTTTATTGTGATGTTATGTGAAAATTGCAATTGTGCTTAACTTATGTTTATCGGCTTATCATGTGCTATATAGTATATTCACCTTCGTTTGTGTTTATATTGAGGTCTATGGCATTTATGCCTTCATTATCAGCATTTTCCTGAAATGAAGATATAGCGAAAGTGTGTTCATCTAAAATAAATGTGTTTTCATCTCTCTTTTTTTTTTGTTTGTTTTGGTACATTTTTAAGTAAATGTGCAACATGGACACACGTGTTAGAAACATCGTGTTGATCGTAGCGCTTCACCGTATCTTGTTTCGGTCACTCGTGATGGTCAATATTCTGGCTCGACATTACAAGACCTTATTGCGAAAACGAAGGCGTGTGGATCGAACGTCACTTGTTACGTACGACATGAGATAGAGGATGTATTCACAAATAAACCATTTATCTTGAATAATTTCAGCTGGAGATATTCAATGTGTGGTAAACCTGAGGATGAATCGGACTGCATTTGCACGATTGTGTTTCTTGCTAACAAATGTGGGCGGTTTGGTTGAATCAAGATATGTTAGAATTGAAGAGAAGGTAGCCATGTTTTTGTCAATCTTAGCGCATCATAAGAAAAATAGAGTTACAGGCCATGACTACATATGTAGTGGTCATATGATCAGCACTCACTTCCATGAAGTTCTAAGATCAATAATAAAGCTACATCCCATTCTTCTTGTAAAGCTCGTTCCTGTTGATGACAATTGTATTTTGTAATATCAATTGTAAAAGACGATTATTAGTTTATGGAATAAATAGACTGGTTTTTATCATAGATCTGTACACGAGGCTTGTTGATTTTGAATTAATGTTTGGAATCAACGCCGGTGTTATCGACCCCTGTTTCGGGGTGTGACAGTGGTGGTGGTGGTTAGTTAAAAATAGATGTCTTAAAATAATAAAAATAAGTGAAAACATGTTCAAGCTTATTTTTGTCATTTTATGAATAAATATAAATCTATACTATCAACAAACACAGTCATGCCATTTTACAGGGACTAATTAATTGATCATTTAGTCATTATCAATGTACTCATAATCATCAATCACCGATTTTTGCATTGTTAATGCTGCAGTGAGACTTGTTTAGAAAATGTTATAACAAGTTTTTATATTTTTCATATTTGGATGATGCTCGAGTATATTTTCATATTGAATTGGTTCGAAATAAATTTAATTTGATTAACATGTATTCATTTTAATTTGAGATTAACTTAAAAGTTCAAATTAATTTTATATTATTTATTATAATATTTTCAATATTTTATACATACTATTTAATTCATTATAATATTTTATTAATAATTAAATTATATAAGTAAATTTAATTTGATTAACTAAAATTTAATTAAAATAAAATAATAAAAATAAGTGCAAAACCTATTCAAGGGTAGTTTTGTCATTTTATAAATAAAATTAATCTTTACCACATATTATCAACTACACCAAACACAATATTACTTATAATAATTTACTAATCATACGAACCAAACAAAATATAGTTTATCCATTAGTTTATTTATCAACCTATTATCCACTTTTTAATCTATCAACCACTTTTTAATGGATAGTAATCATTAAGAGATTGGAAGAGTACTCGATCATCATTTTGGCAGAATGGATAGCCAGATGGTATTGTGAAAATAAACTTTATATATATAAATAATTAATTTAATCTGGTTGTTTTAATCCACAAAAAAGGTATATAAAAAAACACTTTAACGTGTACTGCTTAATATACACTATAAAAAATGAGAAATTTATTTTGTATAAAGTAATAACAAATAAAATAAGAAAAACAGCTACAATCAAAACAGCATTTCATGTTTTAATATATATATATCACCATAATAGTCATATTTACATATAAATCGAGGGTTGCTTCACATACATTTTTTTTATCAGCAAAAAAGAATTTATTCATAATAAAAAACAAACAAAGAGTACAGAGAATTTATTCACTAACTAACCTAAACACAGCGCACTGGGACACATCCAAACAAACATGAAAACATCCCAATGCTCAAGCTCAGAAAATGAACCGAAAGGAAAGCATAGAAAGAAAAAAAAAGCAGCACGATTACATAACATAAAAAGCCAGCAACATACAGAAGAGAACCAATGGAGATCCCAGGCAGATTTTTGGATTCATAAACTAGTCACCAATAGAAAATGGGAAGCCTCCAGAATCGTGAGCATGAGACCAAAGCCATAATCGGATTTTAATGATTTCCACAAAAACACATCATTATTTCTCACCCCTCTCTTTTCTTCTTCTTCTTCTTTTTTTTTTCTTTTTCTTTTTGAGAAATAGATGGTATTTCATTAAGCAACATAATGTTTCATTCAGAAACTACAATATTGTGAATGCATTCTGGATAATTTGTTGTGCCAGATACCACTAATGTAAGGACCCTAATCCTTAAGTGCGGAATAAAGGCATAATAGAGCTAAATAAATGATCAGAGTAGAGTAAACAAGTTGAGTCTATGAGCTTAAGCATTTACATGCCAAAATAAAGGACTACCAAAAGGATTAATTACATTCCAACAAATGAATGTATCCACTATAGTTTTACGCTACTCCTAGAGTAGGCACTATACAAAAGAATCCTGTCCTTTCATCTACCAAAGATGCTCGTGAAGCTCACTGTCTCAACCCGTTCAAGCCCATCTATCATGCCAAAAAGGTACCTACAAGGACAACCCCCAAACATGAGCAATAATAATCATTCATATTCAACACAATATGAAGATAAAGCGTAAATGCATAAACAATATAAAACACTTCCTGTTTTCCCATGCATTTCAAACGCTTCTCGTTTGGTTGTCCCTGTACCATAACTCATGAGTATAATCAACAGATTATTTTTAATGGCCAAAACATGTCATGACATCATATACCATCTCAACTGTACCAAATATTGGTCACCATTCCCTAGTCTGTCCATCACAGTGTATTTTAATGCCCCTCGCTTATATTCATATGGGCGGCATAGGATAACCTCGCTACAATGGACATGCGGCGCTCCCACCCCTCGCTTCACAGAGAGCGGCAAATACCCTTTCCTCGCCCCATATGACAACCACGCTCAAATGTGACATGCGGCGCTCCCACCCCTCGCTTCACATTTAGCGGAACCAATACAAAAAGCGGCAAGCATTAAAATCATCAAAGGATGACCACGACTCATGGGATGTGCATCCAATAATCATAATATGCATCTAACATCAATATGCATAAATTACCATGTATATGCATCCACAATGCAATACCTCATATGGCATAAATCAACATGTATATGCATCCACAATGCAATACCACATATATACTCGCATCCACAATGCATAAACAATGAGCATATAAAATACATGTTACCGTTGGGTGCCCGTACGTCCACTACGTACCTTTCCAAAAGTGGAATATGGTAGGACTTCAATTCCTCGGCTGTGTTGCCACCTGGGTTGGTTCTACATATTCACAAATACCAATATTAGAACCCAATAATAGTCCAATACCAAAAATCCCACAAAAAAAAACCAAAAACACAAAATTCTGGTCCATTGAATGCAAATTTGGATAAAAGAACCATTGTAGTCATTGCTTGTTGTGAAATTTCTCAATAATCTTTGTATTTCTTTTATTATTGGCCCAATAGATGATAAGTTCTCTTCATTTGAGTTTACAGCTTCAATAACTGTCTTGCAATCGCTTTCTAATATGGTCTGAGTTCATCCGCAATGTCGTTGATGTTACTAGAAATAGACACATCTATTACGCTTAATTGCCTATGATTTGGTATATTTTAATGGATAAATTAATGCATATGTCACCTAATCGTATATTGGTGTAAATGTAGGTGGAATCGAAGAAATCAAGCTAACAAGGGCGAATAAGGATCAAGAAATGAATTGGAATTGTCAAGAGATCAAAGTAGACCAAGAAAAATACATAAAAGTTGACAAAGGATAGCGATTGATAACCAAACAAGCACTGCCAAAAGAGAAAAATAGAGCAACAAAAATTATATCTCGGCGATCGATCGGCACATTGCAGCGATCGATCGCCGAGCCACGCTGAAAAAAAATAAAAATAAAAACAGAAAAATCTTGTGATCGATCGGCAATTCCGCGATCGATCGCCAAAACATTCTGGTTGAAAAATAAAGGCTGGCGATCGATCGCCAGCAGTAACCGATCGATCGCCAGCAGAATCCTGAATTTTAAGGAAACTCGATTTTTTCATCTTTGGATAGAATTTTACCTACCCTATCCGACTCCTACCCTATATACATTATTTTGGGGACCTCATATCAGATTATGCATCATATTTTAGAGTTAGAACAATTTTCTCTCAATTGTGGAAGAAGAACTTGAAGATTCAAAGGCACGAAGACGGATTAGACGCTCCGGAATCGTGTTATACTTTAGTAACTCTTCTTCTATTTTCTTTTATTGTTTTTAATTAATTTTGATTGTTTTGCATTAGTCATGAGTGGCTAAAAACCCTTTTCTTGATTCTTGGTTAAAGAAGATAATACATTGTGATTTATTTTTCTTATGAAATTCATGTGCTTTTTAATCAATTTTTTGAATGAGTATTGATTGTTTTTCTATACTTGATTGATATGATTGTTGTGTCTAATTATTAGATTGACCACCTAGTACTTGTGCATGCAATCTAACGCTTGTTATATGAAGAACCTAAGATTAATAATTTTGTGCGTGTGAGATTGTTAAATCCTTAGGGAAAATATTCAACTAGATTAAATATAGACGTATGGATTATATTGTCTAACTTAATTTTTTTCTCACTAGTTTATGAATCTATCATCTTTTAATCTTAATCGCGTGTATTTGGATTAATTGATTGATAATGGTTAGAATAGAACGTGTGGGCTACCTAAGTACGATTAAGGTGAGATAGGAATTAATTTTCCAAGACGAATATTCATATGCAAATTGAACCTTTGTGAGAATTTATGATTAAGATAATAAACACAATTGTAAAGTTGACCAAAAGCCAATAATCGATTTTCACATAATTTAATAAATCTTATTTTACTCTTGCATGTTAGTTAAATCACAGTCTTCTTAGATTTTTGCATCATAATTTAGTTTAATTGATTTCAAAAACCCCTTTTTATTTACGTTTGCACTGATTAACACAAAATTCGTCCTTACTCGTGGGATCGATCCATATTCACGCTATTACATACTTATTGTTATTAACTTGAGAGGGTTAATTTGGGGGTACGCGATAAACACTACCAAATTTTGGCGCCTTTGCCGGGGAGGCGTTGTATATTTTTGTGTTAATAATTTTTTATTGTTTTATTACCCTCTAGTGCTACTTTGATTTGTTCATGCTTACAGGTGAATATCTAATCTCGAACCATTGAGGCACACTGATTGCCATGACGGAATATAGTAGCTTAGACGAATTGGAGTATCTTATGCACCAACTTGGCGTAGGGAATGGACAAAGTGCATACAACTCAAGTTGGAGTGATCATCACAATCTCAGCTATGCAAATCAATGGATGGGCTCACCTCCACCTTACATGCAGTTACATACCGCAATACTCGACATGGCCGCAACAACCTAAATACCATACCCCTGATGAGTCTTTAGAGGATCTTGTTTCAAAACTTAATGATAGTATTTTGCAATTTCAATAGGAATTCAGGGTTAGCACTTAGAATTTGGGTAACCAAATGGAGCAACTTACAAGATCGGCCAATCGGATAGCAGCACAAGACGATATACCCTCCCGAACGATGGAGGCACCAAGAGAGACCATCATTGGAGTTGCCTCAAGGAGTGGCGAAGAGGTAGAAACCCAGGGGAAGGTGGTACTGACGCCACCTAAACTAGAAGATGAGACACGTGTGCCACTAAAAGAAAATGAGCTTGCACAGCATGCATCTCCACAAGGTATGTTTCCAACAAACCCTTAGGTTGAATATGAACATTAACCCTTTGATGAGAAAAAGGAACCAAAGGTGGAATACTGTGATGAAAGGGATATGTTTGACGATTTTTTTTTCCGATGAGGAGAAACCCTATTAAATGCACGGATCCAGGTATGTTCACTGTCCCATGCACAATTGGAAATAATATAATTGATAAGGTCATGCTAGACTTAGGAGCAACAATAAATGTTATGCCTTATTCAATTTATACCTCTTTAGAACTAGGGCCTCTGAGAAAATCTGAAATTGCTATTCAATTAGCAAATAGGTCTACTGTGCATTCTAGGGAAATACTTGAGGACATTCTAGTAAAAGTTGATAAATTGGTCTTTCCTGCTGACTTCTACGTACTTGACTTGGAAAATGATAATAAAAGCAGCCATATGCTGTTAGGGAGACCATTTTTTAAAACTACCAAGTGCATAATAGATGTAAGTGGTGGTGTTTTTACTATGGAGTTTGATGGTGAGATAGCTAAGTTCAATACTCATGGTCTCATTCCTTCTCCTATTACTGATTACACTATTAGCATCACCAATCACATATTACTAGAACAGTCACATATTGTCACTAAGCATGAATTAGAGGTAACTACTGATCGACTTGTTGACGAAGGAGGTATGGAAGATTTTTTGAGTGATAATTCATGTATTATCACTACTTTACCAAATTCTCCTTCTAAAAATCTTAATTTGAATTGCAAGTAGTTGATATTGAGCTGAAACTTCCTCTTGGACGATCTCAAGATGCATCTTTAGAAAACGAGGGGATGAGAGAAGGGCTGAGGACCTCGAAGAAATACAAGGCGTGCAAACCAAAGTTTAAGGGAGTTAAGAAGATATTGAGGTGGAGAAGGAATGATAGAGCAACACCGCATAACCCACCTTGATCTATGGACTGACGTCGGGCCACCGACGTTAAACAGAGGCGATGCTTGGGAGACAACCAAATGGGAGTTAGTCTTCCCTTTCCTTTTTATTTTTTTATTGCTTTAGTAATCTAATTTCTCTTTCCTTACAATTTTGACTTCAATTGGGGACAATGTAAGATTTAAGTATGGGGGAGAGATTAGTAGTGTTTTATTGCTTTGTTATTATAAAAATACAAAAAAAATTGAAAAATTTGAATATTTTGAGCTCATAGTTAGTAATGAACACTTGCTTAAAATCACTAGCACATGATGAAACCTAATTGATACCATGCATGCTTTTGAACATAGATGAATTGTTAACCTTGAAACACTTTGAACTCTAATGCAAATTAATGTTTGACATAACAGTTGAATATTTTGAGCATGAATTGTCATGACTTGTGAAGTGTGCATAGCATAGTGAAGATTGTGTGAATTTTGTAATAGTCTTAGGAAGTCTCTGGTAGATGCTAGAACTTAACTACATGCTCTTGATGTGTATATCTAGACTACTTGCGAACATGAAAGTGATATAGACGATCTTTGATGCGTTTTGAGTCTTTCAATCTTACCATGTAAATAAAATCAATCACTAGTATCCTTTTTGAGCTTTAATGTAAAATAATGGTTGTATGCTAAGCCTACAAACAACCATCAATCAACATTCTTTGACTAGCTTATCATATTCCCTAATGAGCCTAAATATGATTATATCCATACCTTTGAAGGGAGTATGATGTGTTTCATTCACATACACTTGTTATCATTGAATCATATATTTGTGAGCTTATGTCAAAAGAATGAAATGCATGGAAAAAAAGAAGGGATGCCTCGAGAAAATAGTACCGTACAAAAATATACATGGTGCGAAAAAGAACAAAGTTTGAAAAATTCATGCAAGATGAGAAGCTCTTTAGTGTGCATATCATTATACTCTTGTTTGATACATTTTATCATTTCTTTCATAAGACAATATCTAGGTCAAGCTATAAGCTAATAAAGACCTACTTGATTTGTGTTTGCAAGTGGCTAAGATAGTGGAGAAGAGTGTGCAAGTGAGCTTACACTTGTCGTAGTGTATAACTTGAGCTATTGTGGGTTTGCATTTATTGGATCTATAATTTGTACATGACACTTGTTTTTGACCACATACACACGTTCGCTGCTTTGTTGAGTATGAGATGTCTAGGGATTGAACTTGTTCTAATGTTAAATTTTCACCGCCTTTCATTAGTATGCATGTTTAAAATTGTTGAGGCATTGAAGTGAGGAGTTAGTTTGTTATGATGCTATGAGCCAACCAAAAATATTGTATTGTCTGATTTACTCGAGGTCGAGTAAAGATTAAGTATGAGAGATTTTATATGGCCAAAAATAGACACATCTATTGCGTTTAATTGCCTACGATTTGGTATATTTTGATGGATAAATTAATGCATATGCTACCTAATCGTATATTTGTGTAAATGTAGGTGGAATCGAAGAAATCAAGCTAACAAGGGCGAATAAGGATCCAGAATGCGTTGGAATTGACAATGGATCAAAGTAGACCAAGAAAAATGCATAAAAGTGGACAAAGGACCCCGATTGATCGCCAAACAAGCACTGATCGATCGTTAAAAGAGAAAAATAGAGCAACAAAAATTATATATCGGCGATCGATCAGCAAATTGCATCATATTTTAGAGTTAGAACAATTTTCTCTCAATTGTGGAAGAAGAACTTGAAGATTCAAAGGCATGAAGATGGATTTGATGCTCTAGAATTGTGTTTTACTTAGTAACTCTTTCTTCTATTTTCTTTTATGTTTTTTTTAATTAATTTTGATTGTTTTGCATTAGTCATGAGTCGCTAAAAAACCTTTTTTGATTCTTGGTTAATGAATACGATACATTGGGATTTATTTTTCTTATGAAATTCATGTGCTTTTTAATCAATTTGTGAATGAGTATCGATTGTTTTTCTATACTTGATTGATAGGATTGTTGTGTCTAGTTATTGGATGACCACCTAGTAATTGTGCATGCAATCTAACGCTTGTTATATGAAGCAACGAAGATTAATAATTTTGCTCATGTGAGATTGTTAAATCTTTAGGGAAAATATGCAACTAGATTAAATATAGACACGTGGATTATATTGTCTAGCTTCGTTTTTTTCTCACTAGTTTATGAATCTATCATCTTTGAATTTTAATCGCGTGTATTTTGATTAATTGATTGATAGGGGTTAGAACGCGTGGACTACCTAACTACGATTAAAGTGAGATAATAATTAATTTTCCAAGGCGGATATTCATATGCAAATTGAACCTTTGTGAGAGTTGATGATTAAGATAATAAACCCAATTGTAAAGTTGACCAAAAGCTAAGAATTGTTTCTCTCATAAATTAATCAATCTTATTTTACTCTTGCATGTTAGTTAAATCATAGTCTTCTTACATTTTTGCATCGTAATATTAGTTTAATTGATTTCAAAAACCCCATTTTATTTACATTTGCACTGATTAACACAAAATTCATCCTTATTCGTGGGATCGATCCCTACTCATGCTACTACATAATTACTGTTATTAACTTGAGAGGGTTATTTGGGTGTACGCGATAAACACTACCAGTCGTGCAAGATTTGCCCTTTCTCTTAATGACATTGCTTCTGCCATCTCTGGTATGGTGTTGCAGCTATAATGTTTACTTTTCCAGGCTATGCAATTGTTGGGTTTCCGTACCCCGGCGCCAGATCCAAACGCAGCGGAAATAATACAAAAACAGATCTGACCCGGGGACGGTCGATCGCGCCTGATTCATATATTAACATGCAAATATCGAATATTAATGCACGAAAAGGAATTACCGTTCACCGATGTGAATCTGATAGCGGTCACCCTCGAGTCCAACCAACCTGACCAGATCTACAAGCACAACACCAGTGCTAGTGTGATGTCGGCTTTTCTATGAGAGTGTGTATAGAGAGGACAAAACTTCTTAACCCTAGAGATGAACATATATTTATAGGAGTTTGGGTCATTTATTTGGCTATGGTTATTAGGGTCCAACGGGCCAACAATTGGCCCATTGGCTTGTAGGGCATCTAATGCTAACAATCTCCCACATGCCCAAAAGCCAACACAAAACTGCAAACTCATAACCAAGTAATTCAATCAAATTGAATAACTTGACGTACTACCAAAGTACATAATTATGCAACATAAATATATCAAATGTTTTAATTTTAGAACTTTCTATAGATGAAACATTTTCAAATATAGAAACTCCACTAAAGTGAGGAGCTTTCAGAAATTAAATTCATCTCTTCTTAAATCACTCAATATGAGCACTTAACATTTAAGTCTCAATTCTCATCAATAGATCAGCGGCCGGTTGATTGTGACCCAGCGAGGCTCAAGTGTATCATAGCAGTAGGATCACAACCTTTGTGATTTTAGAAGTTAAACAACTTCTTGGGCTTACCCTGAATGCCCCATTGCCAATTAAACTCCTTTTAATAGACAATGGCTGAAATATAATTCCAGCACAACCTACCGATCGTGAGTAGCGCCTAGCATCTGTGCTTCACGAAGACCTAGATACAAATGACTAGCAACGTACGAGAACCTGTCAGTCATAGTTAGCGTGCAGTACATTCCTTTCACTCAATATGTCCCGATTGAATCAAGAGCATTGGTTGATCGAGACCCTTTATGATTTCAATAACTATGTATTTGTTTCACGTTATATGATTCATTTGTGTGCGTATATGAAAAACTCTTTTTTCACAAGCACTACCCACTCTGGCCAGAGATTCCTCGAATCATATATAGAAAAACACATAGGACATCCTGGTTCATCAAGACCAGTGGTGAATCCCCAACGACAATCATAGGCCTCTGACAGCATCACTGAATACCCAAAATAACAACTTTATGACCCGCATGTGATCAGTCATTAAATCAAAGTACACAGCTATCTGTCAAGATCTCAATGATGCCTCGGGTCATGAGGAGTAATGGTGCACAACTATGACTAGAAATTCTATACTCGACAAGTGGTAACCACTTATAGAATTCCGAGTAGGGTCGTTCAGTGAACTCATTCCTAATGAGCACCTATTCATGTGTGCTGACTTCTCCAAGCCAATGCCGATGAAACGCGGCGCACTACACTAGACACATCATGAATACCAGTCTCTAGCGAGCATATATCGATATCCCATTCTCGAAGGCTCATCGACCAGGAACATTTAGAAATCGCAGTCGAGAATGTATTTCATGGTCACCATCATATGCGTAACCACATTCTATGGACTATAGAAACTTCAAGGACTTCATCAATACATCAAGATGCATGGGTAAACAGATGAAGAGTGCCATATATATTAATATTCAAACAAAGATTTGTCATAATAAGATTATAAGTACAATCAATCAACTATTGATTTACTTAATCATGTATGACAACAATATCTTTCACTTTCTCAAAGCCAACTACTCATGTGTCTTAAGACCATCTTCCCAAGATGTCTGACAGACACCAATCGTTGTAAAGGCTTTGTTAGTGGATTCGCTATATTTTCTGTTGAAGCGATTTTCTCGATAATAATGTCGCGTCTACCATCTATCTCATTAGATGATATTTTCTCAATATATGTTTGGATACTGATGAGATCTTGGCTATTCATAATAGCTCAAATGTTGTCACAGTACCAGGGACTGTGTCAATCGCACTAGAAATTACACCCAACTCTTGGATGAAATTTCTTATCCAAACTGCCTCTTTGCTGCATCGTATGCTGCAATGTATTCAGCTTCAGTGGTGGAATCCAAAGTGATGTCTTGCTTGGAACGTTTCCAAGAGACATCACCATCATTGAGCTTAAATACAAATCCGAACATCGATATGGTATCATCTACATCCGACTGAAAAAACAGCATCAGCTTAGACTTCAACTTTTATTTCTCCACTTACAGATCCAAAAATCATGAACGTATCCTAAGTTCTTCATAAGCACTTGAGGATTATTTTCACAATTTTCCAGTGATCTTCACCGGGATCTGGCTGATGTTTGCTCATTACACTAAGAACATACATCAGGCCAAGTACATAACATAACATACATTATGCTATTAAAGTAGAAATATAATGTACCAA
This sequence comes from Haberlea rhodopensis, assembly GCA_907163345.1. NCBI lineage: Eukaryota > Viridiplantae > Streptophyta > Magnoliopsida > Lamiales > Gesneriaceae > Haberlea > Haberlea rhodopensis. The sequence continues at coordinate 160,183 of CAJQUN010000700.1, read as the reverse complement.
TGTCATCTTTTCTCTCTCCTCATCAATCTTAAAACATATTGACTTGAGAGATGAATACTATGACATATTATGAAGTAACTCGTTTTTCGACTATTCTATGCTAAACCCTTTTAGCACAGTGTTTATGTACGTAGATTGAGATATCTCAAGCATCCTTTAGATCTATCCCTATAGATCCTTACGTGAAACACGTATGACGCTTTCCCCAATCTTACATGGAGAAATTAGTAGATGATCGTGCTTTAATTGATTAAATCCAATACCATTCATAATGAGTATGATATAATCAACTTAAAGCATCACAAATGTAACATGCTCCCACTAACCCTTTTGCACACACATGTCACTTCCGGATTTTTAACAAAACCAAACACTTTGATGATGTTATCAAACGGAGGTTCAAACTTCGGGATGCCTTCTTAGGCCCATAAATGGACCTCTGGAGTTTGAAAACATTTTTCTCACTCCAAGAAGTTGTAAACACGTTTGGTTGCTACATTTCTACCTCAATGCCACCACTGAGAAATGTTGTGTTTACATCCATTACTCATATCTCATATTCATAATATAAAGATATAACTAATAAAATTTAAATAGACTATAGCATCATAACCGATGAAAATTTTCTCATAAACAACTCTTTGCCTATGAGAATAACTGTTTCTCACCAGTCAAGCTTTGAAGGTCACTACCTTCCCATCCACTCCAAGCTTTCACTTGTAAATCCATGCAGCCAATGGGAACAATTCCCAAAGATGATCTACTAAGGCCCATACCTTATTGGAGTACATGGAGTCCATTTCAGATTTCATGGCATCTTGCCAATGTCCCGAATCAATATCTGACATCGCCTCCTTGAAAGTCCAAGGATCATATCCATGGTCTATTTCTTGACTACTTTCAAGGAGTAGATTCATTCTATCAGGAGCTCTTGAAACATTTTCAAATCTCCTTGGTGTGTGTAAATCAAAGGTTGTGATTGACTAAATTAATTTTACTGTTTTCACTTTTCTAGTGGTTTGTGGTTCTTGAACCCTTTCAAGTTATATTATTTTGTCATCATTTCTAATAGAAACATTTTCTCTAGAAAGATTGCACTTGCGAAACAAGCTCTTTGCCTGCAATTGATAATATAAATTTCCACAAAATAACATAAGATGGATCAACTATCCAACTCATCTCCCACTGGCTGCTTCAAATAAGCAGAACAATCTCAAAATAAAAATTTGGATTATTTTGCAGTCCATATCGTATATGGAGTTTTGGTCACTGCATTGGTATGGATTATATTCAACAAATATGTAACTTTAGAGAGTTACTCAGAGAGAATCACATTCTCTTTAAGATAACTCAACATCATCTTGCACTAACATTTAGTGCTCCACATACGTCCATATGAATCAAATTCAATGGACATTCAACACATGCTAAACATATGTTGGATTTAAGTTATCATTCTTTTTATATTCTTTGAATATAATCATACTAATCATTCATAAGTTCACCAGATTCAATAAAACATGCATTCTTAAAAATACTGCAAATCACATTCGCATATTTAAAAGAATATCATTCTCTATCAAAATAGGAATAATATTCATGATTAAATCTAGAGCAAATAAATAATTGCTCAAACCAGTTCCTAACCAGTTCAAGATTTTATATTAAATAAATGTTTCAAACAGCATTTGCAACAACTCTTGCTACAATGCTTAGCCTCAGGTAGGTTTCACCTTCCTATGGCTCTCTACTTCTTCACATCACTTTGCAAAAATGCGAGCACAACTGGCATCATATACCAAGGAAGTAGAACCAATAGAAACATTTAATTTTAATATATAACATACCATTTCTAGAACGCTTCTAGTATAGGTATTCCTTACAATTTTGCGCCAGTGACCAGCAGTGAAAACATAGATGTCTCTCCTTTCTTAGTTGCTACTATACCCTTTTTCGTCTTTTGAGGTTGGGAACCATTTCCATTCCTTTTCTTTATCCTTGAACTCTTCCTACCATTGGTAGACGATTCGACAAGAAGAACACATTTCTCCTTTTGAATCAAGGACTCATGAGTTTCCAACATTTTGACTATAAGATCAAATATATAGCCAGTTAATGAGGATTTGTCACATTCAGATTTTCCAATTTCTCAACAAGAGATTATTTTCTTACACCATGCTCATAGACCGAAGCCCCATCTCGCATGTGAAATGAAAATAGCTCTTTTGAAATCGTGAGTCTCAGTAATCGCGTCCGTTCACCAAACAACATTTGTAGGTGTTGGAAACTATCAGCAATGTGAACGAATTTCTCATATCATTGTTGAAACTCATTGGTGACATTGATGCTATCATATAGCACCTAGTCTAGAGATCATCGTCCCATCACTTCTCAAGTGTGGCAATCTCTTCATGAGACGAACCGGGAGACACTTCAACAGGAGGCTCCCACCAAGGGTATATAGCCACCTTTTAGAAGCAAGCACTATTTAAAATTAATAGTCAATCAGAATAATTTGGTGCGGTTACTTTGTTTGTATCGAGAATTGATGCAATCGGATTCACGGCAATCACAATATTGAGAATAAACAGAAAATACATGCAAACCGTCTGATTATTAATTAATTCAAAAACTATGGACTTTAGTTATTGAATGCTCCCACTAAATTTTTCGAATTCATCACCCTCATGACAAATGAACGGAAAATCACATTTTCTTAGTGGGCTTGGAGTCCAACTAGCTCATGAAAACCCTGGACGTGGGCCCACCGGCTTCATGATACTAAAGGTAGATCACAATTGCATCATATGCAACCCCCAAGATATTTGTCTCGCGATTGGCATAACCCTACGTGGGCAGGACAATTATGCATCCTCACGTTAAACTAACCCATCCCACAGATGGAAATGTCACGCCCAAAAGACCCCACGTGGGTGAGTAATCTAGAAGGTTAACATAACCACACCCTTAATTAAGTGGCAGTTAAACGCACAGCTTTCCCATGCCAGATGCCCCCCACGTGGGTGAGTAAGGCAATATGACACAAGTAGCGTCTCATGGCTTAACTGTTGATGGAAGACAGGAAGCAACAAACCCTTTTGAGCTCCCCTTTTCAGTTTGATATTAAAAGTTTTGAATCATATTCAAAAGAGGATTTAATTTATTTTAAAATCTCATCGATTGCTTGTTTGTTTGTTTGTTTGCCGGATTCATGCAACTATGTTTTATTCATGCAATCATTTGTACTAATAAAACATACAAACAAACACTTATCATACATCACATGCATAATAAAAATAAATATGGACGATTACGGCCTTTTCCTAATTGATCCACGTGAGCCATACGTGGATCACAAGTCTGTCTAAGGTGATGCAGGTATGCAATGCAATCCTATTACATTTTGTTTCCATCATACATGTCTTGATTCTTGGTGCTCCGTCTTCAATCTCGATCTCCCACTAATTCTAAAGATTTTACATTTAAATCGTGCAAACAAGAGAATAGGGATACAAATCCGGGGAGGGATACATCAGAAAATAGAGAGAGCAGACTCGCAGGCCTGATAACCAAAAATCACAATAATAATGAAACAATAAAAACCTAAACATTCACCTAAACACATTGGTCAAGGCCCGTAATCATCCATCATGCAATCACAACATATGTAATTAAACATTAAACTAACCAATTACATCATATGTAATTGGACTAATCACATCACATGTAATTGGAGCATAATAATTAATTTATTCTATCATTTCCCACTAATCGTATCATTAATTGAAAATAAAATTAACAAATTACAGAAAACCATTTTATTTAATTTCTAATTAATTAAATTTTAATTAATTGGTAAAATCACTATTTACCTATTAATCATATTAATCGAAAAATAAAATTAACAAACTAAATGAAACACTTTCATTTAGTTTCTAATCAATTAAATTATCAATTAATTGGTAAAATCACTATTTTACCTCAAATCATAATATTAGCCAAAATAAAATTAATAAATTAAATGAAACATTTTCATTCAATTTTCAATTAATTAAATTTCCAACTAACTAATTAAAATCTCCATTTTACGCTTAATAAATTAAAAATCACATTTTTAATAAATTAAGTATTATGATTTATTATTTCAAAATAATATCCGGATAAAACATCTAAAATGACCCAAAATAATTTATGGACTCCAAACCAATTTGGATCCAAAAATTAAAAATGCAACTTCAATCCAAAAATTACCCTCATTTTTCGGATTTATCAAAAATAAATTTTTTTTTTAAATCCCGAAATACTGTTCATCTTCCCAAATTCAAAATTAGGGTTTCTGATAATGCATGTGCCGCCACGCTTTCTCCATGGCAACGTCGAATTCCTATGCAACACTTGCAGAGATTCGCCGCTGCTGATCGACCTTCTATGTTACTCGAACGAAATCGTCTGCAACAATTGCATAGATTCGGCGAGTCTTGAGCGCAAATGGAGGAACTTGGTCGTGATTTTTTTCCCTGCGCGCCATCGCGAAACCGCACCAACCCGTCGATTACACCCTGGGCGGCGCGCACGGCCGCGGAGAGCTGCTTCTCCGCGGCGCCGCTGCACGCCGCCTCGATGTTATCTTCCGGCGAGGGTTGTAAAAACAGTTTCCGGTGGTTTGGGTAATTCATTTTCTATATTTCGGGAATCCGTAATTTTTGAAATATCGAACACGATCAGTTTCAATTGGAAACGATCTAATAAACATTAATTATCGAATACATGAATCAATGCGCAACCTGGCTCTGATACCACTGTTGGGTTTCCGTACCCCGGCGCCAGATCCAAACGCAGCGGAAATAATACAAAAACAGATCTGACCCGGGGACGGTCGATCGCGCCTGATTCATATATTAACATGCAAATATCGAATATTAATGCACGAAAAGGAATTACCGTTCACCGATGTGAATCTGATAGCGGTCACCCTCGAGTCCAACCAACCTGACCAGATCTACAAGCACAACACCAGTGCTAGTGTCATGTCGGCTTTTCTATGAGAGTGTGTATAGAGAGGACAAAACTTCTTAACCCTAGAGATGAACATATATTTATAGGAGTTTGGGTCATTTATTTGGCTATGGTTATTAGGGTCCAACGGACCAACAATTAGCCCATTGGCTTGTAGGGCATCTAATGCTAACAGCAATGTCCTTGTTGATCCCTCGAAATGACCCCAAATCCCGCTGAATTACCTCCTTGGAAGATAGCTGCATCACAATTTATTTTAATAACACCTTCTGGTGGGTTCTGCCAACATGTCGTACTTGTCAATGAAGATGTTGATCTTCTCATCATTGTTGCATTCCGAAATTGCATCAAGTACTCCCTCGCAAACTCGTTACATCCTCTCGCAGCGTAATGGAATTCACCTCGCATCCTCTTGTTCCTTGCGTTCCAATGTGTTCAACAAATTACCAATACCAAGTCAAATTCGTCCCTTCTAATTTGTGTTGAACGTTGTATAGCCATTCTTTTACATTGTTACCTTCAGTGACGATATGTTAATGTCGTATGTTTGTGCATGCATAACAAAGGCGAGCGAAATGACAATCCATTGTGTATTGCATATTCCACACATAAGATCAATTGCAATGTGGCGTCGAGATAGAGTTTCCATCGTCGGGAGTGCATCACGGCATGCCTCCAGGTGAATATCTTGATTTTATTTACGTACTTTGGTATTCCAAATATGTTTCCATCTCCCCTTTTTCGTTACCTCAGACGAAGATCCAGAAGTACGATTGTTCTTTTTACCAGTTCTCGTGCCAAATGATAAGCACTTTTGATAGAAAAGTAACCATTTTGTGTAATGCCAAACCAATCTATCATGTGATTTTGTTCTGCCCAGTGGCATGGATAAGATGACCTTTGATTCTTCCTCAAAGAAGAGATGTGTAACTAAATATTTGTTCCACTCATTTGTATTCCAGTCGATGCGTTCCTTCACTTTGGTAGTAGCCGACAGTTTCTTGCATGGTGAAAAGATTGAAATAGTTGTGGGCGTCGTAGCCATTTGTTCCATCCCCAATTCTCCATCTCATTCCAGCTACAAGAATATGTTTAGCTTTCATCAAACTTCTCCGTGTTAGTGATGATGTTCCCTTCACAGTGGCATCTAAGAAATCATGAGTAGGGAAATATTTAGCTTTTAGACCCTTCTGAGTAGACAATCTAGATTGGTTTGAATTCTCCACACTTGCTTAGCTAACATAGCCATGTTAAAAGCTTTCAAATCGGGAAACCCCATGCCTCCGAAATCTTTGCTTTCACAGAGGTTATCCCATCGAACCCAGTGCATCTTCTTTAAACCTCTGTCTCCCCGCCAATACTTTAGGGTCATTGATGCAATATCGTTTATGATGTAAGCTGGTAGGGGGAAGCATCCCATTGTATAGCTTGGTATTGCTTGGAGAATAGATTTAATCAGCACATCTTTACCCGCTTTTGAGAGCAACTTCTCATCCATTTGCTGAATTCTTATCCAAACTCTATCGCGGAGGCCTCCAAAAACTTCGGATTTTGATTTACCAACAACAGACGACAATCCTAAATATTTATCATGTTTTTCCACCTTACGAATCCCTAATAAACCACTGATACGATCTCTGTTCTCCTCCTTAGTACTTTTGCTAAACACCACATCTGATTTATTTAAGCTGATTTCTTGGCCCGATACGGATTGATACACTCGTAACATGTTCTTGATATGAATTGCTGATGATTCACTTGCTTGGCAAAAGATCATTGTGTCATCTGCAAAGAGCAAGTGTGAAATGGTTAGCGCTTCTCGACAAATGATTCTGCTTGTTTGATCAAAGAGCTAAAGGCTTCTGCAACAAACAAGAACAAAAAAAGGTGAAAGTGGGTCACCCTGTCGGATTCCCCTGCTTGGGTGAAAGTAGCCAAATTGCTATCATTCTGTAGTAATGAATAAGAGACTGTGCGAACACACATCATAATCAGGTGAACAAATTTCTTATCAAAACCAATACATAACATAACCCGCTAAGAACTTCCATTCAACTTTATCGTAAGCTTTACTCATATCTAGTTTGAATGCCATCTACAGGGATGGAGCTACAGTAGGGGCTAGGGTGGGCTGATAAGTGTCATTTTTACACTTATATTTGCATATATTTCTTGCCATTTTTATAGTGATTCTTGGACTATTTTAGGCTTTTGGTTATGTTTTTGTATATTTCCAGGAATTCAGTGAAAGTGCAAAAAATACCTGAAAAACAAGACATTGGAAATACACTAAAAAGAGTTGAGTTGATGAAATTGAAGCAGGCGATCGATCGCCATAATGAAGAGATCGATCGTTACAAGGTAGTAAAGCGAGGAAAATTCCATACAAGAAGGCGATCAATCGCCATATTGAAGAGATCGATCGCATCAGGGCAGAAGGTTTAGACGATCGATCGCCACTCAAGAAGAGATCAATGGCCATAGATATAAAGTTGAAGAGATCGATCGCTAACAGAGTCATGCCCGAGAATACTTCCTTATTTAAGTAATGGGCTATATTTTGGTACCAGATTTGATGGGCTCGAATTTTTTACTATAAAAAGGAGTGTTTGCATCAAAAATAGGGTTCTTCATCTGATTATTTACCCTAGACTTGGGAGGAGCCACCATATACAAGTTGGAGATTCAAAGCAACGCAGCAAGAGACGGAATATCGAGTCAACGCAAGGAGTCAACACCTAGCGATTTTCTGTATTTCTAAACTTTGGTTTGGCTTAGACGGAATATCGAGTCAACGCAAGGAGTCAACACCTAGCGATTTTCTGTATTTCTAAACTTTGGTTTGGCTTATTATTCAGATTTCAATGTATTATTATGTTGTTTAATATGATAAAACATTGTTTTTGCTTTAGTATGCTAGGCTAAGTCGTTTATCGAGATTATGGGATCTTTTGATGAACCCACAATTTTAATTCTAGTTTTTTATTGAGTTTTTGCTATCTTTGTGTTTGTGGTATGTTTTTAATGATTTTAAGGGATTAGCTACCTTTTGAATGATGTTAGTTTGCAATTGAGATCGAGAGATAATATTGTAATACGGAATAAATTACGCAAACCGTGGATTTCAGACCGAGATCGAGAGATGACGCCAAATACATGAGTCATAGCTATAGATATCTAGTAATCGAAGGCTATGAATTTTCACAAAGCATATGCAATAGTGACTTGTTAAATAAGAGAACGAGAGTTACTTACTGCAAATTGGTATTAGAATTAATATAACTCGAGAGAGTATATTAGATACAAGCGGAAAACTTGCCACCTTAGATGTATTAACCTTGATTAGGATTAGTAGATGAATTGTGGGGGATTACTTAAGTGAACCGGAGTCTCGATATTTATCTCTACTGTTTACTATATTCTATCTTTGTGTTTTGGTTATTTTCTGAACTTGAGTAAATTAGTAAATTGTTCATAACAATTTCGTAGGTTAAATATAGTTAAACTAATTAAATTTGGTAATTGCGACTAGTCTATGTGGGTACGGCATCCCTACTTTCATATCATTATACTAAAACTTGACTACGTGCACTTGCGGTATAATCACGCCACACTAGAAATAATTGTTTAAAATAAACGCGATCAAGTTTTCAGCGCCGTTTTCTGGGACTAGTTTAAGTAATATCATACTAGATTAGTTACTATAATTTAGCCCTTTTCTTTTCGATGTTTTTGATTTTTTTTTCTTTGGTTGGATTTTTACAGGTTATTACTCCCTAGTGTATGTTAAGGAGTGAACGACCGACACTTGAGCCTTTTGACCCCAAAATTGAAGAACTTATCATAGGAGATTGCGATAAGCTCGAGCAATGGCAAAAAAAATCAAGAAGGAGGTGGAAGAGATGAAAGACGGAACAAGGAGGTACCCAATAGACGATCACTCATGGATTATGCTCATCCTTCGTTCCATGGATCATTTTATAGTATTTTTAGACCAAGCGTACAGGCAAAGAACTTTGAAATCAAGCCTGTAACACAAATAATCCAGCACTCGGTGCAGTTTGGGGGATCGGCTACTGATGATCCCAACACTCACATATCAAACTTCTTGGAAATATGTGACACTTTCAAGCATAATGATGTCATTGACGACGCCATCAGTTTACGACTTTTCCCTTTTTCCTTAATTAATAAAGCTAAATCTTGGTTGCATTCATTGCCTACAGAATCAATTACTACTTATGATTGGATGGTGCAAGCCTTCTTGTCAAAATACTTCCCACCATCAAAGACTGCTAAGATGCGGAATGATATCACTACATTTGCGCAACATGATCCTGAAACACTGTATGAAGCATGGGAACGCTTCAAGAACTTACTGAGGAGATGCCCACATCATAGCCTTCCTATCTGGCTGCAGGTACAAACTTTTTATAACGGTCTATTTTCATATAATCGTTCTATGATTGATGCAGCATCAGGATGTACTGTTATGAGAAAGACACATGAGGAGGCTTATACACTATTGGAGGAGATGACTGCTAATAACAATAGCAGTCTGAGAGGAACGTGCCGAAGAAGTAGGCTGGAGTTCATCAAGTGAGCGACGTTACTGCTTTGGCCGCCAAATTAAGGCATTGAACAAGAGGTTAAACAGCATGAGCATGACAACGATGAAAGCTCAAGTGCTTACTTGTGACCTATGGGAGGCAATCATCCGAGCATTGAATGCCAAACAGGTAACCTATTCATTCAGACTAACGAAGCTATGAATTATATAGGAAACCGGCAACAAAACAACCCCTACCCAAATACGTACAATACGGGGTTGAGGTATCAACCGCAACCACCCCGGGTTGTCCACCGAAGCCGAGCATGTAGGAGCTACTGACCAAGTTCATATTCTCAACTGAAACAAGGATGAATAATCAAGATTCATCTATCAAAAACTTGGAGATTCAAGTAGGGCAGTTGGCAACTATCTTGGCTGGGAGAGCACAAGGAACTCTACCGAGTGACACGGAGAAGAATCCAAGGGAGCAAGAAGATTGCAATTAAGCAAGAAGAGAAGGGGCAACCATGCAACAATGGTACGTCCACTGGAGCCACTACACCTATCACACCACAAGAAAAGGTACACATTCCTCTCCCAATTCTTGCAGCAGTTAATAGAGCGAAGGTTGATTCAAACTTTGCCAAATATTTAGACATGCTTAAGAATTTTCATATAGATATATCATTTATTAATGTGTTACGAGAAATGCCAAATTATGCTAAATTCTTAAAGAAGATGTTATCTAAGAAGCTGAAATTGGGAGAGTACGAGACTATCTTTTTTACCGAGAAATGTAGTGCTATTATGCAAAAGAAATCGGGCACTAAGTTAAAAGATCCAGGGAGTTTCTCTATTGGGTCTATTTCTTCCATTAAAATCGTTATGTGATTTGGGTGCTAGTGTGAACTTAATGCCTTGGTCTGTGTTTAGGCGTCTTGGACTGGGAAAACTGAAGCCCACAAGGGTGATGTAATGCCTCGATTTATTTTTATACGTGTCATATGATTATGGCGTAATTTGGAATAATTACGGTACGATGTGGACTCGGGTGCGGGTTGAACCGAGGGTTACTACTCACATATATGACATGACTATATGATATATGTCAAAGAATGAAACATGGTGCACAAGATGTAGTGCAAAGAAATGATTTGAATTGTAGTGGCATATCAAGCAACATGGACTAGTATGCATTTGATTTGAATTTCATATGCCTTTGCCTTTCATTTAAGGTTGCATTAGCATGTGAATTTGAGTTTGGATTTACATGTTTATGTTAGTTGTCATGTCATTATAGCAAGTGGCTATATGAAGGGGATTAGTGAGCTTAAACTCACAATACACCATTTTACACCTACTAAAACACTACACAAGCTCCTCTCCATCTCTTTCAAGTTCTTGTTGGTTTGAGCTTGGGATTCACTTGTGAATTGAGCTAGGAAGTTGTGTAAAGTGCAATTGTACCATCTTGGTAAGGAATTCATGGTTTTACACTTGAATTATGTACTTGGTGTTGATGTATGAGAAGTAGAATATCAACTGTTCATGTGAAGAATCATATCATGTTTATATGCTATTAATTGGATTCTATGATGATAGAAACATGTTAATATGTTCCTAGAGAGTGCAAGAAACATGTTGAAATGGTTCAATTTGAGTTATAGGAGAAGAACCATGGAGATAAACTTGAAAATCGCCATGCTCTAAACTTTCTGGGCATCGACGATCGATCGCCGAAGACAGCCAAAATATAAGGCGGTGAAAATGTGTGGCGATCGATCGGTGAAATTGTAGCGATCGATCGCTATGAACAGAGCATTGTGGCGATCGATCGCCAAGTTGTTGCGATCGATCGCGAGGAGACAGAATGTTTTGGCGATCGATCGGTAATGGTAGCGATCGATCGGTGCTTTAGGAATGTTGAAAAATGTTATATTTTGTAGAATTTGATTTTAATGCCTATGATAACATGATATATTGTTGGCATTGTTGTAGCATCATCTCAGGGGACGGGACAACGAGGCACTTAGTCAGTGACGCCTAAGTTAACTCGTTTGTGTCGCAGTACAGGTACGTGTTGACGTACGAAGTATAGATATTATGTGATGATGATGTTATGGTTTTGATATCATATTGTCAGGATCGATTCCGGGGGTGGGTTGCCATTCCACACCCGAGTTCAACCAACTTGTTGCGCCTTAAAACGCTACAACTCTCTTTCCTCTATTTTAAATAAAATTATCGTTTTTGTTTTGATGATTACAAAACCTATACATTTTGTACTAATGGTTTTTATTGAGTATGCAGCTTAAATTATGATCAAATTTGAAGATTGTAATAGTTTTGAAATGCCAAAGAAATTGTCTTTTGGAAGACACAGATCGCCCCAGGCGATGAGTGCCATCGCCCCAGGCGATGGGTGCCAGGCGAGGATCGCCACGCCCATCGACAGAGGCGATGGCTAGGCGAGCATGCGGGGAAGATCGCCCCAGGTGATGGTGACCATCACCTGAGGCGATGGTAGCCACAGGGACTTCGCCCCCGCACATCGACTGAAGCGACGCCGAGGCAATGCGCGGGCACGCGCGCGGGGAGTTCGCCCGAGGCGATGGCACGAACGCCTGAGGCGATGGTCTGGAACGCCTGAGGCGATGTCGAGTTCGTTTGAGGCGATGCAAATTTGGACATGCTGAAGCTACGGCCTTAATTTTAGCTCTTGATCGCCTGAGGCGATCCACCGATCGCCTGAGGGGATCTGAGGATTTTTGACCGTTGGAACGCGGCGATAGGTGATCGCCCGAGGCGATGTCCGAGGCGATCGAGGAGTGATTCAAGCCTTACTTGAAGCAACGGCTAGTAGGAGCCTAGGGGGCCTTCTACACTATAAATATGGGTGTTTTGGATCATTTTGAAGTCAAGAAACAAGAGTATAAACTACAAGAAAGTTGTGTGCAATCAAAATCATTCTAGCATTGCAAACTTCATACATTTATATTGTATTGGAGTTTGTAATTTACTTCTTGTGTGTGATCTTTTGATTCTTTTTGTTGGTACACCGTGAAGGTGTGATTTGATTATTGTAAAGGTCCTCCAACACCGACGCAAGTTGGAAAATTGTATAAGTCGCCAATAAGTGAAGTTGGTGCAAGTGTGTGGCTATCCTTGGAGCCCTTAAGGCCAAGAAGACTCGTGAAGAGTGTTGGTAGCTCGGGAAGAGCTTTGTATACTCGGGAAGAGTAGTGTGCTCGGGAAGAGCGTTGTAACTCGGGAAGAGTTGTTGTGGCTAACTTGGAGCCCTCAAGGCCAAGATCAATTGTTCTAGTGGAACCTCGATTGGAGGTTATCTAACCGGGAAGAGGAGACGTAGGCGATTCATCGCCGAACTTCTATAACAAATCCTTTTGTTCTTTATTGCTTTATTTCATTTACGCATTTATTTATTTATTCTTTTTATTTATCGATTGACTCAAGGCTTCCGCAAAGCGCAAAATATTTTTATTTTACAAACTCATTTTAAAAAGCTAAAGTAGCCAAGGAATCTCATTCACCCCCCCTCTTCGATTCCAACAAGTGGTATCAGAGCCATTTGATTTTTGTTTTAAATCAAAATTTTTATATGGCTAATCGAGCAAATGAGTTTGCTCAAGGTCAATCGACAAATCGCCCTCCGCTCTTCACGGGTGATAATTACGGCTATTGGAAAAATAGAATTTCTCTATACATCCAATCCGTAGATTATGACCTATGGAAGATCATAGTGAAAGGTCCACATGTTCCTTTAAAGGAAATTGGGGGAATAAGTGTTCCCAAAGAAATGGACGATTTCACTAGAGCGGATATGATATTAATTTCACAAAATGCTAAAGCGATTAATATTTTGCATTGTGCTTTAGATATGAAGGAGTACAACCGGATCTCAATGTGCTCAACGGCAAAGGAAATTTGGGACAAATTGCAAATTTGTCATGAGGGCACTAATCAAGTAAAGGAGACCAAGATTGATCTATTGCAACTCAAGTATGAAACATTTGAGATGGATTCCGGAGAAGATGTGGATTCCATGTTTAGGAGGCTCACCCAAATCATCAACGAGCTTGCTCTACTTGGAGAGAAGTATCCTCCAAAGCAAATATGGAGGAGAGCACTAAGGGCCTTACCTAAAGAATGGGATGCAAAGAGGACGGCCATTATCGAGTCCAACAAAGGAGAAAGTGCTTCATATGATCTTGATGAGCTTCATGGCACATTGGTGACTCATGAGCTTGAAGTTGCCACAAGGAGAGAAGTAAAGGAGGAGGATAGATCCAAGAGAAATGGGATTGCCTTGGTTGGAAGGAAAGATCACTCCGATGATGAAGAAGATGATGATGATGATGAGGAGATGGCATTGTTCACAAGAAAGTTCAAGAAGTTCTTCAACAAACATGGCAAGTCAAAGACCTCAAGTGCAACCAAACATGAATCCAAAAATGAGGTAACTTGCTATAATTGTCAAGAAAAAGGCCACTATGCTAACAAATGTCCTAGGAAGAAGAATGAGGACAAAGGCAAGAAGAAGGCTTTTATAGCTACATGGAGTGATAGCGACTCCGATGAAGAAGAAGCCACCAATCTTTGTTTAATGGCTCTTGGAGATGAAGGAGATGAAAGCGATGATGAGGTACTTTCTTTTGATGAACTTTTAGAATCTTATAATGATCTTATTGATGCTCTTGGCAAAACCAAGATGAGTAATAAACTACTCAAACTTGAGATTGCTAAGAAAGTTGAAGAAAATAATTCATTGAAAAATGAATTAGATTCTTTAAAGATATCCTTTTGCAAATATAGTGAAAGTAGTCAAAAGATGAGTGAATTGCTTGGATTACAACGATGTAGCTTTGACAAAGCCGGGTTAGGCTTTTCAAACAAATCAAAATCTTTTTCAAGCTTGTTGGCCAAAGCAAAGCACAACTCTCTTACTTGCACTTATTGTTGTAAAAATGGTCATAGCAAGAATAAATGTAGGTTTGCTAGAATCCAATACCAACCTAATAAGAGGTGGAAATGGATTCCAAAAGTGCCTTTGAAAGCTAACCATCAAGGACCCAAAAATCAAATGGGTACCAAAGATTCTCCTATTATTAATTTGTCTTGTAGGAACAAAAATGGAATGGAGGATGAAGGGCCAAGCAACTCAAAAGAGGAGTTTGTATTATTCACAACTATAGAAGAGGCTCGAGGCGTTGGACCAATGACAAGAACGAACTCTTGTCATCGAGGGTAACATTTTTTTTCATATTAAAAGAGCAATTCAAAATTTAATTGGCACAAATTAATTGTGACCAATAAATAATGAAGCTCAATATTGATTGGAGTAAAATGCATAACCCCTTAGCATGTGCACATATAAATTGTTTGATTGCATGATGTATGCCTATCCTTTTATAGTAAGTGCAATGAATTCTAATTTGAATATGTTATATGATATTATGTGATTAAGCATGCTATATTTGTTTAGATGCTCTATCTTTGAAATAATGCTATCATGATCTAAATAAATTTATCAAATGATGATTTGAGAATTCTAATGTTTATTGGGCACAAATGCATGAAATTTTGGTAGAACATATGCACATTTTGAATTCATTGATCGCCTTAAAACGCATGTTTGTATTCCTCAAAATGAATTAATCTTATGCTTATTTTGGGCTATTATATGCTTTATGAGGAACATGTATAAAATATGGCTATGTGTCAACATATATTTGTGATTTGTCTATTTAATTTTTGTATTTTTTGATTATCACAAAAAGGGGATAATTGTGTGATAATCTTGGAGTTTACTTCATGCATAGTCTAAGGGGGAGAGCTTGTGTATGCATGGTTTGAGGGGGAGAGTTGTTTACTTTATGCTTTACTTGATTATTTTGGTATGTGCTATGCAATTGTTAAGGGGGAATCAAATTTACTCACATTTAATTTCAAAAATGCATTTTGAAATCACCTTTTAAAAGTCACAAATTGTGAATTATTGTGTTTTTGAGATTATGTGATTAATTTTTGTTGTTAGATGGGTTAATGTTAGTTAGGTTTATCAAAAATATTTTTTTGGTCCAAAAATTGACTCAAAATATGGCCAAACCATCGCCTCAGCATTCTGTGCGCAGTGCCTCGTCCGTGGCTCGCATCGCCTCAAACGATCGCAAGCATCGCCTCGGGCGTGGCTCGCATCGCCTCAAACGATCGCAAGCATCGCCTCAGGCGTTCTCGATCGCCTCAGGCGTTCTCCAGATTGCCTCAGGCGATCTCGATTTTTAAAGTCAGGAGGCTACGGCTTTTGCTCATTTTTTTCAGCAATATTTCGTGTTTTTCACCCAAAATTCGAGATTTCTTCATCATTGTTATAATCGATCATTCTAAGCCTTTCCAAACCATCAATTTCACTTTCCAAACACCAAATCTTCCAATTCGAAATTTTTGCAAACCCTAACCCCATTTCTCAAAATCGAAACTTTACCTCAATTCCCTTAAATTTCTTGCAATATGTCTCGAAGCAACAGAGAAGAAGGAGAATCAAGCCGGAGGAGACGCTCTAATCGCTCCACTAGGAATTATACGGGTCCTCCACTTGATGGTAAGCCAATTCCGGAAGACTATCTTACTCGCAAATTAATTCCGGGTTATATCTTTGATTTCGATTTCCTTAGGACTTCCCAGCTCCCAATTCTTGATTGGATTCAATTCCAACAATGGGAAAATTTTTTCAAACCCCCTAGAAAGAACGATTTTTTGTATCCATCCATGATTCATTCTTTCTATGCCAATCTTGAACTGTTTGAGGGTGATGGTGAGTTAACTATCAAAACCATCGTTTGTAATCGCCCAATTGAATTCAATAGCACTGAATTAGGAAATATTCTTCGCATTCCTTCGGAGGGTCCGGCTAAATTTGCTCTAGCTACTTGGCCCAATGATGGTGTATGTGATCCTGCCCAAGCTTTGTATCTCATATTTGGCGGAACCCCTCAATGTCCAAACCAATCCTTTCTTGTGAATTCCATCCCTACAAACTACCAAATCCTTCACAAGATTGTGATCACCTCGATGATCCCTCGGGATGGTGATCGTCTTAGGTTGAAATTCTCTGATGTATACTTGATGTATTACATCATTACAATGACCCCCTTCAACCTACCTAGATTCATTGTCCAAATCTTTAGGAACACCGCCCATAATCCTAAAAAGGTTATTCTCCCATTCGGCCGTGTCCTAACAAAGATTTTTCTTCATTTCAACCTTCCTTTTGATGACAATGAGAAACTCCCTATCAAGTCCAAGGACACCTTCAATCTTAGGTGTTTTCTATTTAACAAAATTTCTTGGAATCCTTTCACTTCCTGTTGGGTTAATGATCCGGGGAACCTACTTTCTGCCTTCAATCCTAAAGATCACCCCTCATTACCCATTGATAGGATGACTAGTGCCCAAAGGCTTCATTTTCCTTTCTTGATTGAACCAAATATCGATGAGCCACCCATTCAGCATCAATCTCCATCTACCTTTGATGACATGATGAATATTGGGGCGGATATTCCAGCTCCTGATAGTCATCAACCTTCTTCTTCTTTTGAATTCAATCCAGACGCCTTTGCCTTCTTTACTTCTCAATTCCAAAGCCTTCGTGAGGATATGAACTCACAATTTCAATCCTTGAGAGTCGACATGAATTCTCAATTCCATTCCCTTCGAGCTGATGTTGCGTCTCTTCGAGCTTACCAAGACTCCTCGAGAGAAGATTTGTCGTATTTACGACATGAAGTGGACGCTCTTCGTTCTCAGTTTTCCAGTACTCACATGGATGAGGATACTACTCACGGGAATGATGGTGATGGTGATGGTGGCTTGGACTGAGTTGTCTTTGTTTTAGTTTTTTTTAGATTTTATCCTTTTGTAATTATTTGTAAGGATTAAATGGTTAAATGATGTTGGGATGAATTTATTGTGTATGTTGATGGATTTTTAGTTGTTGAATGGATTTTGAGTTGATTGTGTATTACTTGGATTAATTTATGGTTTATTCAATTTTTAAAGGGAACTATGTCCAATTTTTCTTAAAAATCCTTTACCCTTTTTTATTCTCACAAAAAGGGGGAGAATGTATGTGTAAACTTGGTGCAAACTTGATTGATGAAATACTATTTGCAACCTAATTGTTTTTACAACTTGTGACACATTTTGTAAAGGTGATAAAAATGCACATTGAAACATTGTTTATCATTGCATTCATTAAGGGGCAGTTTAAACTCTCTAAGCATTGCATTGTTATAAGTTTTATTTTCTTTCAAGTTTACCGGGTTTTGTGATCATCAAAAAGGGGGAGATTGTTGCGCCTTAAAACGCTACAACTCTCTTTCCTCTATTTTAAATAAAATTATAGTTTTTGTTTTGATGATTACAAAACCTATACATTTTGTACTAATGGTTTTTATTGAGTATGCAGCTTAAATTATGATCAAATTTGAAGATTGTAATAGTTTTGAAATGCCAAAGAAATTGTCTTTTGGAAGACACAGATCGCCCCAGGCGATGAGTGCCATCGCCCCAGGCGATGGGTGCCAGGCGAGGATCGCCACGCCCATCGACAGAGGCGATGGCTAGGCGAGCATGCGGGGAAGATCGCCCCAGGCGATGGTGACCATCGCCTGAGGCGATGGCAGCCACAGGGACTTCGCCCCCGCACATCGACTGAAGCGACGCCGAGGCAATGCGCGGGCACGCGCGCGGGGAGTTCGCCCGAGGCGATGGCACGAACGCCTGAGGCGATGGTCTGGAACGCCTGAGGCGATGTCGAGTTCGTTTGAGGCGATGCAAAATTTGGACATGCTGAAGCTACGGCCTTAATTTTAGCTCTTGATCGCCTGAGGCGATCCACCGATCGCCTGAGGGGATCTGAGGATTTTTGACCGTTGGAACGCGGCGATAGGTGATCGCCCGAGGCGATGTCCGAGGCGATCGAGGAGTGATTCAAGCCTTACTTGAAGCAACGGCTAGTAGGAGCCTAGGGGGCCTTCTACACTATAAATATGGGTGTTTTGGATCATTTTGAAGTCAAGAAACAAGAGTATAAACTACAAGAAAGTTGTGTGCAATCAAAATCATTCTAGCATTGCAAACTTCATACATTTATATTGTATTGGAGTTTGTAATTTACTTCTTGTGTGTGATCTTTTGATTCTTTTTGTTGGTACACCGTGAAGGTGTGATTTGATTATTGTAAAGGTCCTCCAACACCGACGCAAGTTGGAAAATTGTATAAGTCGCCAATAAGTGAAGTTGGTGCAAGTGTGTGGCTATCCTTGGAGCCCTTAAGGCCAAGAAGACTCGTGAAGAGTGTTGGTAGCTCGGGAAGAGCTTTGTATACTCGGGAAGAGTAGTGTGCTCGGGAAGAGCGTTGTAACTCGGGAAGAGTTGTTGTGGCTAACTTGGAGCCCTCAAGGCCAAGATCAATTGTTCTAGTGGAACCTCGGTTGGAGGTTATCTAACCGGGAAGAGGAGACGTAGGCGATTCATCGCCGAACTTCTATAACAAATCCTTTTGTTCTTTATTGCTTTATTTCATTTACGCATTTATTTATTTATTCTTTTTATTTATCGATTGACTCAAGGCTTCCGCAAAGCGCAAAATATTTTTATTTTACAAACTCATTTTAAAAAGCTAAAGTAGCCAAGGAATCTCATTCACCCCCCCCTCTTCGATTCCAACACAACTTGAGCTTCAATAGCTCGTGTTCTTGAATTAATGCACCGAGAGATTATATCAAGTTCGATTACAAAATCGAGCGGAAGACACTCGACATAACCCGCTCTAAACCGATTAACTATTTGAAAGACATTTTAAAGATATGCAAATAAATAAATAAACAAGCATTTGTTTATGGAAGTTCGAAGGTGGTGTAATCCTTCTACGTCTCCCCTTCTTCCACCTCATGGAAGGATTCCACTAGAAGACTTTGATTTATACAATCTCGTTGTACAAACCCGATCCAGTTGGGAATTCCCCATCCAACTAGAACTCCTAGCAACTCAACTATGTATGTTCTTTAATGTCTCACATACAAAGACCTCTCATCGGTTGTGATAAATCATCAACCGTTACAATGATATGCACTCTTCTATTAAGCTCTCATATACAATGAATAGAGTGAATATATATGGCACAAATGATCTCTAACTAGATCTGATATAGCAAGGTAAGTGGTGCCAAAGGTTTGAGGAGTGCTCTTCATTTAGCAACTTTTGTCTTTGAAGTTCCCCAATTGAATCCCAAGTGGGTTTGCTTTGGAAGGCTTAGATTGATCTTCAATCAGCTTTTATTGAGCTTCCAAATCATGTATATATAGCCCCAAGTATTGATATATACGTTAGACACAAGAATATGCCCGTTGGAAAAGGTTCTGCACTATTCCCGAGCTTGCAACGGTCATATTCTGGTTTCTGGGCTATTTGTATTTCGGACCGGACTGGTCTGGTCTGCTGGTCTGGTTCAGTCTGGTCTGGTCTGCTGGTCTGATCTGCTGTTCTGTTTCAGTCTGGTCTGCTGGTTTGGTTCAGTCTGGTCTGCTGGTCTGCTGGTCTGGTCTGGACAAGTCAGTCTGATGCAAGACAAGCTTGATACAAAAACAGATTGATAAACTTGCTCTTCGATCTGTTGCTTGTAACTCTTCATTCTTTGATTTCTGGGCAAAGTGATCTATATGAAAGTTGTAGCCCTTTCTCTTAGCTTTCCACGGAATCAAGAATCTCTCGATTTCGAGTTCGTATGAGAGAGTTATGCTCGAAATACGAGGCGATGCTCCTGCTGTCTGTTTGCTGGATGCAGCAGCACATGGCGTGACTTGCAGAAGCTTTTTGGCCATCTTAACGTCCGATTCAGTCTTTCACTTCCAAAGATGACTTGTATATCTTTGTCTTAGATTTCCAACCCATACTGAATCGTTCCGTTCCGATAAGCGAGCTAAGAGTTATGCCCACCAGACTGATAGGGACTTTGCTGTAACAGCTCGATCTTACAGGCGTCACATGGCGTGACTTGCAGAAGTTTTTTGGCCATCTTAACGTCCGATTCAGTCTTTCACTTACAAAGATGACTTGTAGATATTTGTCTTAGCTTTCCAACCCATACTGAATCGTTCCGTTTCGATAAGCGAGCTGAGCGTTATGGCCACCAGACTGACAGTTGCTTGCTGAAACAGCTTGCTGTTTCTTCGCGGTTCAGCTCGATCTTGCAGGCGTCTTTTCTCCTTGATAACATTTGAACTAGCCGATCTGTTATGAAATATGACTTTTAGTATTTTAAGTTGGCTGTTCAATCTCTTTGGAAGCACGCCATTTCTATGTCCGAGCTATTAGATATGATCGAAACAAACCGCTATGCCAGAATTCCAGTCTTGGTCCAGCTTGATATTTTCAAGCTACTTCTTTGTAATTCATCAAGCTCTTAAATATGATCTATGAACTGCACACTTGATGAAATATGTCAGCAACACAATAACAAGTTTTGTTAACATCAAAACCAAGATTATTCGGATTTCCAAAACCCAACAATCTCCCCCTTTTTGATGATCACAAAACTTGAATAAAAATATGAACATTAAAGCACAATGTTGCATAACAAGAAAAATCATATTTTTTAAACAACATATTTCTCCCCCTTTTTGTGTGAATCAAAAAGGAAGACAAATAAAATTTACTCCCCCTCAAGGATTGAGATTAAACTCTCCCCCTTAATTTTAAAATGTTTGAAAATTTGAGGAAGAGAGGGGCAAATGGGGTAGGCTAAAACAAATTAAAAAAAATGCAATGCACATTAAATTTTGAACAAAAATAACCTCTTTTGATGATGCATGTAGCATACTTGGCAACAAATTTGAATTTCTTGACAAAACTCAACAATGTCCATTTCATCTTTCCGCGGTGGCAGCACACTTAGTCCAACTTTACAGAATAAACTGTATCTTCTCGTGAATAATTAGGCTGCAAGACCTATACCGTTGCGATCCTCTATGAGTCTAGTTTGCAACGCAAAAAACGGTTCGTCATTTGGACATCCGAGCAAGAAGTTATGCCAATTTTCCCAATGTCGCTGCAAGCTGCCAGAAAAAGTAAAATACTTCGAAAATTGTTAGATAAAATCTCAAAATAAAAAATTTAAACTAAAAAACGATTTAAGAACAGATTGAACAAAAATTAAACCGTTAAAATAGATTTTAAATTATTTTCGTGCAAAATGAATGCAATGAAATTGATTTTTATGCTAAAAATTTTCATACACCATATTTTGAAAAAAATATGCTATGAAAATATTTCATGCTCATGAAAAATTTTGAAAATGATTTTAAAAGATATCCGCTAAAAAAATCGGTTAAAATACTTTCCAAGAACAACCCGCTCTGATACCACTTGTCAGGATCGATTCCGGGGGTGGGTTGCCATTCCACACCCGAGTTCAACCAACTTGAGCTTCAATAGCTCGTGTTCTTGAATTAATGCACCGAGAGATTATATCGAGTTCGATTACAAAATCGAGCGGAAGACACTCGACATAACCCGCTCTAAACCGATTAACTATTTGAAAGACATTTTAAAGATATGCAAATAAATAAATAAACAAGCATTTGTTTATGGAAGTTCGAAGGTGGTGTAATCCTTCTACGTCTCCCCTTCTTCCACCTCATGGAAGGATTCCACTAGAAGACTTTGATTTATACAATCTCGTTGTACAAACCCGATCCAGTTGGGAATTCCCCATCCAACTAGAACTCCTAGCAACTCAACTATGTATGTTCTTTAATGTCTCACATACAAAGACCTCTCATCGGTTGTGATAAATCATCAACCGTTACAATGATATTCACTCTTCTATTAAGCTCTCATATACAATGAATAGAGTGAATATATATGGCACAAATGATCTCTAACTAGATCTGATATAGCAAGGTAAGTGGTGCCAAAGGTTTGGGGAGTGCTCTTCATTTAGCAACTTTTGTCTTTGAAGTTCCCCAATTGAATCCCAAGTGGGTTTGCTTTGGAAGGCATGGATTGATCTTCAATCAGCTGTTATTGAGCTTCCAAATCATGTATATATAGCCCCAAGTATTGATATATACGTTAGACACAAGAATATGCCCGTTGGAAAAGGTTTTGCACTATTCCCGAGCTTGCAACGGTCATATTCTGGTTTCTGGGCTATTTGTATTTCGGACCGGACTGGTCTGGTTTGCTGGTCTGGTTCAGTCTGGTCTGGTCTGCTGGTCTGATCTGCTGTTCTGTTTCAGTCTGGTCTGCTGGTTTGGTTCAGTCTGGTCTGCTGGTCTGCTGGTCTGGTCTGGACAAGTCAGTCTGATGCAAGACAAGCTTGATACAAAAACAGATTGATAAACTTGCTCTTCGATCTGTTGCTTGTAACTCTTCATTCTTTGATTTCTGGGCAAAGTGATCTATATGAAAGTTGTAGACCTTTCTCTTAGCTTTCCACGGAATCAAGAATCTCTCGATTTCGAGTTCGTATGAGAGAGTTATGCTCGAAATACGAGGCGATGCTCCTGCTGTCTGTTTGCTGGATGCAGCAGCACATGGCGTGACTTGCAGAAGCTTTTTGGCCATCTTAACGTCCGATTCAGTCTTTCACTTCCAAAGATGACTTGTATATCTTTGTCTTAGATTTCCAACCCATACTGAATCGTTCCGTTCCGATAAGCGAGCTAAGAGTTATGCCCACCAGACTGATAGGGACTTTGCTGTAACAGCTCGATCTTACAGGCGTCACATGGCGTGACTTGCAGAAGCTTTTTGGCCATCTTAACGTCCGATTCAGTCTTTCACTTACAAAGATGACTTGTAGATATTTGTCTTAGCTTTCCAACCCATACTGAATCGTTCCGTTTCGATAAGCGAGCTGAGCGTTATGGCCACCAGACTGACAGTTGCTTGCTGAAACAGCTTGCTGTTTCTTCGCGGTTCAGCTCGATCTTGCAGGCGTCTTTTCTCCTTGATAACATTTGAACTAGCCGATCTGTTATGAAATATGACTTTTAGTATTTTAAGTTGGCTGTTCAATCTCTTTGGAAGCACGCCATTTCTATATCCGAGCTATTAGATATGATCGAAACAAACCGCTATGCCAGAATTCCAGTCTTGGTCCAGCTTGATATTTTCAAGCTACTTCTTTGTAATTCATCAAGCTCTTAAATATGATCTATGAACTGCACACTTGATGAAATATGTCAGCAACACAATAACAAGTTTTGTTAACATCAAAACCAAGATTATTCGGATTTCCAAAACCCAATACATATGATTTATGTTAGCTGTGTGTCATATGATTAGTAGTATCATATGCATGTACATACATGGATTTCATATGATTGGGATGGATGCCTTGATAGATATGTGCATATGCTTTGGTAAGATCATTGCCTTGATAGATATGCCCGGTTTGGTATATGCTTTGGCTGGGATCGTTGCCACGATAGATATACTACATATGCTTTGGCTTGAGAGATATACGCCTGGTGTGGGTATATGCTCTGGCTATTATCACATATGAGTATGGTACTATGATATGTGCTGCTAATATGAAGATGTGATGTGGTTCCACTGACATATTGAGCTGAATAGGCATATCATATTGGGCTCGTGATAATAGGGTGATTGTTGAGACATGTCATGACATAGTTGCATTTGTTGATGCATGAGACAGAGCATTCACATTGGATATGATTATTATTGCTTTATCATTGATATTGTGTTTTGATATCGCACTGAGATAATTGTTTATCTATACTCACGTGTTGTGAATGTTTCTGTAGGGAATCATAGACGTGAGGAGACGGGATGTGAGTCATTTTTCGCTGCGAGCTGCGAGCTGAACCACTGCCTAGGAGTTATCTTGTAGTAGGTTGTTGTTTGTACATATGATGTGTAGTGGATAGGTTTTTATAAACCTTGTAACAACTTAACTAGTACGATACTCTTAATCAGTGCTTGTTATTACTTAATTCAAACTCACATATGTATGTTAACATGATACATAATGGATTAAGTAACGAGGACCCCACATTAGTGGTATCAGAGCAGTGGTTCGAGAACGGGGTGAACATGGGTAGAGGAAGTGTATTCAGGAGTTACCTAAACACTTGAAAACATGTTGAGAATGGTAATAGCATGTTAGGATTTGGAATATGATGTTATTCTAACATATTATATAATTGTGAATGTTATTGTTAACCCTTGATCTACAGCTATGACAGACAGGGGGTATAATGAGGATGTTGGGGATGCCATGAGTGGCAATGCTAGTGTGAGGATGGTGCCTGTGCCACCACCACCGATTGAGCAAGGGCCAGTGGAACAGGTATTGTTGCCTGGGGAATTGACGTTGACGCAGTTTCTGAGTTATCAGCCACCAAGGTTTGAGGGGACTGAATCAGGGGAACTGGCGGAGGAATGGCTGGAACGTGTGGAACAGATATTTGTATCAGCACCGTGTGCCAAGACTGCTTGGTTACGCTTAGCTGAATTCCAGTTAGCTAAGAAAGCTATGATGTGGTGGAAGTCCACAGTACTTGAGTTGAGGGCTCAAGGACAAACAGTTAACTGGGATGTGTTTTTAGAACGAAGTTTCTTGAGCATTATTTCTCTGTTGCTGCAAGGCAGAGGAAAGATGATGAATTTACAAACTTGAGACAGGGAGCAATGACAGTATCGGACTATGTGGTACACTATTCTTCTTTGCTCCGGTATGTGCCACATATTGCTGTAAACACAAAGGCAAAGATCAGACAATTTGTGAAAGGTTTGAGGCCTGAATTGTTTGATAGGGTCATGTCCAATAACCCTACATCATATGAAGAAGCATTGACTAGAGCCGAGATGGCTGAGATTGCTGTAGGGGTATACAAAGATGTTGGACAAGCCCAACCACCTACCTCTGAGAGTATGAGACCTAAAGGAGAATCATTTAAATCACCACGAGGTGGTGCATCTTCATCTAGGTTTAGTGGGAAACGTTTTGGACCACGGAAAGGGGATGACCGAAGAGCTAAGGGACAGTCTCAAGGGAGTAGTAGTAGTAGTGGACGAGGATTACAATGTTTTAAATGTGTAGGGCCACATTTTCAAAGAAATTGTCCACAGTTTGATACAGTGGTTTGTTTCCGTTGTGGGAAGCCATGACATGTGATCCGTGATTGTCCTCAAGTGGGTGGACAACAGAGAAGAGGACCCATGTCAGAAAATACAGTGCAACAGAGACCACAGGGTGTACCACAGTCTGGTGGAGGACAGAGGGCAGGACCACCTCAGGCTCAGGTATATGCACTAAACAGGGAGGAAGCAGAGGCAGCTCCTGATGCTGTGATAGCGGGTAAGTGTACTTTATTAACTTATCCAGCTTTACTTTTGATTGATACTGGTGCATCACATTCTTTTATTGCACAAGCCTTTATTGATCAGTATCATATATGCTCGTCTCCACTGTTGATGCCTCTTTATGTTTCGACACCCATGGGAACTACTGTGATGACTTGTCAGAGTGTGTCTGATTGTGATATTCAGTTTGAGACTGAGTATGGACTACAAGCTGATTTGATTGTGTTAGATATGACAGATTTTGATTGCATCCTTGGAATCGATGTGTTGAGTAAATATCAGTCTGTTGTGGATTGTTGTCAGAAGATTGTGAGATTTCAGTCTGATACTGGAAATCAATGGTATTTCTATGGTCAGGGATCGAGGGCAAGGATTCCTTTGATATCAGCAATCCGAATGTCGCGTTTGTTAGAACGTGGACATGCGGGTTATTTGATTTATGCCCTGGATGTAATTGAACAGAAAAGAGAAAGGAAAGTGGAGGAGATACCAGTGGTTGCAGAATATGCGGATGTGTTTCCAGATGAGATACCTGGATTCCCACCGAGTCGAGAAGTGGAATTTGGTATTGATTTGATACCTGGTACTTCTGCAATTTCACGAGCTCCTTATCGGATGGCACCAACTGAATTGAAAGAATTGAAAACGCAATTGCAAGACTTATTGGACAAGGGGTACATACGTCCTAGTGTATCGCATTGGGGTGCTCCGGTCTTATATGTTAAGAAGAAAGATGGGACAATGCGATTATGTATTGACTATCGACAATTGAACAAGGTAACAATAAAGAATAAATATCCTCTTCCTCGTATTGATGATTTGTTTGATCAGTTGCAGGGATCAAGGATTTATTCTAAGATTGATTTGAGGTCAGGATATCATCAAATACGTGTGAGGGAAGGAGATATACAGAAGACAGCATTCAGAACTCGCTATGGACGTTATGAGTTTCTGGTAATGCCATTTGGAGTGACAAATGCTCCTGCTGTCTTTATGAGTTTAATGAATCGTGTGTTCCATGAATACCTTGATCGTTTTGTCATTATCTTTATCGATGATATACTGATCTATTCGCAGAGTGATGCAGAACATGTTCAACATTTGCATATGGTATTGCAATTGTTGAGGACACATCAGTTATATGCCAAACTCAGTAAGTGTGAGTTTTGGTTGACTAGTGTCGGCTTTTTGGGGCATGTAATTTCAGAAGAAGGTATATCAGTTGATCCGAAAAAAATTGAAGCAGTATTGAATTGGTCAGCACCTACTTCTGTGCCAGAGATTCGTAGTTTCTTGGGTTTGGCTGTCTATTATAGACGATTTGTTGAAGGATTTTCATCAATTGCCAAACCATTGACACAATTGACACAGAAAGGAGTACCGTTTCGATGGTCGGAGGCATGTGAGCGTAGTTTTCAGGACTTGAAACATCGATTAACTACAGCTCCAGTTTTGATTATTCCATCGGAGCATAACAGGTTTGCTTTATATACTGATGCATCATTACTAGGTTTGGGTTGTGTATTGATGCAGGATAAACATGTAGTGGCTTATGCATCACGACAATTGAAGCCACATGAAATGAGATATCCAGTACATGATCTGGAATTAGCTGCCATTGTCTTTGCCTTAAAGATATGGCGACATTATTTATATGGTACATCGTTTACCATATATACAGATCATAAGAGTTTAAAGTTTTTATTCACTCAAGCAGAGTTGAATATGAGACAAAGAAGATGGATGGATCTGTTGAAAGATTATGATTGTGAGATTGAATATTATCCAGGAAAGGCTAATCTTACAGCAGATGCCTTGAGTCGAAAAGTACATCATACGGCTGAGGAGATGATTCATTTATCAGCATTGATGACTTCTTGTTGTACTTTGGGTTATGATTTTGATGTGGAAACAGTGCCAGTACGGGTATCAACATTATTGGTTGAACCTGATATTCTTGACAAAATCAGAAAGGCACAAATGACTGATGATGAGGTACAACATTGGAAAGAACTGATAAGTAAAGGACAAACATCGCAGTTTGTACTTACAAGTGATGGAATTCTGAAATATAGAAACTGTTGGGTAGTACCTGCGTTATTAGGACTACGCCAAGAACTACTACAACGTGCTCATTGTAGTAGATACAGTATACATCCTGGAGGAAAGAAAATGTATCATGATTTACGTACCCAATTTTGGTGAAAACGTATGAAACAGGATGTGTTGAGCTTTGTGAAACGGTGTTTGATCTGTCAACAAGTGAAAGCGGAAAGACAGAAACCAGGAGGTGAATTACATAGTTTGGAAATTCCTCAGTGGAAATGGGAACATATCACGATGGATTTTGTGACTCATTTGCCACGGACGTCTTCTGGTTGCGATGTTATTTGGGTGATTGTTGACCGACTCACAAAAGTATCTCATTTCGTGCCATATTGTATGACATTTACATATCTGAGAATGGCACAGTTATACATTCAACATATAGTGAAACTACATGGTATACTAGTTTCCATTGTTTCGGATAGGGATCCGAGATTTACTTCTCATTTTTGGGAAGGGTTGCAAACAGCGTTGGGAATTGAAGTGCGGCTGAGTAAAGCATATCATCCTCAGACAGATGGACAAACAGAGCGTACGATACAGACACTTGAGGATATGTTGCGTTCCTGTGTATTAGAGTTTGATATCTCTTGGCAAGAGTCATTGCCATTAGTGGAATTTTCATATAACAACAGTTATCAGTCTAGTATACAGATAGCACCATTTGAGGCTTTGTACGGGCGACGATGTAGATCGCCATTATATTGGGATGATGTGGATCAGTCTTCCTTACATGGACCGGATATGATTCATGACATGGAAGAGAAAGTAAAGTTAATTCGATTGAAACTTAAAGCTGCTCAGGACAGACAGGCTGCTTATGCCAATAAGCGACATAGACCACTTGAATTTCAAGTTGGTGACCGTGTGTTCTTGAAAATCTCACCGTTTAAAGGTGTAGTACGATTTGGTAAGCGTGGAAAATTGTCTCCACGATATGTGGGTCCGTATGAGGTGTTGCAACGTATTGGTACGTTGGCATATCGATTGGCACTAGGCCTTGAGTAGTATTCATGATGTCTTTCATGTTTCACTGTTGAGGAAGTATGAACCAGATTCGAGTCATGTATTACAGCTACCTGATGTAAAGATAGATACAGATGTGTCGTATGAGGAACGACCGGTTATGATTTTGGATCGAGCTGAACGCAAGTTGCGTAATAAAGTGATTCCTATGGTTAAGGTACAGTGGGACAGAAGGGGTGTCGAAGAGGCAACGTGGGTGTAGGATCGAGCGCTTACCGCTTTACCAATAACTAGTTAAGGGTAATGGCGCAACATCAATCTTTTCAACCATACACTGGCACAAGCGCCACGTGTTCGACCGATCACAAAGCAGAGGCAATTGTTGAACCCCAACAATCCCTCCCCCAATAATTGCACTCTCTGCAACTCATGGGAATCGAACACGCGACCTTGGCTCTGATATCAATTGTAGGATCGAGCGCTTACCGCTTTACCAATAACTATAGTTAAGGGTAATGGCGCAACATCAATCTTTTCAACCATACACTGGCACAAACGCCACGTGTTTGACCGATCACAAAGCAGAGGCAATTGTTGAACCCCAACAGTGGGAGACGGAGCAGCATATGATGCAACGGTATCCGGATTTGTTTACTGGTATGATTTTACAGTTTTATGATACTGTTGGTACATACGTACTGTACTGTTGCTTATATGATCATGTTTCCTATCTTCTTGTAGTAAGATTGTTGAGTTGCGTATCTATAGATGCATGTTTGTATATGCAATTTCGAGGACGAAATTCATTGAGTATGGGAGAATTGTAATGCCTCGATTTATTTTTATACGTGTCATATGATTATGGCGTAATTTGGAATAATTACGGTACGATGTGGACTCGGGTGCGGGTTGAACCGAGGGTTACTACTCACATATATGACATGACTATATGATATATGTCAAAGAATGAAACATGGTGCACAAGATGTAGTGCAAAGAAATGATTTGAATTGTAGTGGCATATCAAGCAACATGGACTAGTATGCATTTGATTTGAATTTCATATGCCTTTGCCTTTCATTTAAGGTTGCATTAGCATGTGAATTTGAGTTTGGATTTACATGTTTATGTTAGTTGTCATGTCATTATAGCAAGTGGCTATATGAAGGGGATTAGTGAGCTTAAACTCACAATACACCATTTTACACCTACTAAAACACTACACAAGCTCCTCTCCATCTCTTTCAAGTTCTTGTTGGTTTGAGCTTGGGATTCACTTGTGAATTGAGCTAGGAAGTTGTGTAAAGTGCAATTGTACCATCTTGGTAAGGAATTCATGGTTTTACACTTGAATTATGTACTTGGTGTTGATGTATGAGAAGTAGAATATCAACTGTTCATGTGAATAATCATATCATGTTTATATGCTATTAATTGGATTCTATGATGATAGAAACATGTTAATATGTTCCTAGAGAGTGCAAGAAACATGTTGAAATGGTTCAATTTGAGTTATAGGAGAAGAACCATGGAGATAAACTTGAAAATCGCCATGCTCTAAACTTTCTGGGCATCGGCGATCGATCGCCGAAGACAGCCAAAATATAAGGCGGTGAAAATGTGTGGCGATCGATCGGTGAAATTGTAGCGATCGATCGCTATGAACAGAGCATTGTGGCGATCGATCGCCAAGTTGTTGCGATCGATCGCGAGGAGACAGAATGTTTTGGCGATCGATCGATAATGGTAGCGATCGATCGGTGCTTTAGGAATGTTGAAAAATGTTATATTTTTGTAGAATTTGATTTTAATGCCTATGATAACATGATATATTGTTGGCATTGTTGTAGCATCATCTCAGGGGACGGGACAACGAGGCACTTAGTCAGTGACGCCTAAGTTAACTCGTTTGTGTCGCAGTACAGGTACGTGTTGACGTACGGAGTATAGATATGATGTGATGATGATGTTATGGTTTTGATATCATATGATTTATGTTAGCTGTGTGTCATATGATTAGTAGTATCATATGCATGTACATACATGGATTTCATATGATTGGGATGGATGCCTTGATAGATATGTGTATATGCTTTGGTAAGATCATTGCCTTGATAGATATGCCCGGTTTGGTATATGCTTTGGCTGGGATCGTTGCCACGATAGATATACTACATATGCTTTGGCTTGAGAGATATACGCCTGGTTTGGGTATATGCTCTGGCTATTATCACATATGAATACGGTACTATGATATGTGCTGCTAATATGAAGATGTGATGTGGTTCCACTGACATATTGAGCTGAATAGGCATATCATATTGGGCTCGTGATAATAGGGTGATTGTTGAGACATGTCATGACATAGTTGCATTTGTTGATGCATGAGACAGAGCATTCACATTGGATATGATTATTATTGCTTTATCATTGATATTGTGTTTTGATATCGCACTGAGATAATTGTTTATCTATACTCACGTTGTGTGAATGTTTCTGTAGGGAATCATAGACGTGGGGAGACGGGATGTGAGTCATTTTCCGCTGCGAGCTGCGAGCTGAACCACTTCCTAGGAGTTATCTTGTAGTAGGTTGTTGTTTGTACATATGATGTGTAGTGGATAGGTTTTTATAAACCCTGTAACAACTTAACTAGTACGATACTCTTAATCAGTGCTTGTTATTACTTAATTCAAACTCACATATGTATGTTAACATGATACATAATGGATTAAGTAACGAGGACCCCACAGGTGATGTTGCAAATGGCAGACAAGTCTATCACCTACCCACTAGGAATCGGATGTGCCAGTCAAGATAGATCAATTCACTTTCCCGGGGGATTGCCTAGTGTTGGATGTGGAGGAGGATGTGCGCATGCCATTGATTCTGGGACGCCCATTCCTAGCTACTGGAAGAGTCATCATTGATGTTGAAGGAGGGAAGTTGATCCTCCGTGTAGGAGAGGATCAGGTTATATTCAATATGTTTAAATCTTCAAGACACGCACACAGCGAGCATGATTATTTAAAAGTTAACATGATTGACACTTTGCTTGTTGATGTGATGCAAGGTACTGGTGAGGTGAAGGTGAAAGCCGAACTAGAGATTGAAGAAAGTAAGAGCCATGACATGGTGAAGCCAAGGAAGGCGAAGAAGCAAAAGGATAAAAAGTCGTCCATGAAGGGAGAGGCAGTCCAATTACATAAAGCGCTACCACCTCGCATTTTACAAAGCAATCGAAAGGCTTCATGGGTTGGGCCATTCACTATTACCAAGATATACCCGTATGGAGCCATTAAGGTAAGTGATCCTATTTTAGACACTTATATCATTAATGATAAGAGGTTGAGGCATTACCCAATTGATTACGGAGATTCGTGCTCCACAAACGATTCCAACCTTTGATAAAATGTGGTAATAAGTCCAGCTTGGGACTATTTCTTTCCCTTATCTCCCTTTTGATTTTATTTCTCGTTGGTTTACATTTTAAATTTATTTGTTGGTGTTGACTCAAATTTTGATCACACTCTCACTAATGATGAAGAAGCTAAGGATGAGGGTGGCGACTACTGGCGGTCGTCACCACAAGTATTTCGTTGTCCCTAATTTTCAATCTTATTACATTGAGGACAATGCAATATTTAAGTTTGGGGGAGTAGTGAGTCGTTGATTGATTATTTCTCTTGAGCTGTTAATATTTAGTTGAGTCTTGATCTTGAATTATCCTATGAAGAGCATATAAAAAAAATTGGTGTAATTGGATTAAAGTAGTGACTATGCCATGATGATATTAGTTTTACTCTACTTATGACTTGAGTCTTGATGATTTTAGACATGTTGTAATATCTTGAGTTGAGTTGACACGTTGAAAATAAGGAATAATTTAAGCACGTTGAGTCATGAACTTGTTGATTGCATTTAGAGTAGTGATGATATGTGTGAACATGATGACATATCTTGAGCATTTTAGAGTGATCATAGAACCTATTTGATGATGGCATTTTGAGGCTAAATTTTATAATTATAAACTTGACTTGGACATGATTAAGGCGATCTTTTGAATGTTTGAGCATTTCAAGCCTACATGATCTATAGTATCTATAGTGTCCACTTTTGAGCTGAATTGAAAAAGAATGGAACTTAACCACCATTCGACTTTTGTTGATGAAACTCATTATACCTACCTTTAATTGAGCCTAACAATAATCTTTATCCTTACCTAAAGGGGGTATAATGAATTTTATGTACGTACTATGTTATAGGCTATTATAAGAAAAAAATTAAATGCCTATGGGAAAAGAAAAAAAGAAAGGCATAGTGAAATTTTAGCATAGTTACATGATGATGAACCATTTGCAGATCCTACATTGACAACATTTGGTAAAATCTAACAAAACCCATGGTCATCAAGATATAAAGGAAAAGAAAGAGGGAGTTGAAGATGTTTAAGATAAAATTTATAAATTATACTATCTTCTTTGCTTCCCCTACCTTTTCTTTGAAACCGACACCAAAAGACCTAACATTATAAGCTTGAAAATACCTTTTGATCTTAGTCTAGGAATTAAATACATTAGTGGAGAAGTGCTTGAAAAATAGGCATATGGGATACTCGATGATAGTCTTGATTGTTGTTGATTAGCACTGTTTGATCTATGATGATTGTATGATACTTGTGTTTGACAATAGCACACACATACGTTCCGAGTTTGAGGTTGTTACTTGACTTAAAGAGAAAACACTTCGTGTCCAACGGTTGG
Source organism: Haberlea rhodopensis (assembly GCA_907163345.1). NCBI lineage: Eukaryota > Viridiplantae > Streptophyta > Magnoliopsida > Lamiales > Gesneriaceae > Haberlea > Haberlea rhodopensis. The sequence goes on along the minus strand of CAJQUN010000700.1, from coordinate 126,367 downwards.
AGGGATTGTTGTTGTGGTATGAGTAAAAATTCCTGAGATAAACATATGAGCATGGAATAATCCATGTCACTTATCATTTGTGAGCTTCACTGTTTTTAATTCTATTCTTGCTCGAGGACGATCAAGAGCTAAGTTTGAGGGAGTTGAGAAGTATCATTTTTACACTTATATTTGCATATATTCCTTGCCATTTTTATAGTGATTCTTGGACGATTTTACATTTTTGGTTGTGTTTCTGTATATTTCCAGGAATCCAGTGAAAGTGCAAGAAATACCTGAAAAACCCCATTTTGTGGACTGAAAGGTGGTAACGCGGACAAAACGAGCCAAGAGACACTAAAAAGAATTGAGTTTATGAAATTGAAGTGGGCATGAAGAGATCGATCGCATCGGGGCAGAAGCTTTAGGCAATCGATCGTCACCCAAGAATATATCGATCACCATAGACATAAAGTTGAAGAGATCGATCGCCATGGCCACAGAGATCGATCACCAACACAGTCCTGTCCGAGGAAACTTCCTTATTTAAGTTATGGGCTATATTTTGGTACCAGATTTGATGGGCTCGAATTTTTTCACTATAAAAGGGAGTGTTTTTATCAAAAATAGGGTTCTTCATCTGATTATTTACCCTAGACTTGGGAGGAGCCACCACATACAAGTTGGAGATTCAAAGCAACATAGCAAGAGACGGAATATCGGATCAACGCAAGGAGTCAACACCTAGCGATTTTCTGTATTTCTAAACTTTGTTTTGGCTTATTATTCAGATTTCAATGTTTATTATGTTGTTTAATATGATAAAACATTGTTTTTGCTTTAGGCTAAGTCGTTTATCGAGTTTATGGGATCTTTTGTATGAACCCCCAATTTTAATTCTAGTTTTTGATTGAGTTTTTGCTATCTTTGTGTTTGTGGTATGTTTTTAATGCTTTTAAGGGATTAGCTACCATTTGAATGATTGAGATCGAGAGATAAAATTGTAATACGGAACAAATAACACAAACCGTGGATTTCAGACCGAGATCGAGAGATGACGTCAAATACATGAGTGCTAGCTATAGATATCTAGTAATTGAAGGCTATGAGTTTTCACGAAGCATATTGAATAGTGATTTGTTAAATAAGTGAACGATAGTTACTTACTACAAATTGGTATTAGATTTAATATAACTCGAGAGAGTATATTAGATACAACCGGAAAACTTGCCACCTTAGATGCATTAACCTTGATTAGGATTAGTAGATGAATTGTGGGGGATTACTTAAGTGAACCAAAGTCTCGATATTTATCTCTATTGTTTACTATCTTCTATCTTTGTGTTTTGGTTATTTTCTAAACTTGAGTAAATTAGTAAATCGTTCATAACAATTTCGTAGGTTAAATATAGTTGTGCTAATTAAATTTGGTAATTGCTACTAGTCCCTGTGAGTACGCATCCCTACTTTCATATCATTATACTAAAACTTGACTTCATGCACTTGCGGTATAATCGTGTCACACTAGAAAATAATTGTTAAAATAAACGTGGTCATGGGTTTCAGCCCCCTAGCCGATTCTAAAATTAGTATAAATATATATTTGTTTAAAAATGGAGCGCGGAGTAGATGGCAAACGCAAATAACTTAATGCTGTAGGTCGGGAGTTCAAAACTCAGTTGCTCCACTTCCTTACAATTTTTGATTTGCCCATAAAATACAGTTTTATCATCCCATAGTATTTTTTTGATTACTTATAGACTAAAAACATTTATTTTTAAAAATTATATGTGAAAATAATTTCTTAATTTATTTTGTCCAAAATTCTCAAGTGTATTTTTTTAATATATAGATATACATCATTTTTAATATAAAATAATTTCTTTTAAAAATATTTTTTTATACAAACTTTTCTATATTAACTTAAGCTCCCTTGTGTATAATAATTTGAAATTTAGATTAAATGAATTATGAAGTGTTTACAAAAGATTATGAATGAAGTGACGAGAGAACTTATAAATGTGCAGAAAGATATTATTAAACAATAATTAACGAGTATGCGAACGAGGTGTTTATACAAATAATTATGAAAAATAATATATTATTTTCATACAAAAACAGTGTAATCTTTTACCGTTTTAATATAAATTATGCATATTAAATAACCTTTTTTTATTATATAGTCTAAAATATGAATATTTTAATTTTTTATGTGTATGTATTAGAAGTATAAGCTATCAGACGAAGAAGATGTAAACAGAACTGATTCAAACCCACCTTTGATGACAACATAATTTATGGCAAATACGTATAAGTATTGACACTATTTTGGTCATTTACACAAAAACACTACACAATTAATCCACCAAAATAAAATCGTATCAAGCATTGTTATCACATTATATCCTTCAATTATCCCATCATTCGAACAAAACAGTACGTATGAGTGCTGTGGTGTTCATTGTTCAAGCTATATACAAAAGAATAAAATGAAGTTGTGTTTCCTTCTTATTGCAAACAAGCTAAAAACAATGTCAGCGATACAAATTAATAGATAAAATAGGAAACTAGAATACTATTGATAAAACTAGATCCGCACTATAACACAAGACTCTACAAAGATGGGAATTTGTCAAATGCATGTAATGTGCTATCTTTCTTATTCGAAAGAGTTGACAAGTACTTCCAATTAGTTTCGCATTCATAAATGTTAAAATCCAATGAGATTGTTATTTCAAGAACGTAAATGAGGCAACTACTGTGGTAGCATCCTACTGTTTTCGGCTGCCCGCACTTGGCCAAAGTATGGATGAGCCTGCAACATAGATGGAAATGTCTAAAGAAGTTGAATTTCATAAAAAGGGAAAAATGATAAAAGACTCGGAAGCGGATTAAAGTTCATCAAAGATTCAGACTGCGTTTAGATGGAGTGATTTCGATAATTCTAAATACATGGATTTGAAGTCCCTCAATTACTATTTTTTTTTTTTTTTGTATTTCTACAATAACAATGGAATAATTTGAAATCGTTTTACTCCAAATTCATTTATTACATCAAATCTTCTTACCCAAAAGTATTTCATTAGTGGGGAGTGGTCAATTCAATGGATTTGGTGGGCAAATCTGGTATTTTTAGACAAATTACAAATAATTTTTTTTTTTCAGTTGATGCCCCCGCCATATCTGCCCATAGACTTGGAAGAAAATGAATGTGGAAGATTTAACAAGGTAGAGACGTCATGCCAAATGCAAAATTACATGAAAATGAAAAAGGGGAAAAATGAGAGGAGAAGACTTCAAAATCTTACCATTGCTTCTTTGGCCGTAAGCCTGTCCTGATGATCATAACGGAGAAGCTTATCAAGAAAATCAATGGCCTATCATCATGGTATAGTAAAATCAAAACAAAAAAGAAAGAAGAAGAAATCAATGATGATATCGCACGGATAAGGTATAATTAAATGAAAAGAATATGACATTCCGAAGTGTTAAAAGGACAAATAAAAAACCTCAGGTGAAACCAGATGCTGATTGTCTGAATTAACAAATCTAGTCCAGGGTTTCCTACTGTGCCTGAGGGAAGGTAACAGTAGTAAGATATAACTAATCCTTGGTCACCGGATAAATGGAAATGAATCATGAAGTTAATTTATGATAATAGTTTCCTCCATCAAATCTTGATTTCCAGGAAGTAGAAGTCAAAATAAAGATCATCGTATTAAATTTCAGGCTTTAAAAGTTTTTTTCTCAGGGGCACGTGCCTTGGAGTGAGGAAGGAGAAAATCATAGATGCAGTTATACCTTCCAACAAGAGCTTCAAGCTGAGAATCCAGTTCAAGACGATATTTGTTCAAATACGCGTTTAACTCATCTGTACCAAGGACCTATAATGTAAAAGGTAATGCAAGTGCATTTATAAATCCAAAACCTTACAAATGCCTCAACATATGAAGTGTAACTAAATCAATTAGTATATGGGTTCAAACAGATATAGTGAAAGTGTCATGGACCTTGCAACAGACGAGCCCCAGCCCAAATGATATTGTATACCAACGCTTCACACATGGGAAATACAAAGAAGTGGAGGATCAGATTTCTATTAATTTGAAATAAAGATTTCTGGCAGATTTAGATGAGGGAAATCATTTGCTATCTTTCAGTTTTAAGTTAGATTAGATCAGTATCTTTATCTTGCAATTTGAATCTAGGATTTTGGATGCTTATCACTAGGATTTTGATTTCAACCGTAGTTGTATTTAAAGGGGAAGAATGAATAAAATGATATATCAGAATTTCCTCAAATCTCAGTGTGTAAAAGATCGGAGGTTCTCTTCGAACCACCGAGCCTCATTCGCTAACAACACCATAGGTCGCCAAAGCCGCAAATCTAATAAACAACCCTTGCCTGAGTTACACGATTTTCCCTTACAAGGACCCATAACGAGATCCCGAGCAAAGAATCATAACAACTTGGCATCAGAGACAGGCGTTATGGCCAATAATTCATCTCCGCAGAAGCAATTTGAAACCCTCATGAAGATGTACCTGGACGATAAGAAGACTCAGGCGCAGTCCCAGTCAGCATTATGCGCCCAATTGGAGGAATTATCCGCGGGTCTCGCAGCAGTCCAAACGGAAGTCTGCACATATCAAGAAAAAGGGAGCTTAAGCTCATCATCCAACTATTGACGGCAAACCTCTAATTGTGTTCCCAAATATTCACGGCTGGACTTTCACAAACTTGATGATCTTTCGGATCCCTTGAGTTGGCTCAACCGTTGCGAGCATTTCTTCCGTCACCAAAACATCGTCGATCAAGAGAGAGTCGAGCTCGCGTCATTTCATTTGGAAGGGGACGCACAACTATGGCTGCTGAAATTAGAACGTGATATGCCCGTTTTAAAGTGGGAAGATTTTGTGGGTCAATGTAATCTTTGTTTTGGACCGACACTTCGCAACACAAAAATGGGCGAATTAGCCAAACTAAAACAATCCAACACAGTAGAAGAATACCAGCGAAGATTCGAGCAATTGTCATCCCAAATTACTTCCTTACCCCGGGAAAACGAGATTGAGATTTTCATCAGAGGACTAAAAGACTATATTGCCGTCGAGGTCCTCATCCACAGCCCCAAGACTTTAACCACTGCATGCAATTGACAAGGCTTTATGAGCGGCGCAATGCCTCACAATCAACCGTCACCACTCGCCGTTCACCTCACACTACGCCTCATCCTTATGTAAGGCGTTTGTCTAGGACGGAATTGGAAGATCGCAAAGCTAAGGGATTATGTTTCAACTGTGACCAAATCTACACTCCGGGACACAAATGTAACCACAATTTTGGTTGGAGGGAATTGATGAGTCCAGCCACCTTTGCGAGGAGGTGACAGCCACTGAGGACGCTCAGGATATGGAGGTATCACTCCACGCCATAACAGGAACCCACCATGCCCAAACCATGTAGCTCACAGGATACATTGATCACACGCCATTACTGGTCCTCATCGATTCCGGCAGTACTCATTGCTTCTCATGGAAGATGATAGTGTCCCCATGATGGCGTTTCGAACGCACAACAGTCACTTTGAGTTATTAGTCATGTAACCAACCCCCTCCACTTTCCAAGCACTGATGAATTCAATTTTTGCTCCTTGCGGAAATTTATTTTTTTCTTTGATGCCGCAAATCTAATAAACAACCCTTGCCTAAGTTGCACGATTTTCCCATACAAGGACCCATAACGAGATCCCGAGCAAGGAATCATAATAGAAAGCCAACGAAGGTCCGGGACATTTGAAAACCAATTCCTCACAATAACACATTTAATATTTAAATGTAAACAACACATGTCCCGAAATCAACTAAACTTTTTTCTAGTAATAAAAATGTTGCACATGAATCTTAATGAATGTTTACTGTGTAATGAATGTTGAGTGGATCCATGTTATAATTCTAGAAAATAGTAGATAAACAGTGGAAGAATTCGTGAATTATAGAACTCAAAAGATTGTTGATGGAATTCAATATACTAGTTTGTATTTGACATTCTCTTACAAACTGATTGTTGTCTGTGTGGACGCAACTTCAGGAAGACCATATCTCCAACTCGGTATGCTATATCCCTGCGATGTGTATTAGCATGCTTGATCATTCTTTGTTGAGCATGTTGTAGATTAAATTTCAGCTGCCTTAGTAGTTCATCTCTTTCTTCTAGCTCAGTAGCAATTGCTGCTACTAAAGTCTCCCCATTTAGATAATGCATAATCGTAAGAGGCTTTCAACCATAAACCGCATCAAATGGGGTCATTCCAGCGGTTCTTTGAAAGGTGTTGTTGTACCAATATTCTGCTCATGATATCCAATAAGCACACGTCTTGGGCTGCAAGGATGCGAAGCAACGAAGATTTGTTTCTAAACAGCGATTTAGGACCTCCGTCTGTCCATCTGTCTCGGGGTGATAAGCGGAGCTCATTTTGAGTTTCGTCCCATGTAGCTTAAAAACTCACCAGAAATTGCTCATGAACAAGGAATCAACAATCGATTTTCGGAATCCATGCAAATGACTATCTCCTTGGTGAAGGTTTCTGCCACTCCTTTTGTTGTCATGGGATGTTTGAACAATATAAAATGTGCTGTCTTGGATAACCTATCCACCACCACCATTATGATTTCAACAGTCTTGGATTTTGGCAAACTCGTTATAAAATCCATCGTGACTTCTTCCCAGATATTATCGGGTATTGGCAAGGCCTGTAATAAACCCGCAGGAGATTGTGGGCGGACCACCCATTCTGCCACAAACTTGTACACATCCTTTTTAATCCCTTGCCAAAAGAAAACCATGCTGATTTTTTCTAGAGTTCGAAATGCCCCTAAATGTCCGCCCGTTGGTGTTGAATGATATTCTTCAAGGATCCTCCTCACTCATAAAGAATTATGTGGTAGTACCAACCGATCTTTGTACATCAGTCTTCCATTCTCATCAGTGAATAAAATGAATTTCCAACACCCCTGGTTTTAAATCCTCCATGATTTCCTGCAGTTTGGCATCATTGTTCATCGCTGTTTTGATTTCATCCCAATCTAACCAAATAGGCATCGATAATGACGTGAGTTCTATCTCCCCTCCTTTTCTGCACAATGAATCAGCCACCACATTTAGTTTTCCAACCCTGTACTTTATTTCAAACTCGTATCCCAACAACTTCGGTAGCCAGTATTGTTGATCTAGAGTGCTTATCCTCTGTTGTTCCCCAACAAGTATGGCCTCCAACGTTGAATGGCTAAGACTAATGACATGAGCTCTTTTGCATAGGTGGATTTAGCCAATGCTCGCTGACAAGGCCTTACTAAAGAAAGCTATCGGCCTTCCTTCTTGAGATAGAACAGCTTCGATTCCCCTCCCCGAGGCATCACATTCAATCACAAAATTTAAATCAAAATTTGGTAAACGAAGTACGGGGACAGTACTTACTGCCACTTTTAATTTATCAAACCTCTTTTGTGCCTCTGACCCCATTTAAAATTGTTTTTCTTCAATAACTCCGTTAATGTTTTCGCAATCACCCCATACCCCTTTTATAAATTTCCTATAATATCCCGTTAGACCAAGAAACCCTCTAACTCCCTTCACATTTTTTGGACTAGGCCAATCTTTTACACCCTCAATTTTTTTTTCATCCATGGCCACCCCAGTCCTGAAATAACATGGCCAAGATACTCCACTTCCTCCACCCCAAATTGACATTTTTTTTTCATTGATCACTAACTGATGTTTAGCCAATACCCCCAACACAATCTTCAAATGCCATATATGGTTCATCTCCTGACTTGCTGTAGATTAAGATATCGTCAAAAAAACTAATACAAGTTTTCTTAGATAAGGTCGAAATACCTCATTCATCGTAGCTTGGAATGTGGCGGGAGCGTTTTCCAATCCAAAAGGCATTACAGAGAATCATAATGCCCTAAATGTGTTCTGAATGCAATTTTTGGTACATCTTCTGGTTTTACTCGAATCTGATGATAACCAAAGCGCAAGTCTAGCTTCGAGAATTGTTGTGCCCCACAAAGCTCATCCAACAATTCATCCACCACGGGAATGGGATATTTGTCGGACACTGTTATTTCATTCAACGCCCTATAATCCACACAAAACCGGCAACTCGCATCTTTTTCTTAACCAGTATCATTGGGCTAAATACGGGCTATTACTAGGTTGTATGATCTTGGCTGCCAACATATCTTTAACTAACTTATCCATCTCGTTTTTTTCTGGCAGTGTGAATACCTATAAAGCCTAACCATTATTGGCCCACTCCATTCTTGAATCTGTATATAATGATCTTCTTTCCTTTCAGGTGGCAGTCCTTGGGGGCTCATCAAATATGCTGATGTATCGTGCCAACAATTCTGATATCCCAGCAGATTGCAAAAACATTTTTTCTTGTGTTTATTCTGGTCCATCTCGTCCTCATTTGCCCACACCGCCCGACAAAAGATGACATCAGTTGTTTTGACGATAGATTGTAGAGATACCAGAGACCTATGAAGAGAAAGGTCCCCTTGAATCACCACTTCTTTTGAGTCTTGTATCCACTTGCAATTCCCTACACACACCCTGGGATTGGACCCTGCACCCATCACCTAAACACACCCCAAACTTGACGCGCTCATCCACCGGATACCCTAACTCTTGTATTAATTTTTTTGACACAATTATGACTAGCCCCACTATCACCATAGTAATAATACTGGTATCACCTACTCGTCCTTTACCTTCATAGTCCTAGATAAATTTACCCCACCCACCGAGTAAAAAGGTAATTCAAGAGTCCCATATTCAGTAGTTTGCATACATGGGTCTATTTCCTTGCCATCTCATTCCTGTCTTATTTCTTGCTCTTCTTCCTGACTTCATCCTCAGTTAAAATAGTCACCCTTATAGATTTATTAGCACACATGTGCATCGGGTTATATGGCTCTCGACACTTAAAAACAAAGGCTCTTCTCCTTCCTTCTTAGAAATTCCTGATGCGAAACAACCTTGCCCTCTTTCCCATAGTTCCCTCCCACACTAGAATTGTTTTTGTCCAAGTGTACATTGTTTCCTGAGGGTACATATTTTTTTTGTACTTCAGGTAATTCATGCGGACTGGGCCTTCGTCCTTGAGCCTCTGACATCCCTTCACTACGGTTACTCCAACCTCCTTTGCTCCCTACCTTCTTTTCTATCCTCATGTCTCTTATAGATATGTGCGATTAGGATCCACTGCCTCCCCCACAAATGCTTCTTCCATACTCCGGGCAAGATCCATAGCCCGTATCATAGCTATTAAAGGCGCATAGCGCACTGAAGCGCAAAGGTGCCGTGGGGCTATAGCGCATAGCGCCGACGCGAAGCGCGCGTTTTACTAAAGTAAAGTGCACCAACTTATACTTCTTAATATATCAAAAATGTCCATAAATTTAACAGTTATAAATAACAACTTAAAGATAACAAAGTTAAATAATAAAGTAAGCTCAAACGACAACAAAATTAACTAAAATAATAATATCATAATGCAAAAATATCGTTCAACAAATAAACCGTAACATTCTCTAGCTTGGGCTATTTTTAATAAGCCCAAATATAATTATAATGGCCCAGCTAAACCTTATTCACTAGTAGATACTAACAGCCGTCTATATTCTCAGTCTTTAGCAACGGCGTGCTAAAGCGCGTGCCTTGGTTATGAGTAAAAGCGCTAGAAGCGCGCAAAGGCGCACGCCTTTCCAAAACAAGGAGTGCAAGGCCTGAGCCTTGGGCTAAGGCGCGCTAAAGCGCGCGCTTTGCAGGCTTTTAATAACTATGGCCCGTATAACAGTTTTGGGCTTATGTAACCTGATACCTCTTCGAAGGTCGTCCCGTAACCCGCTGAGAAAATATCCCAAAGCCTGATTTTCTAGTAGATCCCCTACCTGGGTCCCGATCACTTCGAATTGGGCTATATATTCATCAACTACTCTCGGTCATTGTCGCAATGAGGCGACTATCTCGAATGGATTCGCGGCTTTCCTTCCTCCATACCTTTTGATCAGGTCTTGGGCAAATTGTGCCCAATTCATATTGGGTATTTTGTTCATGATCCATTTGTACCAATGAACAGTCATCCCTTCCATGCACATGTATGCAATCTTTAAACGGTTATCCCCCGGCGTCCCATGAAGCTCTAAATATTGGTCAGCTTTTCCCAGCCAATTAAAAGGATTGGGTATTTTGTTCATGATCCATTTGTACCAATGAACAGTCATCCCTTCCATGCACATGTATGCAATCTTTAAACGGTTATCCCCCTGCATCCCATGAAGCTCTAAATATTGGTCAGCTTTTCCCAGCCAATTAAAAGGATCACCACCGTCAAAACATGGCAAATCAATCCGTCGAAGAAAATGCCCGAGCTCGTCATTTTCATATGCTCGTTCATTCCTTATTAAACCTCTGTTATCCATGTTGTCTCCTATAAATTCTCGTGATTATTTTGATTCTCGGGAATTTGTCTATTTTCCGACTGACCTGAATCACTTTCCTTGCTCCAGCTGGTCATGAACGCTCTAATTTCCGTTATATCTTCCTTCATGTGGTTTAGGGCGATGAGGTTCCCCTGGATCCCGAGGACTTCTTCCTTTAATCCAAGAACCAAGCCCTCTAGAGCTTCGTATCTTGCATCTAATCTGGTTGATGTCATTATGTTGCTCAGGTTATCCGACAGGTCGGACCAACTGATAGAATTTAGACCTGAGTTTGATCGAATGACACAAAAGAACACAATTCCTGAAAACAAAATATATTGATAGACAATGAAATGAAATGTAAACAAAATACATAAAAGAAATACCCATAGAAGATCTCTGTAATCCCCTAGCAAAGCTAGTAACCAACAAACAAATGATAAACTGAATGCCCACTCACGCATCACTCTATTATAACAGCCCACCACACGTTTTTCTTGCTTTTCTCTCTCAACAAATTATCTCTTGGGCTTCGTAATATTTGGGCTAATGTTTGGGCCCATATCACAAAGCCAATGTAACGCTTGATCAACTCCTCGCAAAACGTTCCTAGCCCATGTTCGGAATCCGTAATTTCATTCATTGAAACCAATGTACAGTGGTTCCTTGCGTGCATATGTACGCTGGTTTGATCCTAACATCAAAAGGGGTGCCATTAATTTCAAAATATTGTTATATCCTTCCCAACCACCACATTGGGTCCTCTCCCTCGAACACAGGTAGTTCCACCCTTCTTAATGATTGTTTAACTTCCTCACTCACTCCTTCGCACTCTTCCCCTTCTCCCTCCATATTTTCGGCGTCGTGGCCCTAGGGTTGTTTTCCCAAGTTACTGGCCCAGAGTCGTCCATCTGTGCACGTAATAACCGTTCTACGAGTCCCCTTCAAATCCAGCAAACTTTCCATGGTTTTGTCGACTTTGTCCAGTTGACCGTTGATCTTTATCATGTTTTCGTGCAAGCCAATGATCGTCTTCTCCATTGCCCCGATTTTTGCTTCCGATCTCGTGCTGGCCATAATTTCCTGTCCTTCGTAATCAGGCAGGTCGGACCAATGTTATAATTCCAGAAAATAGTATATAAACAGTAGAAGAATTCGAGAATTAAAGAACTCAAAAGATTGTTGATGGAATTAAATATACTAGTTTGTATTTTATTGAACAGAAAACAAATAAACAAAGCAACGTAAAAGAAATGCTCTCAACGGAATGCACTCCCTCACTCTCTAGCTTCAGGCTAGACCTCTTCTCTCTCAACAACAATATTAACCAATTACTCACTTCCCACTCCCACCCTCAGTTACATTCCCTTTTTCACGTGTTCTGAACTCTTTCTTTATAGAATAAATAAGAGATGCTTTGGGCCCCTCATTCATTTGCATAAATGGGCTTGATTGAGATAGGCTCATAACAATCCAATAATAATAAGATTATTAGCATATCCATTTCAATATATCAAGTCATTTGCAATAAGAGATACAGTAAGTGAGAACAATGCTTTCAGCTAAAACACTCAAATCCTCCACAGCACGAGACAAGTTCAAGCAGGTAGTTTGGCACAGCAAAAATTCCAAAAGGTAGTTCAGTTAGAAGGAAAAAAATTATTGTTAAGTAATTAATACAAACCCATAACAGAAATTCTATGCTACATCCTATTTTTTAGTCCAGTTTTTCATGATACGCCATAGTTCTCTAAGACATGTTCATTATAAAAAGTAGCCAGAATTAATACTCGCACTACGTAGATCAAACAAATGAAAAATGCAATGACCAAACCAAATTATTAGTTTATGCTATGATTTTGTTGAAGCTATTCCATGAACAAGCAATTAGCAAGATGAGTAGAAAGACGAAAATGGAAAATTTGTTATCATGTTCCAATCTACTTGAGAAAAAAAAAGTAACAGAATGAAACAAGAAGTTAGAAGATTGATAGACCACAGGGCAAACATGTCATTTGACATAATTTACAGATTCCTCCTCTTCCACACAAGCTCTTCACGTACAGACAGAATCCACGAAGCCTTGTCTGGCATATTGGATATTGTCATAGTATAAAAGAGTAAGCAGAAGCCCCCGTTCTGGAAAGGAGGGCAGATAACATTATGGTAGTGGTGCAAATAGATGAAAAGGACATCAAAATATTGATGCAATTGTTAGATAATTTTTTTTAAGAAAGATATCAAATACTGCACATGTCAGTAGCATTAGGAAACTCAAGGAAAACCTAAACCAAAAAGAATTTGGAGCTTATGGTCAATTTACAATCGAGTTTTCTTCAATCATTCAACTAATAATGAGAAGAAAAGAAGCAATATAGCAATTAAAAAATCTTATACAGCAATAAATTACGTCAAATTTTCAATTGCTATTTTAACGTAATTTGGCAATACCCTGGCTATTTTGACGAGCTGATCGCGATTATCATGACCATAGAAGAATGGCTCCTTCCGAAAAATCTGCAAATTAGAAGTAATGATAATTCAATTGGCAATAACTACAAACAAATACATATGTTTTAACCAAAAGGATATTTACCATTCCAGCGAACATGCATCCAAGGCTCCACATGTCTAGAGAATAATCATAGTCTTGCAAGTCCACAAGTAGTTCAGGCCCCTTAAAGTATCTAGAAGATAATAAGAAATAAGAAAAAGAGGAAAGGCCTCAAAGACAAAATAACGTGAACTTTGATGAACTCTATATTGACATTGGGAAGAGGCAGATAGCATTATGAGCATGGTTATAAGAAGCCCTCGCTTGGCTCGCCTAGGCGAGAAGCTAAGCCAGGCTAGAGTGTGACGCCTCTGATGCGTGAGAGGCCCCACACATACATCAGGCCGCGTTTCTTCAGCGCCTAGGTGCCCGAGGCTTAAGCTCTTGGTGATGGCTTGATGGAAAGGAAGAGTGCTGTTAGGATTGGGCTCAAATTACTTAAAAAATAATAAGCTCAAATCTTATTTCAATAATCCCAAAGCCAATTTTAAATAAGTCTAAACCCCATATTTATATATAAGGGTATTAATACGTCATATTCATTATTAATTATATCAAATATAAAATTTAATTATAATTACATTTTTAATTTTATAAATAGATATTAATAAATGATAAGAATTAATGTAAAACAAAATATATTTTGAGAATAGATAAAACCCTAATTCTTAACATATTGATTTTTTTCATAATTCTGATTTAATAGTAAATGATTTCATTTTTATCAAATCTCTCTTGTGTAGTAAATTTTTATATTAGAAATTAACAAATATTACAACATGAGCAGCTTCTTAGCTATATAGTTTGGTCATTTTTAATATATTCATATCTAAATATATAAAATTTGTTTTTTCTCGATGCCTGGTGTCTTTAGGCCACGTTTCGTCCAACACCTAGCGCTTTGAGCTAGGCCATGGTTCATCGCTTTTTTGGCACTTAGCGCCTTTTATGAGAAAATCATATGCATAAAATTTTCAGAATCAAATGTATCTTGAATATAGGGAGTAAAGGATAACTTATTTCAAGATGCACCCTGACCCTTACTCTTACCCTCATTCTGCCTTACAAATAGATTAAGGAAAAGAAGAGCAGAGCAAAAACCTTGAAGCCACTCGTACGTTGTATTCTTTGCCAGGATGATAAAATTCAGCAAGCCCCCAATCAATCAGACGAAGTTTTCGCAATTCATGATCAATCATAACATTGTGAGGCTTGACATCTCTATGCATTATTCCCTGGGAATGACAATAATCTAACGCCTGCAATTTTAATATTCTATCATCAGTTAAAGTTGAATCATGTATAGACATAGTAAGACTTGTTGGAAAGCCAACCAACAAGAAACATCTTACATGATCAGAAGATATTCCTTTTTTTTTTATAAAAAAAAGAGCAAGCCCAGATGCAACCCATTTGGCCTGAAGTGTGTTAAATATATGATCAATCACAGCCATCAGATCAAAATAGATCTTCACCCAAATCACCTAGTGTTACTGTCTTTGGAATATTCGGTTCACCAATAAACTTTACTCCAGCCCTCATTAAAATTCAAATTGCGTCTATTTTAAAATATAGCAATCACAAGAATGAGAAAAGAATTTGTCCTTGTAAAGTCACTAACTATAACTGAAAACTGATACCGCAGATATCAAAACCAGCATCGTTAGCATATTAATCGTGTAAAGGAAAGGGTAAGCAGTAGAAAAAGGAGACATCAAGCACTATAATCTCATGCAAAATTAACAATGAAAATGAGGAACAAGAAATAAAAAATAGCAAGACCAGTACCGTCCAGTTTTAAAGATGAGATAAGCCCATTTTCAAAATTCTCTTCAGCTATGCATGAAGCCTCTAATTAGCTAGAACATCATAACTGAATACTAATACTTGTAGTACTAGTAAATGTGTAAATTGACAGAATAACCCTGAAGTTCTTTTACATAATCAACTAACCCTGTCTGAACCTTTCTTATTTTCAAGTCTATAACTAAGTGGAAGCACTTTATACACTAAGCGGCTGTTAAACAGTTGTTTAATAACTTAGCAAGAAACTCAACTCCAAGAAAAATATGGATCATGCAGGATAAGTGAACAAAGTTCAGCTTCTACACGCTTCATTTATTATCCTAACTTGCATACTCAGCTTGATTATAGGAAGCTCCAAAAGGTCCACATGCTCTCCATTATTGTTTAGATTAAACTTAGCTAATGAAAGGAGCATATATATTGGCTGATTATAGTTTACCAATGCTTTGATTTTATACGATTTATCTCTCATATCAATAGTGCACGTGACAAAAAAAAAAGTGACGCGTAACTTTAATCACTAACTTTCTAATTCAAGACAAGCACATAGAAAATCTAACGGAGGTATTATAAACTCATAATTAAGAAAAGAAAAATAAAAAACTCCAGGCCTATAAAGGAACCAGACCAATAGGAAATTACAAAAGTTCAGAAAGCTAGAAGATTTAAGACATTACTATACCTTCAGAAGCTCATATATGTAGTACCGTATATCATAGTCCGTCAATGTTGGGTACAAAACTTTAAAATCAGTGCTGTTCACATATTCAAAAACCAAACTAGGGGTTTTTGAGAGCTGATCTCTCACTATATCTAGCAGCTTCACAATATTGGGACCTCCACAAAGATTTTGAAGAATCTTTATTTCCCTCTTTATCTGCACAAGTTTGACATAATATCATCATTTCGATGACTTCTGGATTGCTATCGAATAATAAGAAAAATGCATCATCAGATATAGAATCTATCTTTACATAACAAGATAAACAATGAATTATATAGACATACATACATGCATACATTAATAATAAATATATATATATAAGTGTGTAGGTACATGTATTATATTAGAAAAAGTAAAATAATTAACCATACCCAGCCTCACCGTCAATCGAATAACTTGCAAGCTTATCATGAATGGAACGAGAAACAAAACAGTCTACTCCAAGTAGGACAAAAAAATAACCATTAAATTATCTTCAGATCTAATGCTTCATTATGGAACGATTCTTCATATGTTTTGCCAATCCATCCGAATCCAAATTAGTGGTCTTATCAAGTATCTTTTTTTCTCATTCAGTAATTAGTACATACACTGATGAACATTACCTTCTTCTTTTTGACTGGTTTGAGAATTTTGATAATGCACCTTTCTTTGTTTGTGACATTTATACCTTCAAAGACTTCGCTGTATTTCCCCCTTCCCACTTTTCGAATAATCTCATAGTCATCTTGATCACTGAATACACAAGAAAATGAGTGTGTCATACTACTAAACTAAGAAAACCACCAAACAAAGACAATTCTAGCCAATCAAACAACTTTGCTCAAAAGGATATAGGGCACCCCCCCCCCCCCCCCCCCCCCCCCCCCTCCCCAAGCAAAAAATCAGATTATCAGACTAACTAATAAACTTAGACTTTGTTGGGAAAAATCTCATTTTACCCATTCCGTTTAGGTTTCTGATAAGCGAACAAAGCGACCCCATTGTTCCACAAACTTATACCTACCTCAATCCAAAAAAATAAAATATAAAATCTACGTCCACAAAGTCGAATGCAATAGAATGTTCACGCACATTAAATCAACTATGGAAAAAAAAAAAAACAATTCCCAAGCTCTTCAATAAAAAAATTATTCAAAAAAATCGTACACAAGAAGGAAAAAACTGGGTAAATGCAGGCAAGGAATCTCCAGGATCCATACCCCCATTGAACGGTAAGCGACTCGTAATCCCAATAATCTCGCGGGTGATTAATGTTGACGTCAGGGTAAACGCGAGCTTGCGACATCGCAAGCTTCGGCTCTCCTGCTGGAGAAGATTTTCACAGGATTTGGACTCTTGAGACTCTGATTACACCTGAATTTAGTTATTGCATTGTCGCTTTCATTTGTTTTGTTGTTGCATTTTTCATTCATCCCGCATCGCCTATAGTGTAGCCGTAGGAGGCACCTTTAGAATTTTAGGCTTCTTAAGCGAGTAATTTACAACTTTTAGGGGGAAAATAAGATTTTAGGCTGAGATAGCCTGTTGGGCCGATGGCCTTCAAGAAATCGATCTATATGCCTTGTGGCCCAATTATAATTCATCAGTTCTTCTTGATTTGATCTTAACATTGGTTTTTTTAAAATAAAATTAAAATGTGATAGTTTTTTTTCCCGTCATGGGTGATCGAGTTGGTGGAGTAGATGAACACTGATATCTTTGGTCACGAGTTTGATTCCACCTACCAATACTTTATAGGTCGAGCTTATCGTATCGGAGTTGCCTAGTGTGGTTTATCTGGATGGCGTGGTTTGCAGGTTATTGCGTCAGCCCGAATGTTTACCCAGTGTGCACTCAAAGGATAGCGGCTATGGGTTTCCCACCATAAAAAAAATGGTAAAAAATGTGTTAATTATTTGTTTAATCCAAAATTGAAGAACCATGTAAGGCCCCGTTACTATTTAATTATAATTAACCACGAGTTAGCAAACTCGGGTGATTAAAAGCTGAGAATTCGAATTAATGTGTTCCAGGTCACAAATATTATTTTTAATCAAGATAAAATACATCAAAAGTATACAAGTTGGCATTTGATCAACACCTTATAAAATATATTAAAAATCGCCAACATGGTACACTTGGGAGTGTTAGCAAAAGAAATAATTTAAAAATCCAATTCCTTGGCCTAGTTACCAACACCCATTACAATTAACTAATCTCGTATGATATTATACAAATTAGTCCCCGGCAACGGCGCCAAAAACTTGATCGCTTTTATTTTAAATAGAAAATTTCAATGTAGCGATTTTATACCGCAAGTGCACGGTGTCAAGTTTTAGTATAGTGGTTTAGAAATAGGGATGTCGTACACACAGGGACTAACGTATAAGTACCAAATAAAATTAGAAAAATTATATTTAGCCTATAAAATAGATGAATAATTATCTAATCAAAATAAAAACTTAAAAACAGAAAATTAAATCAACTCCTTTGAAGATGCGAAGGAATTCCACTCGAGAAATTTATCAAGATGTCGGTTAACTTGTGCTATCGTCAATGATTTGTTTGTAAAAATAATTACTAACCAATTAATTCTTATGGTGACGGATTCCCGTAATATAATCAATACACTTCTCAAGCTATATTGAAACTAATATTAAGTTGAAACAAGCAACTTTCGTTCACTTAAATCAATTTAATATTGCATAAATCTCGATCAAAACCGTTAACTTTAAACCTTTTAATCCAAAGTGATCACATATGTGATTTAATCTCTCGATCTAAATCGTTAACATACAATATGATTTATTATAGCGTATTATAATTTTATATCTCGATCTCAATTATAATTCACAAATCAATCAAAGGTAGCAAGGCTTCGATAGCACTAGAATTATAAATCATGCACAAAAGAATTAATCAATGCAATAAACATTCAAATCTTTAACTCAAACACAAGCTTCCCTAATCTTGATAAAATAAACTTATTTCATATTCAAATCAAACTAACAAGATGAATAATTGTTTCTCAACCTCATAAACATCAAGAAATTCGAAAATCAAAATAAATAAAGTTAATAAGTACGATAACGAAGGAGTTGAATCCGTGCGTTGCAACGTTACTTCTTCCCTTGATTCCTTCCTTGCACTTCAAATGCTTTTTCTTCTTAAATTGTGTAGATGTTGGAGGATGGTAGGAGGCTGATTTGTGGTGTATGATATGATATTGGTCTCCTCAAATTCGTGCCCTATGTCTCATATTTATAGAAGAGGAGGTGGATGGTAGTGTTCCCAATAGATCAAACTCAATCAAGTCTTTTTTTTCAGCAAACTCTGTCGCTCGATCAATCGAGAAATCGATCGAGCGCTCTTATTTCTCGTCCCTGACTTTTTCTACCACGCTCGATCGATCGAGCATAAACTTCCGATCGATCAAGCACTCTTCAGTCTCGCTTAATATTTCTCTGCCATGCTCGATCGATCGAGCTCAATTACCGGTCGATCGAGCATCACTTTTTCTTGTTGGCCAAAATCTCTGCCTCGGTCGATCGATCAAGCTCCGCTTCCGATCGATCGAACATGTCAGATTCCAAAATCTTCATTTCTTGCCTCGGTTTGGTCCATTTTCGTCTTTCTAGCTTATTTCTTCCACTTCCCACATAGATTCGTGGAACAAACAAATAAATACCAAAAAGCGTAACATCATCCAGGAATCAACACGAAATAGATACATATCAGTGCAAACTACACGTAATATTCATCCTTATCAACTCCCCCAAACTTAGACTTGATCGTCCTCGAGCAAGCAATAAGATCAAATGCAAAGTTCATCCTCAATACTTTAAATTAATTAACTTAGCAACTCAAATGTAAAAGCTCAGAAATCCCACTAACACATCAACCATAAGTCAATCCAAAAATCAACAAGAAGTGTTTTCTCCTAGGCCAAGCAATACATCGCAAAATCGGAACGTGCGTGTGTGTTAATGTCAATCTTGAGTTTCATACATATTTTCAGGATCAAATAATGCTAATAAACTCAAAGTCAAGATTACTATTAAACACTCCATAAGCCTACTTTTCAAGCACTTCTCCACTAATGTAATTATTCTTTATATTTGGATCAGAAGGACTTTATAAGCTTATAATGTCAGGCCTTGGGTGTCGGCTTCAAAGAAAAGATAAGATAAGCACAAAGAAGAGAGCATAATTATATATCGTTCAGATTTTCGCACATTTCAAGCTCCTCTTCTTTTTCTTGTCTAGCCTTGGCCACTTTGGGTCTTACACATGTTTTTTTTTCAAGGCTTTTTCTTCTCTTTTCTCTTTTTTTTCTTCTTCTCATTCATCAATCATTATCACAATAAGCTCATTAAAATATAGTCATTTATGTGCATCTAATGTGATTCATTATACTCCCTTGGGTAAAGATAATTTTTTTTTCATTTTAGACTACACAAGGTAGGTATAATGAGTTATCAACAAAAGTCGAATGGTGGCTATTTTTCATTCTTATTCAATCAAGCTCAAAGTTGGACACTAAAGATTGATATAAACTAGGTAAGCTTGTAAGGCTCAAACGTTCCAAAAATCGCCTAAATCATGTCCAAGTCAAGTTCCTAATTATAAAATTTCACCTCAAAGTGCCCTCAAATAGGTTCTAGAGTGCTTTAAGATCCTCAAGACAAATCATAGTTAAAAAAAAAATCACTTTCCAATATATATTTCACTCAATCATGACTCAATAGTGCTCAAGATGTTCCTCAATTTTGAAGATAGAAACTCAACCACATATATTCACAAACAAGTCAAAAATCTTCAAGACTTTAGTTAAGATGGGGATTAATTTCATCATGCAATACTGTTGCAAGTCTAATTCATTATTTCTTAACGATGAACTCATTTTTCAAAAAAAAAATTAATGTGCTCAAAAAACAATCTAATCTCATGATAGAATAGGCATGCAAGATAATTAACAATAGAAAACAGCTGATATCAGTAAACACCCCCCAGGCTTAGTACGTGCATTGCCATCAATGTACAGTAAACAATAAGCGCAAAAGCAAAACACATACCTCGCCGACGATCGTCAGTGATCGTCGTCCTTATCATGCTCCGGTGGGGGTACTCGGTAATATGGCTCCTCTGGCTGGTACGGTGGATATGGCGGATATTCAGGTGGTGGTGGTTGATATGGCTGGTAGGGCTGAAAGTGCGGCTCGGGTGGAAACTGGATAGTTGGGAAACCTTGGGCCAAGGCAGTGTTCCATGCACATTGATATTGCATGAACTTCATATGTCGCTGACTCATCTGCTCTTGGTCCAACCGGATTTCCCTTTGTAAATTTCGGATGTCCTGCTGCTCCAGGCGTATGTCTTGGAGATCCCTGTGAGAGAGTCCAAGGTGATAGATGAATGCTCTGCAGCGGAAGATGATGATGGCCCAGCATGTCTGCTGCTCAAAGGTCGTGGCTCGGCCCTACGTCGGCCTGTAGGAGGTGGTGGTCCATCAACCACTATTGGGCCTTTTGGTGGTAGGAGTTCTTCATCGGTGCCCCACTTCACTCCAGATCTCTTGCAAAGAGCAGTGATAGTAGATGGAAAGGGTAATGCATAGGTGGGTGGACTCATGCCGATGTCACAGACGTGATCATTTATAATGTACCCCAGATCCACCGTTTGCCCAGTGAGTATGGCAAATACCAGGGCAACTCTCTCCTTGGTCACCTCAGAAGTGTGGGTCGATCATGACCCGTGAGGCTATGAAAGAAAACCACGCTTGTGCCTCTGGTTTCAAATATTTCTTTAGGGCCAACTGGGGCTCTCCATTGTTGTTCATTTGCCAATCAGTCCCCTCAATACTGATAACAGAGAGTACGTCATCGTAGTTGATTTGGCTTTTCCTAAAAGCTTTATACTCACTGTCCTTTATTGAAGGCATCCGAAAAATTGCATTAATTTTAAACTTATCAAACTCCACATCCTTACCCCGTACAAACACAACCTCCCTTGAATTTCGGTGGACTGTCCTTAAATTTGTATAGAATTCCCGCACAACAGGGACCACCGCATCAATAGGCTATTGAATAAACTCAAACCAACCTCGTCGCCGTGCTTCGTGAATCACGGGGCATTCAAGTTGATCAATGTCCATTCCTCTTTCACGACTGAGGGGTTTTCGGTGATAACCGGGGTATAATTCCGCAGCTACGGAATTCACGAATCTAAGCTCATCATAATTTTGAGACGAAGTGGTGGCTTCGACTTGCTTCTGTTTTTTCTTGGGAGCCATAATTTATTTTCATTTCACAATTCACCCTTCTTCAATCCCAACCACAACAAGTAATAACCACAACTCACCCACAATCAACAACCAATACTTCAATTCCCCCACACTTAGCTAATCAATTATCTCAAATTCACCAATTACACCAAAATTCCAATCTTTATATACCCAAAAAAATATGCACTGATCTATGGATATGTAGAAAGGTTGAAGCCAAATACCATGGAATTTTGGCAATCTAGATGAAATTGTAGATTTGGCTTGAGTTCCTCCTTTGATGAAATTGCCCCAATTCAGCTTTTGAGTCTTCAAATCTGTGGCAAGAAGTGTAATTGGAAGAAACTCTGTAGCATATATTGTGAGATCTTTGAGTTGTTGGAAAGATTAAAGAGGGAATTTGGAGATTAGGGCAAAAATCAATTTTGTTCTTCGAAAATATTTTGAGAATTTTTGTAGGAAATCTGCTGATATCGATCTTTAAAAACAAATTTATCTGTTGCTCGATCGATCTAGATTTTACGCTCGATCGATCGAGCGAGACATAATTTTTTTTTCTTTTTATAACCTTTCTCGATCGATCGAGCTTGACCTCTCAATCGATCGACAACACCAGAAATTTTTTTTTTCTTTGTAACCCTTTGTCGATCGATCGGCCATTCCAGAACATTTTTTCACCCAATTTATTTCAATGTTCGATCCGTCCCACCAAAATTTGATTTATTCCATTTTTCGCATCTGAAAATTATCGCACGGAGTTAAACTCGGAAAAAAACAAAATATGAAAAGATGAACTAAAAAAATGAAAAACAATCAAGAGATAGAGAGAAGAAAGTTCTTAATTTATAATCTCAAGCTGGGCTGCCACCTCCTTTCTCAGTGGTCCAATTTGCTTGCTCCTTCGGGTTTTTCACTGTATCAGTAGGTAGTGTTCATTGAGCTCGTCCATGAATCACTGATGCAAGTTGCCCACTTGTACCTCCAAGTTTTTTATAGATGCATCCTGATTTTGCATCCTAGTTTCTGTCGATGATATTAACTTGGTCAAAAGCTCCTCATACTCGTCTTAGGTACATATCCGGGTGATGGTTGTGGGTTCAACACGTTGTTTTGGTTGGACCATTGCAAATTTGGATGATTCCTCCATCCCGGGTTGTAAGTGTTTGAGTACTGGTTATTGGGTTGCCTGTTTCATACTTAATTAGCAGATTCATTAGACTGGTTACATGGATTACATGCATGGCATTCGATGTTTGGATGATTGCTTCAACATAATCACAAGTGATAACTTGAGCTTGCATCGCTGTCATGCTCATGCTATCAATCTTTTTGCTCAAAGCTTCTATCTGAGCCGGCATTGCAGTGATTTCGTCAATTTGATGAACTCCACTCGGTTTCTTTGGCACATTTCTCTCTGATTGTCATTGATAGCTATTAGAAGCCATCTCTTCCAAGAGTTCATAAGCTGCTTCCGGTGTTTTTTGCATGATGGATCCTCCTGAGGCTGCATCAATCATAGAACGGTTAGCTGAAAATAAACCGTTATAAAATGTTTGTACCTAGAGCCAAATAGGAAGACCATGATGTGGGCATCTCCTAAGCACTTGAAACGTTCTCACGCCTCATATAAAGTTTCAGGATCATATTGCCCAAACGTGGTGATATCGTTTCTCATCTTAGCAGTTTTGGAAGGAGGGAAATATTTAGATAAGAAAGCTTGAGTCATCCCCTCCCATGTGGTAATGGGTGCAGGTAAAGAATTTAACCATGCTTTAGCTTTATCTTTTAAGGAAAAATAGAAATAACCGTAACCTGATGGCGTAATCAGAAACGCCATTGTGTTTGAATGTGTCACAAATCTCCAAGAAGTTGGAGATGTGAGCATTTGGGTCATCAGTGGCTGCTCCCCCAAACATTACTGAATGCTGGACCATCTGAATTATTGCAGGCTTTATATCAAAATTGTTAGCTTGAATACTTGGCCTCGTTATGCTTGACAGTGATCCATGGAAAACTGGTTGAGCAAAGTCCATCGTAGATCTTGGATTCGGTGCTTCATTATTCGCGCCCCCTTCTTGATTGTTATCCGCCATCGTTCGAGCTTCCCGTATTCTCCTAAGAAAAGTTGGCTCAATTTTTGAGTCAAAAGGCTCGAGTATGAGATGGCTACCCCTTAGCATGCACCACGAAGATGACTACCTGTAAAAATCAATCCAAAAGGAGAAACACAAATGTAGTAAATCAAATAGTCAAAATTGACAAACAAACAAAACAAAAACAAAAAAAATTGGCTAAATTACAATTGACTAATCTCGTATGATATTATACAAATTAGTCCCCGGCAACGGTGCCAAAAACTTGATCGCTTTTATTTTAAACAGAAAATTCCAATGTAGCGATTTTATACCGCAAGTGCACGGTATCAAGTTTTAGTATAGTGATTTAGAAATAGGGATGTCGTACCCACAGGGACTAACGTATAAGTACCAAATAAAATTAGAAAAATTATATTTAGCCTACAAAATAGATGAATAATTATCTAATCAAAATAAAAACTTAAAAACAGAAAATTAAATCAACTCCTTTGAAGATGCGAAGGAATTCCACTCGAGAAATTTATCAAGATGTCGGTTCACTTGTACTATCGTCAATGATTTGTTCGTAAAAACAATTACTAACCAATTAATTCTTAAGGTGACGGATTCCCGTAATATAATCAATACACTTTCTCAAGCTATATTGAAACTAATATTAAGTTGAAACAAGTAACTTCCGTTCACTTAAATCAATTTAATATTGCATAAATCTCGATGAAAACCGTTAACTTTAAATCTTTCAATCCAAAGTGATCACATATGTGATTTAATCTCTCGATCTAAATCGTTAGCATACAACATGATTTATTATAGCGTATTATAATTTTATCTCTCGATCTCAATTATAATTCACAAGTCAATCAAAGGTAGCAAGGCTTTGATAGCATTAGAATTATAAATCATGTACAAAAAAATTAATCCACTCAATAAACATTCAAATCTTTAACTCGAACACAAGCTTCCCTAATCTTGATAAAATAAACTTATTTCATATTCAAATCAAACTAACAAGATGAATAATTGTTTCTCAACCTCATAAACATCAAGAAATTCAAAAATCAAAATAATAAAGTTTAGAAGTACGATAACGAAGGAGTTGAATCCGTGCGTTGCAACGTTACTTCTTCCCTTGCTTCCTTACTTGCACTTCAAAGGCTTTTTCTTCTTAAATTGTGTAGATGTTGGAGGATGATAGGAGGCTGATTTGTGGTGTATGATATGATATTGATCTCCTCAAATTCGCGCCCTAGGTCTCATATTTATAGAAGAGGAGGTGGATGGAAGTGTTCCCAATAGATCAAACTCAATCAAGTCTTTTTTTTTCAGCAAACTCTGTCGCTCCATCAATCGAGAAAATGTCTCGACCGATCGAGCACTCTTATTTCTCGTCCCTGACTTTTTCTGCCATGCTCGATCGATCGAGTTCATAAACTTCCGATCGATCGAGCACTCTTTAGTCTCGTTTAATATTTCTCTGCCATGCTCGATCGATCGAGCATCACTTTTTCTTGTTGGCCAAAATCTCTGCCTCGGTCGATCGATCGAGCTCTGCTTCCGATCGATCGAACATGTCAGATTCCAAAATCTTCATTTCTTGCCTCGGTTTGGTCCATTTTCGTCTTTCTAGCTTATTTCTTCCACTTCCCACCTAGATTCCTGAAATAAACAAATAAATGCCAAAAAGCGTAACATCATCCAGGAATCAACACAAAAATAGATACATATCATTGCAAAATACACGTAATATTCATCCTTATCACCTCACTATCTGGAAGTCCCTTCTACTTGATAAGGTATTGGTGGCATGGCGAATGATGCTTCCTTCTAACGACTCTGTCAGCTATCACATGTTCCTCTCGATCATATGATACCTTTACTCCTAAAGGTGCTCGTTGAGACAATCCATGGCTCGGGTCTTCCTTGTCTTCATAATTGTAATACCCCCGAAATGTTATATGATTATGTGCTATGATGATGATTTATGTTAAGTTTAAGGGTTGTGGTGTAATTAATTTGGGGGAAAATAATTATGATATGATGATATGATTTAGGGGGAATGTTGGGTGTTTTAAAGGATGTATTAATTTATATGAAGTTATAAAATATCGAGTGAGGATATTTTAATACATCGTACTATTTACCGGGACACAATTAAACACCACATGACCACCCAACCCACATCACCCCCCCCCCCCCCACTTGGCAGCCCATGCCCTTTTCCCCACTTGGCAGCCCATACTTGCATCATTACCTCCCAATCAATCCCTTCTCCTTCTCTCCCCCTCCATTTTCGTTCCAGCTTAGCTGCATTTAGACAAGGAGAAGGCTAGTAATAAGGTGTCAAAAATCCTTGCAAAAGAGGAGCAAAAAGAGAGGGGTAAGTGGGTATTCTGTTTTTTCTAGGTTTTTGATTGAGTTGGGTTTTTGTAGTGATGATTTTTATGCATGCTAGTGTAGATATGAACGAAACCTTGGTGTGTATGTTTACATGGTAGTATTATAAAGTTCCTAGCATGTTTGTTCGAGTATATTACTTACGTTATGTGTTGGTTTCCTTGTTATGAAAGTAAGTGCTCGAAATTCTGGGCAAGGAAGAACATGCTCTGTTTCTGTATAAGTTAGTTGAGGTTGAAGATTATGATGAGGTTACGTTGCATGCTAGTGTAGGTTTTGTTGAACCTTGAATTTAAGTGCTTACATAGAAGTTTTATAAAGCTCCTAGCATGTTTGATTGAGCAAGTATGTTACGATATGAAGGAGAAATGATGGTGTGAAAAGAGGTGCTCAAAAATCTGGGGAAGTCCCGATTTTTTCAGAGCTCTCGATCGATCGAGATTTTGGTCCCGATCGATCGAGCGAGACAGAATGTTTAAAGCATGTTTTGAATTTCAGGTGCCGATCGATCGAAAGAATTCTCGATCGATCGGAGAAGCTTCTCGATCGATCGGTAAAATGTTTCGATCGATCGAGCGAGGCAGAATGGTTGGGCACTATTTGTGCACAGTTTCTCGATCGATCGGGACCTCGGGGCCGATCGATCGAGAGAGGCAGAATGTTGAAAAATAAGATGATGTTCTATTTTGTTAAGTTTATGATATGAGATAGTATTGAGGCATTTAATATGGTATTGTGTGGTCTTGTAGAACCATCCCAGGTACCAGCACCATCAAGGAGATAAAGTCTGTTGACTCCTCCTCCTTTTGAAAAGGTACGTAAGAGACGTACGGGCATCGGACGGTAAAACACATCCCTACACTATGACTATGCATTTATCGCATGAATATATACGATGAAATGATGATGTTTCTACGATGTTTATATGATGATGTTTATACGATGTTTATATGATGATGTGATGCAATGTTTATTTGTGCTAAGATGCCACGGGGTAAGATGCCCCACATGGTAAGAGGCCATGCGATGCTTATTTGTGGTAAGATGCCACGGGGTAAGATGCCCCACATGGTAAGAGGCCATCGATGTTTATTTGTGGTAAGATGCCACGGGGTAAGATGCCCCACATGGTAAGAGGCCATGCGATGTTTATAATGTGGTAAGATGCCACAGGGTAAGATGCCCATATGCATGATTATGAATCAGGAACAACAAGAAGAAGGTAACGAATAACCAGCATGTTCACTTAACTAAGATGTCGTACATTTACTGTTATATTTTGTTATGATGTTATAAGATGATGATGTTATAAGATGATGATGCTATAAGATGATGATGCTACAAGATGATGATGCTATAAAATGATGATGCTATAAAATGATGATGCTTATATGATGATGCTGTTATAAGATAATGATAATTACAAGATGATGATGCTTATATGATGATGATGTTATAATATGATGATATTTATAAGATGATGATTTTAATCATTCATGTCAAGAATTAATGATTTTATGCATGACTATGAAACAGGGACAACCAAAGAGGGTTAATGCGATTAACCAGGAAGTATACGTTACCAATTATTTTCATGCATTTATTTATATGCCATTGCCTTATGATGTTAAGTAATGATGTACATGCTCATGATGGTTTGTTCCTGTAGGTACACTTTTGGACTAAGGGTCGGGTTGAGGCAGTGAGCTACGAGGAACACAGGAACGTATAGGATTCAGCATCTGTTTAGTATCTACTGTAGGAGTAGTATAAATCTAACATGTTAACATTCATTATGGGAATGTAACTAATAAGCTTTGAAGTTTTATTTGACCTGTAATTCTGTTAGCTCATGTAACAACTAGAACCCTAAGATGTTATTAATGCATGATTAGTCCTTCTTATGTCTCTATTAATCACTGTTAAGGTGGGAAGACCCCACATTAGT
Organism: Haberlea rhodopensis; assembly: GCA_907163345.1. NCBI lineage: Eukaryota > Viridiplantae > Streptophyta > Magnoliopsida > Lamiales > Gesneriaceae > Haberlea > Haberlea rhodopensis. The sequence goes on along the minus strand of CAJQUN010000700.1, from coordinate 98,107 downwards.
GGTATCAGAGCAGTGGTTAGATAACTCGGGAATGAGTGAAGGGTAGCCTTAGCAATAAGTTGGCTAGGTGCTTACTTTTGAACATGTTTTATATGTATGTTGCATATGAAGTTCCTATGTTATGCTAACATGTTTAATTATCTAACGATGTGCTTTATATGAACTGCTTTTGGGTATTGTTGTTAACCCTTGTGTTGCAGCATAGCAGCAAATGCAGAAGTAAGCGATGTGATTTCATATGCACTTCTCCGTCACCCATGCCTCTTGTAGTCTCGACCCCCGCTGGAAGAAGTGTGATAACTGATCAGATTGTTTATGACGGCCTCATTTATTTTGAGGGCAACGAGCTGAGGACAGACTTGATTGTTCTGGGAATGCCAGACTTCGAATGCATTGTGGGCATCGATGTGCTGAACAAGTATCAGGCAGTTGTGGACTGCAGACAAGGACTGTCCAATTCAGGTCTGATATGGGAGTCCAATGGACATTCTATGGGGATGGTCCCCGTTCAAGAATTCCGTTAATATCTGCTGTCAAGATGGCGCAATTATTGGAACGAGACCATAAAGGATACCTCATCTATGTTGTTGATAGTACTGAGAAGAGGAAAGAGTTAAAGTTTGAGGATGTGCCCGTAGTGGCGGTGTTTCCTGATGTATCTCCGAAAGAGATTCCCGGATTCCCACCGACGAGAGAGGTCGAGTTTGGGATTAAGTTACTACCAGGAACGTCTACCATTTCTCGTGCCCCGTATAGGATGGCACCAACGGAGCAAAAAGGAGTTAAATGTTCAGTTGCAGGAGCTCCTTGACAAGGGCTATATACGCCTTAGCGTATCGCCATGAGGTGCACCAGTTTTATTTGTTAAGAAGAAAGATGGTTCGATGCGGCTGTGCATCGATTTCAGACAACTGAACAAAGCCATAATGAAGAATAAGTATCCGCTTCCGGGGATTGATGATTGGTTTGATCAGCTGCAGAGTACGAGGCTCTACAGTAAGATCGATCTGAGGTCGGAGTATCATCAGATTCGAGTTCAAGAGGATGATGTACAGAAGACAGCTTCCAGGACTAGATATGGGCAATACGGATTCTTAGTCATGCCTTTTAGGGTGACGAATGCCCCAGCTATTTTATGAGCCTGATGAACAGGGTGCTCCAACCATGTTTGGATCAGTTCGTCATAGTTTTCATGGACGATATGCTTATTTACTCTCGAACTGAAGAGGGACACGTGAAGCACTTGAGAACAGTACTCCAGATCCTTAGGTATTGCCAGACCCCTGGCACAGTTGACTCAAAAAGGAGTGTCGTTCTATTGGTCCGAAGCTTGTGAGGAAAGCTTCCAAGAATTGAAGCGTCATTTGACTACGACACCTATGTTGGTGATTCCTTCTAAGAATAAGAGGGATGCCTTGTACACGAATGCATCACTGCAGGGTTTGGACTGTGTGTTGATGCAAGATAAGCATGTGGTGGCTTATGCATCGAGGCGGTTGCAACCACATGAGGATGGGTACCCAGTCCATGATTTGGAGCTGGCAGCCGTTATATTTGCCTTGAAGATTTGGAGGCATTACTTGCATGGTACGTCGTTTACCATCTACACAGACCATAAGAGCCTAAAGTTCTTATTCACTCAGGCAGAGTTGAATATGAGGCAGAGAAGGTGGATGGATTTGCTCAAAGACTATGATTGTGAAATTGAGTACCATCCAGGTAAAGCAAACTTAATAGCAGACGCCTTAAGTCGGAAGGTGAAGAGTACTGCAGAGGATGTTATGTGTTTGTCGGCCTTAATGACTTCTTATTGCCATCTGGGCTACGATTTCGAGGTAGACACGTCGCCTGTGCGAGTGTCGACCTTATTGGCGGAGCCAGATATATTTGAGGCGATCAGGAAGGCCCAGAAGTCGGATAGTGAAGTTCGGAGATGGACATCATTGGTACTTCAGGGTCAGCCATCCAAGTTCAGAGTGGCTGAGGATGATTCTTTGAGACTGGGCAACCGATGGGTAGTCCCAGATACACCAGAACTGCGTAGAGGAATATTGGAACGAGCTCACAGTAGTCGGTTCAGTATCCACCCAGGGGGAAAGAAGATGTACAAAGATCTATGCGATCAATTCTGGTGGAGACGCATGAAGCGTGAGGTGACCACGCTTGTGAAAAGATGTTTGATCTGCCAACAAGTAAAGGCAGAGAGGCAGAGGCCTGGTGGTGAGCTGAAGAGCTTAGAGGTGCCTGAATGGAAGTGGGAGCAAGTATCTATGGACTTCGTGACCCACTTACCGAGGACGGCCTCAGGATTTGACGCGAGCTGGGTGATCGTGGATAGGCTGACGAAGACGGCTCATTTCATCCCTTACAGTATGTCTTATACATACTTGAAGATGGCCCAGATGTATATACGGGATGTGGTGAGATTGCATGGTATTCCAGTCTCGATAGTGTCTGACAGAGACCCGAGGTTCACTTCGCATTTCTGGGAGGGTCTCCAGACAGCTTTGGGCACAGAGGTGAGACTGAGTACGGCCTATCACCCTCGGACAGACGGCCAAACAGAGCGTACCATTCAGACGCTCGAGGACATGTTGAGGGCATGTATTTTGGAGTTTGATACTCCGTGGCAGGATTCAGTGCCGCTAGTGGAGTTCTCCTACAATAACAGTTACCAGGCGAGCACTCCTTTTGGAGCTCCGTATGGACGACGATGTAGATCACCGCTGTATTGGGAGGACTTTGCTAGTAAAGCGGTCGGAGGACCGGATATGATAAAGGTTATGGAAAGAAAGATTAAGTAGATACGCCAAAAAGATGAAAGCGGCCTAGGATAGGCAAGCGGCCTATGCCAATAAGCGGCGACGACCGCTGGAATTCCAGTTAGGAGACAGGGTCTTCTTAAAGATCTCGCCCTTCAGGGGTGTGGTTCGTTTTGGAATGCGGGGAAAGTTATCTCCGAGGTATGTTGGGCCATATGAAGTTTTACAGCGTGTCGGTACATTGGCATATCGTTTGGCTCTACCGCCATCCTTGTCTGGCATACATGATGTTTTCCATGTCTCTATGTTACGGAAGTATGAGTCAGACCCGTCTCATGTCTTACAGCCTACTGAAGTTCAGATAGACTCAGATGTGTCCTGCGTGGAACGACCAATTAAGACTCTGGATCAAGAGGATCGCAGACTACGAAGCAAAGTTATACCGATGGTCAAAGTCCAGTGGGATCGTCGGGGTGTCGAGGAGGCTACATGGGAGACGGAACGGCATATGGTGCAGCACTATCCGGAACTATTCTCTGGTATGTTTTTAATGTTTAGTTCCATTATGATGATACATGTGGATTTCGAGGAGGAAATCTTATAAGTAGGGGAGTAATGTAATACCCCCGAAATGTTATATGATTATGTGCTATGATGATGATTTATGTTAAGTTTAAGGGTTGTGGTGTAATTAATTTGGGGGAAAATAATTATGATATGATGATATGATTTAGGGGGAATGTTGGGTGTTTTAAAGGATGTATTAATTTATATGAAGTTATAAAATATCGAGTGAGGATATTTTAATACATCGTACTATTTACCGGGACACAATTAAACACCACATGACCACCCAACCCACATCACCCACCCCCCTGCCACTCGGCCACCCCCCCCCCCCCCCCCTACTTGGCAGCCCATGCCCTTTTCCCCACTTGGCAGCCCATACTTGCATCATTACCTCCCAATCAATTTCTCCTTCTCTCCCCCTCCATTTTCGTTCCAGCTTAGCTGCATTTAGACAAGGAGAAGGCTAGTAATAAGGTGTCAAAAATCCTTGCAAAAGAGGAGCAAAAAGAGAGGGGTAAGTGGGTACCCTGTTTTTTCTAGGTTTTTGATTGAGTTGGGTTTTTGTAGTGATGATTTTTATGCATGCTAGTGTAGATATGAACGAAACCTTGGTGTGTATGTTTACATGGTAGTATTATGAAGTTCCTAGCATGTTTGTTCGAGTATATTACTTACGTTATGTGTTGGTTTCCTTGTTATGAAAGTAAGTGCTCGAAATTCTGGGCAAGGAAGAACATGCTCTGTTTCTGTATAAGTTAGTTGAGGTTGAAGATTATGATGAGGTTACGTTGCATGCTAGTGTAGGTTTTGTTGAACCTTGAATTTAAGTGCTTACATAGAAGTTTTATAAAGCTCCTAGCATGTTTGATTGAGCAAGTATGTTACGATATGAAGGAGAAATGATGGTGTGAAAAGAGGTGCTCAAAAATCTGGGGAAGTCCCGATTTTTTCAGAGCTCTCGATCGATCGAGATTTTGGTCCCGATCGATCGAGCGAGACAGAATGTTTAAAGCATGTTTTGAATTTCAGGTGCCGATCGATCGAAAGAATTCTCGATCGATCGGAGAAGCTCCTCGATCGATCGGTAAAATGTTTCGATCGATCGAGCGAGGCAGAATGGTTGGGCACTATTTGTGCACAGTTTCTCGATCGATCGGGACCTCGGGGCCAATCGATCGAGAGAGGCAGAATGTTGAAAAATAAGATGATGTTCTATTTTGTTAAGTTTATGATATGAGATAGTATTGAGGCATCTAATATGGTATTGTGTGGTCTTGTAGAACCATCCCAGGTACCAGCACCATCAAGGAGATAAAGTCTGTTGACTCCTCCTCCTTTTGAAAAGGTACGTAAGAGACGTACGGGCATCGGACGGTAAAACACATCTGTGATGACCAGGGATTATAGATGTTAATCCCGTAGTGTTAAAAATCCCTAAAGTTGTTTTACGTGGCGATTTGGAGTTTAATCGCGATGTTGGGCCTTCTGGGCTCGTTTATTTGGGTAGTTGGGATCGTTGGATCCCGAGGTTGAGATTGTATTCACATTACGGTGTAAAACCTAAGAGTTGGGTTTTTGATGTGTCTCGGAATCTCGGGTGCTTGTGTGAGCACCGGTAGGGGGTTTTGGTGTTAGAGAGAGAATTTTTGAAAACAGATGATTTTTAATGAATCACGATGTATTTGTGGGGCTATTAGTATTTCGGGCTATTTTGCTATAAATACAAGTTGAACCCGAGATTTTTATTAAAAATTGCATTTCAGCCCCACCTTCCCTTCTTCTCTCTCCCCGCCGAATCCCGCCTGCTACAGTTCCTCCGCGCGCTAAAACGCTTCGGCCGCCGCCGTCCCGCCGCCGTTCGGCGCGTCCGACCTACCCACGGCTTCGTCTCGTCCAGGCGCTCCTTTCCCCTCCGGCAATTCGAAGTTTCGTCGCGTTTTGAAGTCGGATTTTGCAGATGAGCGCCGATCCCCAAATTCTAGGGTTCTTCGATTTCGGTCGATTTTACTTCCGATTTTCGATTGGGTAACGTTCTTTACCTCTTTTTCGTCCCTCTCATGTAATTCCCTGCTATATTTGGTGATTTTGGTTCGAAATTATTTTCCAATTTTGTGGGGTTTGGTTCGAAAATTGGGGGGGTTTTGGCAAGGGTGATGATTCTTGCTATTGATGGTTTAATTCATGATTTAGATGCATTGTGATGCTTGATTGTGTTCGAAATTGAGGAATTGGATTCGAAGTTAGGGCTTGAATTCGAATTTTGGGGGTTTTGGCATGTGGGGCGATTATTGTTGTTGTTAATTGATTAATTCATGTGTTAGATGAATTATGGTGATTATTTGGGTTTGATTTGTGTTGGTTGGGTTCGAATTATTGAAGGTGTTCTTGAGCAATTTTTCGATATGTTGCATTCGTTTTCCCTCCCTGCATGTACCCTGCCCCGAGTCTTTTAGATGTTTAATTGTCGTGTGTCGACAATATTTTGAGGGTTATGGATGTGCTTGAGCATGGGTTACATGTTCGTAAATAATTGTGAATTATTTATCGTGTTAGCACATCGTTCCTCGGGGCATGGAACTCGAGCAAGGTTTGGCTCGGACTTCGAGGATTTAAGGTACGTTTAGCGTACGAGCATAGCTTAAATGATGTTTTACAAGTATGATGCATGATTTAAAATACATGAAATGCTTTACTATGATGGCACCGTGACTTGGTTACGTTATGTTGAATCACATGGTGAAATGCTTGGTGCCGCTATGAAGCGAGCAAATGATGGGTGTGGTCGCTACGGAGCGAACACTAGTAGTATGACGATACTTTGAAGTAAGAAATGAAAATGTGGTGTTGATTAGATATCTAGGATATCTGTGTTTTATTCCCTATTGGTAATGAATAGGAACAGAGACGTAGTTAATCAGAGAAGTGATTAACTAGTATCGGAAGTTAAGGAAGTCTCAATATGATATCTAGAATTATGATAATTGCTAGATAAAGAAAGATGTTATGAAATGTTGTTAATTCGAAACTGGTTAGGGTTAACCAATATGATGATTAACTGCATATTCAAGATTTGATGATTTATCTGTTTTGAGAACAGGGTTATTACAGGGGTACGCTAGGATGAGGATAATACCATCCAGGAAGTGTCACATATGTTCCACAATATTTACATTTTCGTAAATTATGTATTGTGTCATTATGATTATGAAATTGTGGAATTGGTATGCTCACCCCGTTGGGGGCTGTCTCTGTTGGGACAGATGAACAGGTACATCGATGGCTTTGGAGATGGGCTCGAGCTGTTGATTGGATGTACTCCCAGGATCGTGGTACCAGGGCTTGATGGAGCACGGTATCGTATAGAGTACCTATATATATATATATATATATATATATATATATATACCCATGATGGTTATACACATAATTATGATGCTCGCATGTGAGCACGATTATACTTGTACATGGATTGTATATAAAGGCATGAGCCTTTCTCTCTTTCATTCTATGTTGCATGCAATTAGAGGTAGAATTGCTAAAGGTTATGAGAGTCATTAGTGTATGTGGGTGTTGAAACCCACTTTTGTTGCCATATGTGTGGTGTTTTCCCTGGCTGGGAATTTACTTGATATTGCTGTATTCTGATGAGTATTACGTTTTCCCTGGCCGGGAATTATGTTATGTGTTGTACTTTTATTTCGGGATAGCTCTATTTATGGGGAGACTCTGCCCAAATTTTTATAAAAGTCCACAATGTAAAGAGTGGTGTAATGGGCGAACTTTATGAGTCTCTTGTTGTTAGGATGATGAACTTATAACATAGTATGTTAAAGAAAACTTTGTAATTACCATTCAATGGTAAAGTATCATCTGAGTTTCCCGAATGATTTTATGGAAAGCATGTGCCACACATAATGATTAATACACTAATCAAGGGTTAAGTATAAGGGGTCCTTACAACATCCCTACACTATGACTATGCATTATCGCATGAATATGTACGATGAAATGATGATGTTTATACGATGTTTATATGATGATGTTTATACGATGTTTATATGATGATGTTTATACGATGTTTATATGATGATGTTTATACGATGTTTATAAGATGATGTGATGCAATGTTTATTTGTGGTAAGATGCCACGGGGTAAGATGCCCCACATGGTAAGAGGCCATGCGATGCTTATTTGTGGTAAGATGCCACGGGGTAAGATGCCCCACATGGTAAGAGGCCATGCGATGTTTATTTGTGGTAAGATGCCACGGGGTAAGATGCCCCACATGGTAAGAGGCCATGCGATGTTTATAATGTGGTAAGATGCCACAGGGTAAGATGCCCATATGCATGATTATGAATCAGGAACAACAAGAAGAAGGTAACGAATAACCAGCATGTTCACTTAACTAAGATGTCGTAGATTTACTGTTATATTTTGTTATGATGTTATAAGATGATGATGTTATAAGATGATGATGCTATAAGATGATGATGCTACAAGATGATGATGCTATAAAATGATGATGCTATAAAATGATGATGCTTATATGATGATGATGTTATAAGATAATGATAATTACAAGATGATGATGCTTATATGATGATGATGTTATAAGATGATGATATTTATAAGATGATGATTTTAATCATTCATGGCAAGAATTAATGATTTTATGCATGACTATGAAACAGGGACAACCAAAGAGGGTTAATGCGATTAACCAGGAAGTATACGTTACCAATTATTTTCATGCATTTATTTATATGCCATTGCCTTATGATGTTAAGTAATGGTGTACATGCTCATGATGGGTTGTTCCTGTAGGTACACTTTTGGACTAAGGGTCGGGTTGAGGCAGTGAGCTACGAGGAACACAGGAACGTATAGGATTCAGCATCTGTTTAGTATCTACTGTAGGAGTAGTATAAATCTAACATGTTAACATTCATTATGGGAATGTAACTAATAAGCTTTGAAGTTTTATTTGACCTGTAATTCTGTTAGCTCATGTAACAACTAGAACCCTAAGATGTTATTAATGCATGATTAGTCCTTCTTATGTCTCTATTAATCACTGTTAAGGTGGGAAGACCCCACAATAATAGGCCTTGAGTAAACTGACATGGAAAACCGGGTGGAACTTCTTTAACTTTTGCTATAACTCCAACTTGTAAGACACTTTGCCTACTCGTTTCGTGATGCGAAAAGGCCCATCATAGCTCCTGATGAGTCCTTTTTTAAGTCCCTTATGTTTTTGTTGGGTGTAGATCTTCACCACACAAGGTAGGTCTACCGACTTCTTCATTTTCTTGGCTACTTTGTGGAGATAAGATTTGCCAATGTCTGCTTGTTTTTGCAAATTTCTTGCAAACTTATAGGCAGCTGGACTTGTCCCCATATATAATGTGGCAATGTCTCGTGAGGTGCATGGTTTATGGCCAAGGACTTTCTTGATGGCATGAGCAATATCTTTGATAGCTTCATGGGCATATTACCTTGAATACACATTGAATCTCCTCCGGGATGGGAATATCTGATTGCTCCTTCTCCATCGCATTGTGGGTATGTATGATGGCTCCTTCACATTTGGGGCAACAAATGTGATTTCATTCTTTTGCAGCCCCATTGTGAGTTGCATCAGTGATGATAATATCTGGGTTGCCAGATCAACTCCTCTTTTGATTGGCACAACATATGGGTGATTTGGATCCAATATGTATAAGTATTTGGAATATGGGATAATCATAGCCGATGTATGGTCCAAGAAAGATATGACAATCACCATCTCATAATCATCCATTTGAACAACGGAAAGATTGGCCTTACCTTGTCATGCCCGATGCTAAGTGGTGCGGTTCGAACCGTGCCCATGACCGGAACTTCTTTGGAGTTCACCATATTACCTCCATCTTTGCGTGTGTAAAGACTGAGGTTGGTTGCAATTTCTTGGGTTATGAATATCTCAGAGGCGCCGTGTCAAGAAGGGCATTGATCTCGTGTCCTACAATCTGGGCTCCACAACATCATTCCGTTAGGTTGCCCGAACACATCTTTCATGGTGTTGAGATGACGAAGGGCTCCAAGTTGTGCGGTCTTATTTTCTCATTCCTCATCTTCTCTAAATGTGGCAGAGAGCTTGGAATGTCATTCCATTGCCCAATGGGGTCTTTCATATAAGAAACAAGATATAGTGGCTTTATCATGTTTCTACTCGGGCACCTTTCCCTTGAATAATGGTTTATTGTGTGAATTGTCCTCCTTGTTAGTGTGATCATTGCCTTCATACTCCCCTCCTTTGTTTGGTTGTTGGGTGTTAGGTTTCTTGAATTCGATGAGTGATTCGGCTGCGACAATGGCTTGAGACAAAGTTTGCACTCCCCTACGTTGCAACTCCATATTGGCCCAATTCTTCAAGTCATCCATGAATGTGAACAAGGCATATTTATCACTCATCTCAGGTACCTCTAGCAAGAGTTCTTGAAATTCTTGGCAACCCTTTTGAATAAGGAGACGTAGCTTCACCCTGCCCTCATCCTCGGCATACTCCAGGTAGAATTGATGTTGCGTTCGGTCACAAAGTTCTTACAAGTCTCAATAAGGGTGCCCCAACGCCTAGTAGCATCGCACCTAAATCTCCACGGAGTCATAGCAACATCAGTTAAGTATAAGGCAATTGTTCATACCTTAGTGGTGTCATCCGCGACAACGATGCAATCGAAGTATTGCTCCAAGCCCTATATGAAGTTGTTGATTTTCTTAGCCATCCGCTTTCCTGCATAAGCTTGTGGTTTTGGCACGTCTGCCCTTATTGGTCTTTGAGCAATGGTCTCTCATCGTCCTGCTTGGCATGCCGCTAGCTCCCCTTTGAGCTTCTTCACCTCGGCTTATATCGCTACGATCATGGCTTCCATTGCATTGCTCCTTCTCTGGAAAGTCTCTGTCATAGAATTGAGAGATCCTTGAAGTTCTCCGCTACTTTCTTTGTGGCTCTCCTCCTCATGCTCCTTCTCCTTGAAGTCAGTAAAGACAAGTTCCAATTTTTCGAGACGAGCATCAAAGGCATTCACAATGTCCCTCGACTTGTCCTTGCGGCCCCTTGATTGCTCAGTGACTTCCGACATGGTGCTATGATTGATGTTCCCTTGACTTGAACGTGTAGCCTCAAACGTGGCTCTGATACCACCTGTCACGTGTCGATTTTTTAGACCGAAACACATTGTGCGACACTTGAGCTATCTTGACTTACGAAGATGTTAAGTAAGCTTGAATACACACAAGGAAGCTAAGAACTTGGAAAGAAAGCTTGAAAGAGGATATATGTATATTGTTTGAATACTAGAAAACTTGGATTCATACAATTGAGGAGAACAAGCATATTTATACTACTCATACTACAAATGAACAACTAAGATCTAATCTATCATACGGTGGAGATTAACTCTCCAGAATATTCCTATGTTATTTACAAAAAAAGAGTATTCTAGAATGTCTTATTCTAGACTATTCTAGAATACTCTACATTGCAAAAGATCAAACAGTTTACCTCCTAAAATTCCATCACCAGTTGGGCATGGTTGTGAAGAGGGATAAAAGCAAGACCCGGTGCATAAGCAATCTAAAGGCAACAAAAAGCTAATGGTTTTACGTCCAATTCTTTGGGTAATAATGCTTTGGACGGTGGGGAAGACCTTATTGGTTTTGTTGAAGTTTCGCATAAGAAAAAATTGAAAGGTGGTAGGAGTTCCTCCACACCCACATAATCATGAAAATTGCATCTTGGAATATAATGGATTGTAATAAGCCTCGTAAAAGGGTGTTGCTCATCTTATTAAGGCGCAGCACATGGATGAGCCTACATTTCCCTGGTTGGCATCAAGTAATATTTTTTATTCTCATCCTTTGGGACGCATTTTGTCATATGGGATCCAGCCAAAGTTCTAAGTTCTATTGTGACCGGCAACTTATGCATTGTCATGTAAATTGTCTGATTTCGAAGATCACTTTGTTTGTGACTTTCATGTATGGCTGTCATTCTATTGTGACTAGACGATCATTGTTGGATGACTTTCGTGACCTTAGCTCCTCTCTCTCTCTCTCTCTCTCTTGGCTTGTCTCCGGAGATTTGAATAATATCTTCAAGCTTGAATAAAAACTTAATGGTGATCATGCCACTAATTATGAGATTCGTGACCCAACAATAAGTTGCACTGATACAGGTCTTTTGGTTGTTTCTTTACTTGGACCAATAATGTTGTTTTGTCTAAGTTGGATAGAGCTTTGTTAATGATGCTTGGTGGAATGAAAATTTATGTGCCACATCTGAGGTTCTCCCCTGGGGCTATCTTTCTTTCATGATTTAGCTAAGCGCAACAGTAACATAAACCTATTACTGCATTGACATGGATAATGTGGAGTATAACATGAGCATTTCCCAGGTTGCTAATGAATTTGTTGATTTCTACACCTCACTTCTTAGCACCTCGAATAGGAGTGAAGGGTTTGATTTGAATATCTGCACTAATGGTCAAGTTCTTCTGTCTGAGCTTAAACTATCTTTATATACTACGGTTACTACTAAGGAGATAAAGACAACCTTCTAGATATAGGCGATGACAAAGCTCTGGGGCCATATGGTTTGGAGCCTTCTTCTTTCAAGCACATTCATATTATGGCTAACGACACATGGGAAGTTGGCAATCAAAGATGGTCTTCCCTTTGTAAATGTTGGGACAGTGTTCGAGATTGGCTCCATATGAATTGTAGAATGATGAGGAAAATCTTGTCTCGCCAAAGCTCACCTCTTAGCAATGACAGCATGGTTTATTGCATTTGGAGTGCAAGGAACTCGAAGCTTTTTGATAATGTCGATTTGTCTACATACTCCTTGTTGCACAATATTAGTTGCCTGAACAATTTTCCTCAAGATTTTTCTCTTGAGATTTCAAACTCTCGCCTATTATCTTGCTTGTATATATATATATATATATAGAGAGAGAGAGAGAGAGAGAGAGAGAGAGAGAGAGAGAGAGAGAGAGAGAAACACACACAAAAAGAAAAATTAAACAGTTGTTCCTCAGTGCAAATCAAGCACGCTCCGTTAATCATTGAAAAAAACAAAAATGCTTCCGTGATCATCTAAATAAATGGCATAGCATGCGATACCCCCAGGCAGACATGATAAAGGTGTAGAGATTATCATCAGATTCATCACGGCCAACATTCAACCGCTCAAACACGTTTTGGTGGCACATATGGCACATGCTCGTCTTCACAAATATTCTGCAATAATAAAAAACAGAAATGACATTTCATGCATGAAACCATTTGTGCAAAGCACACGGCTAGCGATGCAATTAATTCACTTCGGTTGAATCAACTTAATGGAACTCGAGTGTTCTATGTGCAGAAAAGATCGAACGACACGGATGTAATCGGCCATGACTGAGGCTAACACAACATGAAGAGCTTTAGACTCAAAAATTGATGTGGAGGCATCATAAATTTGTTTCTCCTCCGTGGGAAACGGATCACTGCAGAGGGGGAACTAGATAGCAGGGTTACGATTTTGTTTTTTGGGTACATTTACTTGACGTAGTACCCGAGATAACATACCTGCAGGTCCTGAGGGAGAGCTTCAGAAACTGCTAGTGTGTAACAACCAGGAACAAATTTTCCTGAAAAGTTTCAAAAGAATTAAACAATCGAAATAAGCCATAGTGTGTTCTTCTATCATAACAAGACAATATAGAGGCGTGCAACAAAACATACATGCAAAAGAGAGTGGGAGGACACTAATTACTTGCTAGATAAAAAATGACCAAGCCCGATGTTTGGCATAGGCTCATGTATGTAAGAGGCGATAATGGGGGAAGAAAGAACATGAATATCCTTCTATTTCCCCCACAAAGTCTATTAGTAAAATTCATATTTGTCCTCGAGATCTTATGCTAACATTAGTCAGATAAGTCATATTTAACAGATATTCCCGACCATTCAATTCTTAATTGGTGATTATGGTCTTAGTCTTTAGCATGAAGACAGGCAGGTTGCATACGGTAGTCAATTTGAAAAAAAAAAATAATAGGAAATCTAAATGGTCCGAGTCTGAGACAATCACCATTTTTTATCTTGAACATAGTTGTCTTAACATGCATCGTGGAGAACAGAAATGATTAATATGGACATATGATATGGTCTTAGAGAAGAGGTAAATCAGTTTTACAGTTGATTCAACTAAAAAATAATCAGTGCAAGACTAAGCATTGTCCCCAAGAAATTCTTGGATTTTTAAGAGATGCAGCTTGGTTTAATTTCCCCAGTTACTGACTACAGAATTTGTTGATGTCTTGCAAGTTTAAAGCGTGGGCTTAATACGAGGCATCACATCATCTTCAACCTTGCAGCTTGGAAGAATTAGTTCAATGGGGAACAATTCCCAAGTTCTCTGGACTTGTTTGTGAAGGGATTGGTGACTTCACCATCAAAGAAAATGAAAGAAGACAAAGTTTGTCACACAAGGTGTGAGATCAAGGGTTTTAGATGTACTATAAAAATGAGAAAAAAACAAAAGAAACCCCTTTTTCTTCATGCATGATTTCTGTACTTGATATGATATACATCATAATTAATTATCCACCTAAAGATTCATAATAAGTAACTCACCTACTTTAAAAGTGTACAGAGTATGGAAGAATAGCATAGCAAATCGTTGACAAATTTTGTATATTCATTATACAGAAAAATCATGTTATAAAAGTGACAGCAACAGAAATTATAAAAAAACATAAACATTTAAATACCAATGCGGAGCCAGCGAGCAGCCCAACTCCTAGTTGGGTCCATGACTGAGATTATCCTATTTATTCACAGAGCAGTCAAAATATCAGGTGTAGAAAAAGAAAAGCATGTAGTGCAATAGATTACAGAAATAAAATGAATGTTTCATTTCTATTACTATTTATTTTTTAAGTGGTACTAAAAGAGCAAAATACCCAGTAAAATTGGGGGTGGTGCAGTCAACAACACGTTCGTGGTCATCCTCCATTTGAAAGAAGGGGCAATTCTCGCACCCTGATTCCCGAAACTGCAGAAACAGCATTAGTAAGATACAGACAAAGTTCAGATTGATAACGCAAAAACAACAAAGACAAGAAATAAACAGGAGCACATGCTTATAATGGGGATAACGTCAACCTGGTCATACGTCTTGACAAGACGGCAGCGAAGGCAAGATCGAAGCTCATGTCCAAAGCTTGTGGGTATTTGAGCTGCCACTACTCCTCCTCCTTGATTAGCCATTGTTTTCCTCTAGGTAATGCTAGAAGTACAAAGAAGGCAGAACTATCAACAGGGCATAATATTATGAAATAGTCATAACGCCATTTTCAAAAGTATAGGCAGCGGCACATAAAGCAAGGAGCTATCGTCCTGATCCCATGAAAAAATTCTAGAATTTTATTTGTAATTTTTCTAAAAATCTGTTTTTTTTTTTTCAAATTTTTTTAGGGGAGGTGGAGGACTCGAACCCGAAGCCTATTAAGAAGGCAGAACTATCAACAGGGCATAATATTATGAAATAGTCATGGCAAGTTTCCACATAACGCCATTTTCAAAAGTATAGGCAGCGGCACATAAAGCAAGGAGCTATCGTCCTGATCCCATGAAAAAATTCTAGAATTTTATTTGTAATTTTTCTAAAAATCTTTTTTTTTTTTTGTTTTTTTTTTCAAAATTTTTTTAGGGGAGGGGGAAGACTCGAACCCGAAGCCTATTACATCATTGTGAAATAGATACAACCACTAAGTCAAAGCCTTGTTGTCAAATGTCACCGGATATTATGAAACGTTATATTCGTTTACGCACAGCACGAGAAATATGGAGTGCTCTAGCCAAGGTATTCTACGATGGGTCAGATGAATCTCAATTATTTGCCTTGAATCAGAGAGCATTTTCGACCAAACAGAACAATCGCCCTATATCAGCATATTATGGAGATCTTGTGGAAATATTTCAAGAACTTGATCATCATGACAAGATTATAATGAAGGACCCTGATGACATCATTGCCAACAGAAAATCTGTTAAACGACTACGTGTACACATCTTCTTAAACGGATTGGATGCAGAGTTTGAACAAGTCCAAGGTGAAATTCTCAGAAAAGATCCAATCTTGGATCTTGAAGAAGTGTATGCATATGTACGTCGTGAATCTGTTCGCAAGGCTACTCAGAATGGTGAACATGATCGTATTGAGTCATCTGCAATGGTGGTACGATAAACTAAGCCTAGAACAAATCGACCAACCGGGAATACCAGTGATCAAAATAAGACCTCAGGATCACAAAATCGAAGCTATGAATTCGGAGTAGCAAAATCAGACCGTGTTTGTACTCATTGTGGTGAAATTGGACATACAAAGTCTCGATATTATGAACTTATTGGATATCTAGAATGGTGGGATCCTACCAAGGCACCTCGCAAATGTAATTCCAAACAAAACACTCGTGCATCAGTTGCAGTAGCAGAACCAACCACCACCTCAAACACACCTGAGGATGCCTCAGCCTTGATTACTACGTCTGGTAAGGCCTTTCATACTTCCGCTCCTAATAGTAATAGTGAATGGATACTTGATTCCGGGGCTACGGATCACATGACCTTTGACAATCAATCCATTCAATCCATGAAACCACCTAAGCAAAATGTTGTATCCACTGCTAATGGTACTCACTCTAATGTTACTGGAGAAGGATCCCTCATCCTCACTGAAAATCTAAACCTTGAATCTGTCTTAGTTGTTCCAACTCTTAATCATAATCTGTTATCTGTTGCACAAATAACCCTTGCTCTAAATTCTGTTGTGATTTTCGGGCCTAACCTTTAAGTTTTTAAGGACATTCAAACCAGGAAGACAATTGGTTGTGGTACTAGAAGGGGAAAGCTCTATTATCTTGAACTAAAGCCGGCAAGCTGTGTCACCGGTTAGCTCAAGCCTTCTGAGTGACTAAATCTGCAGAGTTTGATATTTGGCTATGGCATAGACGTTTAGGTCATTCTTCATTCGGATATTTAAAAAAAATTGTTTCCGAAAGTCTTCACTCATTTATCTATTTCAAATTTTAAGTGTGATATCTGTGAATTGGCTAAAAGCCATCGTGTTTCATTCCCTTTAAACATGAATAAAAGTCCAGCTCCTTTTATGCTTGTTCATTCGGATGTTTGGGGTCCAGCAAATACCCCATCCCTTAGTGATAAACGTTGGTTTGTCTCCTTTATTGATGATCACACTCGTATGACCTGGATTTGTTTAATGAAATCAAAGAATGAAGTTATAGTACATTGTTCCAACAATTTCACAAAATGATAACCCAATATCAGTCTAAAATACAAGTTCTTCGTAGTGACAATGGTGGAGAATATGTTAACCAAGATTTGAAACAATACCTAGATGAGCATGGCATTGCTCATCAGACTACATGTCCATACACCCCTCAACAGAACGGAGTTGCAGAACGAAAAAATCACCATCTCCTTGAAATTGTTCGAGCCTCCTTGTTTGAAGCTCATATGTCAACTAATTACTGGGGTGAAGCCATCACAGTTGCAGCTTACCTTATCAACCGGATTCCCTCAAGTACATTACAATTTCAAACTCCCTTGAGTGTTCTTCATCAAGCTTTGAGTTAACCCACTGTCCCAAATCTGTCACCTAGAGTTTTTGGGTGTATAGCCTTTGTACATCTACATAAGCCTCCGCGACACAAATTGGAACCTCGTGCTCTCAAGTGTGTATTCGTGGGCTATGCTCACAATCAAAAAGGTTACCGTTGTTATCATCATCCCTCTCGAAAATTGTACATCACTCTTGACGTTGTTTTTCATGAAAATAACATGTACTATTTCCCTAAGTCTTCAATTCAGGGGTAGAACAACAATGAATTGAATACTCTAAACCATCATGTGGATATTGGAAATTTGGACGATATTCATACAAACTTGAATGATACACACGATCATGGAAACTTGAATGATACACGTGATCATGAATACTTGGATGAATCCGGGCAGAATGGTAACATGTACGTCCGGATAGAGGAAGAACCCCAACCTACTGCTTCATCTCTTCATCATGTACCTATGGACCAATTGCTTCCTGAATCAGAATCCATAGAGGAACCCCAGGTATATTCTGAACCTCAACTAAAAATACTTCCTGATCAAACCACAAGAGGAAAACCCAAGATTAACTATGAACCCTTTCTTACCTCCAAGTCTCAGTATCCCATGAATAATTAGTGTCTTACCATAGATTGTCAAGGGAAAGTAAAGCCTTTGTGAATCAATTATACGCTATATCTATTCCTAATAGTGTGCAGGAACCCTTGAAAGATCCTCACTGGAAAGAAGCTATGAATGAAGAAATGAAGTCCCTTGAAAAGAATTCAACATGGGAGGTAACTGAATTGCCTACGGGAAAGACACCGGTTGGGTGTAGGTGGATATTCACCATCAAACAAAAGCTCGATGGTACAGTTGAAAGGTACAAGGCAAGGCTAGTTGCCAGAGGATATACCCAAACCTACGGAGTCGACTACATGGAAACATTTGCACCAGTAGCCAAGATCAACACTGTTGGAATCTTATTGTCTCTGGATGTGAATCTTGATTGGCCCTTGTATCAGTTTGATGTAAAGAATGCGTTTCTACACGGATATCTCAAAGAAGAAGTCTACATGGAATTACCTCCTGGATGTATTCTACAAACAAAAGGAAATAAACAAGTGTGCAAGCTGAAAAAGTTCGTATATGGTTTAAAGCAATCACCAAGGGCATGGTTTGGAAGATTCACCAATTTTATGAGATCTACCGGGTACAAGCAAAGCAACTCGGATCATACTCTCTTCTTGAAGACTAATAACGAATGGATCACGGCTCTCATTGTGTATGTTGATGATATGATAGTCACTGAAATGATCATGAAGAAAAGGAATCACTACAAAACCTTCTTTCTCGAGAATTTGAAATGAAAGACCTCGGCTACTTAAAATACTTCCTTTGTATTGAAGTGTCACGATCAAAGGAAGGAATTTTTTTAAAAAAACGAAAATACACTCTGGATCTGTTAAAGGAAACAGGTATGACAGCATGTAGTCCAGTTAGTACTCCCATGGAAGAAAACTTAAAACTGGGAACTCATCCAAATCAAGCTCCTACTAATAAAGAACGCTACCAGAGACTAGTAGGGAGGCTAATGTATCTGGCACACACCAGACCTTAGCTTATGTACTGAGTGTAGTCAGTCAATTTATGCATTCACCAAGTGAAGAACATATGAACGCCATCACACGTATCCCGCGCTACTTAAAATCATCTCCACGGAAGGGAATTATGTTTAAAAAGGGAGATAACTTGAATATTGAAGGTTACACTGATGCGGATTGGGCTGGTTCGATAGATGATCGTCGATCTACCTCTGGATACTTTACATTTGTAGGTGGTAATTTGGTCACTTGGAGAAGTAGAAAACAAGAAGTGGTGGCAAGATCTTCGGCCGAAGCTGAATATAGAGGAATGGCCAAGGCTATATGCGAAATATTATGGATCAAAAATCTAATGATAGAGCTGAACTTTGAACAAACAAGTCCTATGAAATTATACTGTGATGATAAAGCCGCATGTGACATTGCACACAATCCAATTCAACATCACAGAACTAAGCATGTTGAGGTTGATAGACATTTTATCAAGAGAAGTTGGAGGCGGGGATTATTGAAGTTCCTCATGTTCGGTCACAAGACCAACTCGCCGATGTTCTGACCAAGGCAGTATCCAAACAAAAGTTTAATAATTGTCTCGACAAGTTGGGCATGCATGAAATCTATGCACCAACTTGAGGGGAGTGTTGAGAAATCTTTTCAATATGGTTCAAGATCTACAAGATTATTTCCTTACTCAATTACTGCCTTATTCATTGTACAAAATCTTTGTAATTATGGAGGTAGTTTATGATTTCCTAAGTTAGAATATTGTGGTCCATATCTTAGGGATCTTGATACGTACAAATTGTATTTAAGCTTGTAAAGATTGGTGGAATAATACGAATGAAATTTATACACTATTTTTTACTAAAACCAACTCCTTTAGTAGCAAAACTATACAGCTCGGATGGTTGAAAATTGGAAATTGAAAAAGATCTTGTACTGAGTCACAAATTAGAGATTGCTCACTGATAATGTGTTCAACAACCTAAACTTTACGGTAAAATTAGAGCAAAAAATCAAATCAATTTCAATGAAAATGAATGTGAGTTGACATATAATAAACAGGCAACAACAAAAAGCAGAATAAGTTCACAAGTTAATAAAAAATTGAAAAACTTAACAGATGTATCAGCTCAATCGGTTCTTAGTTCTTACTTACAGACATAAAACCCAGTCAGTTTTACTTTCCCTTATCACATAAATTGCAACAGCTCATGGAAACCCACGTCCTGATTCTAAATAAGTTCATAATATCTTTTCTAGTCGCGCCAATATAATAAATACATTAAACGATTATATGAACTCTTTTTAAGACAAAGAACTGAAAAACATAGAAAATTAGGTAAAATTATACCTCACTGGTAGTACTGACAAGGTTTATCAATTTTCCTTCGACTATTGCCTCCCTTCAAAGGTTCCGGGTCGGATGCAGAGTCTGATTTTCGCCTGGGTTTTGTTTATTATGGCGATGAACGTATTATTTTCCTGAAATATGTAATTGTACGAACCGCGCCACTATAGAGCATAACAAAATCGGGTTCATATATTGGGGGAAAATTGGCTTATTACTTATTGTTGAGCATTTGGGCTGAAAAGTAATTGGGTTAATTGAGAAAATTGGAAGAAGGTATAAATTGCAAATATATTATTCAATTAAAATTGGGAAAAAAAATAGTATACCATAAAAAATCTATTTTTCAAAAAACTTTAAGATTGCATATGACAAGTTTTTTGGACCAAAGTACCCATGGTTTCAAAAAACAAGATCAAAACCTCCTACATCACACTCATCTCTCAAACTTCATCTTTCTCACTTCATTCATCTCCCAAAACAAAACCCACGGAGATCATCTTCCTCACATCACCCATCTCCCAAAACAGAACTCACGAAGTGTGTCTTTGTCAAACCTCCATGAAGCCAAATTCCTTCACCTTCCTCTCGGCGCCACTCCACTGTCTGCTTCAAACACTCCTCTACCCAGGTTTACCCTTCCACAACATCAAGCACACCACCTTCCGAGACAGCTCCGACATACCTCCACCAAATAGCTCCACCCCTGGAAGTTCCCGAGATCCTCCATTATTTCCCGTGCACCACTCTTCATTTTTCATGCACCGGCTCTTCATTTCACGTGCACCACTCTTCATTTATGCACCGGGAGAGGCTCTTCACCGATGCACACACTTCATCGGTGCACAAGTGCATCGGTGCACGCTCAAATGGAAGTCAAGCAGCTGAATTAGGAACTTGATTTATAGTTTATTTACTTTCTGTATTGTAATTTGAATTTGAATAAACCATGTGAAATATTTGGCTGCCCTCGAGAAAGGCTATGAGTAAGTTGAAGCCGATGGTCCTCAAGGAGAAGATGATGAAGATGAAAATGAATAGGTTATATGAAGTTTTTCTTCTTATTTTCGCTGTGATTTTGTGACTTATGTGTTTGTTATCCTTGTGTATTGTGTTATCATACCAGAAAACTTGATTTGATTTGCAATTTCTTGCTGAAAAAAAATTGACATGCACCGTGTAATCGCTACCGGTGCACGTAAAACCTTAGTTGCATTAATAGCCGGTGCACGTAACTATATATGGTTTTTTTTTTTTATTTCAACAGAAGATAGACTTATATGATTTGACGTTTTTTTGTGGATTGATTCAAAAAATATATCATCTTATAATACCGACTTGAAGTGTCCCATATTAATTCGGGTGAACGTCTTCACATACATATATATATATATATATATATGTGTGTGATTTTTTTTATAATTCATTAAAATAATTCTTAAGTCAAATAAATTTTATTTTTAAAATTTATTATATATTTTTTATTTCCAGGGTGATATAATCATTGATAACTAATCAAAAATTGGTACATATTTTGTGCGCTCCTAACTATCTTTGCTTTGTTTCTTTTCTCCTTCAAAAGGCTCATATTTTTGCAATCTTTTATTTTAAATTATTCTCATTATTAAAACACTCTTATTAAATCACTCTTATTAATTTATATATAAATATAACCCATATCTTAAATGCATCATTTATGTAATGATCAAATTTATATACAACGGGTCAAGAATCATGATCTCAATTACCATCATCTCTCTCCACACAAAAAAACTAAGATTAATTCCATTTTCCACCTGCAACTATATATAAAAAACTATATGCATGCTCATTGGTGTAATGGTAGTCTTGATTTTTCGCTGAGTTTCGTTGTTTTGAATATGTAATACATTGATGACAAGTTTATTTTCAGAGGGTGATTGGACTGAAATTGAGGTTTGCAGTGAGCTTTACTTTGGTCATTGGGGTTTTGATATTCCAGTTTCTCATTTTTTTTTCAGTACTGGATTTTCTGGTTTAGTGTTTTGTGCCGGTAGCAACCATTGAACTCATCCAATGGTTGAGAGTGTTTTTGGGGCATCATCAACCGAACCAGATTTTCTCGACATCTTCGGAATTTTATTTTGTAATTTTCAAATTACCCTTACATTATGTTAATTATGATTGGAATTTACAATTTATAATATGCATAATGTTATTAATGGATTCCAATGTAATATACAATCTGTCAATAAGAATTTGCTTTATATAATTTATGTTATATTTTAAACAAAATAAGTTCAATTATTTAAAAATTAAAAAATAACTCGTGGTATTCATGATAATTAAAATACGGTAGTTGGTCTAATTGAAAACTATTCAAATGTGTTTGCTGTGCATATGTGTTATTTGTATTTTATTTGTTAATAGATTTACACAAGTAACGCAAGTTATGGAGCTTAATATTTTCGTTTTTACATTCGAAGAGGGGTTTGATATCGATAGCATTTTGCACTTCGAACCGTGGGCTTTTAATCGTTCTCTATTAGTTCTCAAGAAATTAGATGGCTTTTCTATGGGTGATTTGTGGCCTTTTCACTATACACAGTTTTGGATTAGGGCTAATAATCTACCCTTAGAGGTTATGTTTTGTAACACCCCTAAAATCTCAATTACAAAATTTTGACAAAATAATTTGAAGCTATTTTAAATGTTACTAAAATAATCATCTTAATATATAAAAATGCATACATCAAAATAGATAATAAAAGAAAAATATAATAAAAGAAAGAATAAACAATATAACTATTTATTGGAAATTATATATTTGTAAAACATACCAATAACTAAAATCATTCACAAAGTGAATGTGTATATTACTTGTAATATTAAATTTACATAAAGAATTAGAGGAAAATATAATTATACTCTTGAGTATGAATATTTGATTTTGGTTAAAACATTATTCATTAAAAACTTTACTCGCAAACAAAATGTATAAATATAACTTGTATTAATATACTTTAGACATAAATATAATAAAATAGGAACAAGCATAATAAAAAGTTTAAACAATTATAAGTACCAAAAGAATAATCAAGAAATTATTAATAAAAGTGATTTACAAATTTTATTTTAACCTCTAATATAGTTACAAGTAGAACATAGATAGATAAATTCATTGTAAAACAAACTTAAGTATTATTGCAATAGCATATTATATTAAATAATAAATATAGTATTTAAAGGATTAAAATATTAATTTTTAGGTTAGCACATGTCATTTCTTGGCCAAGCCACATGTCTCCCCAATTGTGGCTTAAGCCCTTCCTTTTTGCCTATAAATAACCCCCTTCATTCACCAGATTTCATTAACACAAAATTGAAGTAGAGAATGTTAGAATTTGGGAGAAAGTTAGAGTGTAGGATTTTTGTAGAATATGGGGCAATAGAGAAATTATGGGGAAAATTACCAAACCTTGTCCGAAAATTCCGAAAATATTCCACAACACTTCTCACATACCCAGATCATCTTCTGTAAAGGAGGTGTTGAAAAATCGCAAGCTGATATTGCCTAGAAAATTCAAGAACACGAAGAACAAAGTGCTGCCAGCATTTCAGAAACCCATTTCAAGGTAGCATATTGAAGCTTCGATTTCACAGCTTTTAAAATAGATTTCGAAAATGTTTTACAAACAGAGAGTGTTCCAAATATGTTTTACTTTACATATGTGTCGGCCATTGGTCGTAAACCCCATCGGAAACAGTATTTTCCGGCGATCAAATTACCATGGGTAATCATTTCGAAAACTCAAAATCTGGGCAAAATCGGTTGCGAATTTCAAAATGGTTTCTATACGAAAGTTGTAGATCGAAACGAGGCGAAGCCTCTGTAAAAATTTCCGCCGCGCGTGGAGGCCGGAGCAAGGCCACGCGCCGGCACGACGGCGCGTGTACTTCACGCGCCGGCACGTTTCTTGAAATTCCGGGTTCCGAACGTTGCTGGACTGATTTAAGGCATTTCTGGAAAGTTTCATGATGTTTCGACTTAAACTTGAATTTTAATGAATTTTCAAACGTTTCCTTAAAATTACCCGGATAAGTTTCTTACAAAATTGATTCTTAAAATGTTAAACCATACCTTTAGATTGATAATCATTATAAAGTACCTTATATTATGTTCATAGGATTGTTATTTGCATTTGAGTTCAAAATCGAGCCAATCAAGTCAAGATAGCGTAATGAGGTGAGGTCTATTACGGTTTTCTTTCTATATAGCCCCTTTGGCATTTGGCCTGGAACTTACTGTAAATGTTATTCAATATCGTACCTTTTATTTATGTTATCATGTTGTGCAAATGTTTCATTGCTCATATTGTCTGCATATAGTGAGGTGTACTACCGATTTCTTTCTATATAACATCTTTGGCATTTGGCCTGGAACTTACTGTAAATGTTTATTCAATGTCCTACCTTCCAAATATGTTATCATGTTGTTCACTATAATGTTTCATTGATCATATTGTCTGCATATAGTGAGGTCTATTACGGTTTTCTTTCTATATAGCCCCTTTGGCATTTGGCCTGGAACTTACTGTAAATGTTATTCAATATCGTACCTTTTATTTATGTTATCATGTTGTGCAAATGTTTCATTGCTCATATTGTCTGCATATAGTGAGGTCTATTACGGTTTTCTTTCTATATAGCCCCTTTGGCATTTGGCCTGGAACTTACTGTAAATGTTATTCAATATCGTACCTTTTATTTATGTTATCATGTTGTGCAAATGTTTCATTGCTCATATTGTCTGCATATAGTGAGGTCTATTACGGTTTTCTTTCTATATAGCCTCTTTGGCATTTGGCCTGGAACTTACTGTAAATGTTATTCAATATCGTACCTTTCATTTATGTTATCATGTTGTTCATTATAATGTTTCATTGATCATATTGTCTGCATATGAAAGTACAGCGTTTATCGCTAATCTATTCCCTTGAATGAATGAATGAATGAATGGAGCCATGGACATGAATCCACTGGACAACGTGGCCTCGGCCCGGAAAGTGAGTCCAATGAACAACGGATGAGAATCCGGGTATATGGTTCATCTGAACAACGCGCACCGCATCGGTCCGGAGAATGGTTCACCTCGGCTCGTAAATGAATGTTTGTATTGGATCGTATTCGAATATGTGGGGAAAGTGCTACACCTTAATGTCGGGTGGGAGCCACCTCTTTAGCCCACGATATTCATTCTATTGTCCTAATTTGTCTTTGTTTCGTTGATCATATTTCCTGATCCGGATACGTAGGGAAAAGTGCTACACCTTAATGTCGGGTGGGAGCCACCTCTTTAGCTCACGATATTCCTTCTCAAGTCGTAAACGTCATCGTTTCATTGAAATATTATTTGATCGCAGTGTTATCTTTTGTTACATGACATATCATATCGACAGATTGCATTATTTGTTGTTATATACATGAAAAGCTATTGTTATTCCCTCACTAAGTCCTTAAAGACTTAACCTCTGTTTTCTTTTTGTTATTTATCATGAGTTCCAGATACAGGAGAACGGGATCCAAGATCAGAGGTTAATAAGGAATAATGAAAATGTTGGCTTATCAAGTACTGATAGTAATTCTTCTTTGGTTAAGTATCAGATCATTAGAATGAGTTTGTCGGGATTGTATTTTTGTTAAGAGATATTATGAACGCTTCCGCTAACGAAATATATTTAATTGTTATGAACACTTCCGCTAACGTAATATGATTAATTATTATGTATGGATTGTTTTAAAGTAATACCCTACAAATATATCTATATTTTTATATAGTAGGGAATGTGGTGCCAGATAAGGGTTAAAGTAATATGTGCCCGAGTCGGGTCCCACAGAGGTGGTATCAGAGCCCAGGCTCCCAGGCTTCAAGTCAATTCCGAAATATCTTTGGGTCATAGAATAAACTCTGTAAGAATTTTATGTTTTGGGTTGTAAGATATTGATGAATTCAACTGGTTTATATTTCAGGGTAAAAGTCTAGTAAAAGTATGCTTAGATCGTCTTGGTAAGAAAGATCAATCAATCTTTAGTAACCTCAAGAGTTGAATTTCACCTACATGTAAGTTTTGGGATCCGTAAGATATAAGGTAACCATGGAATGTGCTATAGGCCGAGCTCGAAAGTTTCTTCTATTGAGTCTATTATGATTGACACTTAGATCGAGTAAATCCAAGATCAACCAAGGAGGATTGACAGTTTAGCACCAAAACATTTTTTCCCCGTTGTTGTCACTATTTCAATAATGGTGACTTAGCTTTATTCTAGTTATTAATTTTACTTTGTGCATTAAGATAATATTAACTCTTGATTTAAAATAAATTTGTTTTGAAACACAACCTTTACATTAATTTTATGTCGTCGAGAAATAATCCCTGGTCTAGGAAGCATCATCAAGTGCAAGACGAAATAACCCCTCCAGCATTGATGAAACCGCTACGCGACAGTAGGTTGGAAACCAAGGGAAGGAACATCATATTTCATAGCAAGAACAAGATCGAAGAAATGTGTTCGACATATCTCAACAATCCGTGCAGTTCTTTCAGCAGCCACAACCAAGAAACTTTGGTGAGAGTAATCGATGTCTCGAGTAACAAGTGATCAGGAATTCCTTAAATTTAGACTACCTACGTTTCAAGCCACCCCAGCACGTGGAATCATTAATCACCAAATTAGAGAAAGTCTTCTCCACTCTTGATTACTCCGAAGAACAAAATGTGAATTTTGCATTCTATCCATTCGAAGAGGCGACACATAATTGATGTCAAGTCAAAGAACATCAGTGGAGGAGAAACAACACACCGAAGACTTGTGCCAACTTCCTGCAGAAATTCCAAGGTAGGTATATAATTCAAATAATACTCAACACTCAAGAACAAGAATTTATGACTTTCGCTTAAGGCATCATGACAGTGGCAGAATACGAAGTTGAATTTCACTACCTAACTACGATCCTCAATACATCAAGGATGAGCTCAGAATGACGAAGAATTTGTCAAAGGCTTAAATTTAGACATTTGTTGGGCAACCTATCTAGCGAACTTGTAGACTTTAGCTCCACCGCTATTTAAGCTCTACGACTTCGAGTGGAGACCGAAATCAAACCTCTGCCCTAAAAGAGAAGAGGATGAAGAAAACACAAAACCTCAAATTCCTTGGAAACAAGTAACAGGAAAAGAGGTTTAGAGAAGGAGACCTAACACAGCAAGCATGAAGAACCTTCGAGCAGAAGACTTCGAGAAGACCGATAGAAAAATCAAAAGGGATGTGGATATTGCAACAAAATCCAATCACACCGAAGAAATTATTGGAAAAGTGAAAATTCACGGATTGTGGAAACAACCAACTTATATCTAAGATGCTCGAGCGAAAGATAAAAAGCTCAAACCCAAGATTCCAGCATCCAATTGGCCGTAAGAGAGGAGAAAGTTCGAACCGAGGTAATTTTAGCTACCAGAGAGAAAAATCTAAGCATAATCGTTATCTTGGATTGAATTTGAGTCTAACATTTCTTCCCTTTGAAGTTCACTCAATCTTTTCAGCCAGAGGTCTTTTGCAGCGTAAGCTACTCCGATCAGTTTCTTTGTCAATTTATACCTCATTTCGATCTGGTAAATGACTCATTTGAACTTGACATCAAAATTTTTGTTGTTAATGATAGTCAGCTTCTTTGATTGCCTCTGCCCTACTTTCATTCCTCCAGAGTGGACAAAAATAAAAAAATCCTTCTCGGACCAATGACTTTCGCTTATACTCCTTCATTCTTATCCGGATACTAATCATTATTATCGACACATCTGAGATCACCAAATGTTCGGAAGTTCCTCTATTCAATCTTTAATTCTTCTAAAGAATACACACTCATCAGAGAGAGAAGACACCAACCCAACAACCGTAATTGATATCTCTTAAAGCAAGTCAAACTTTCATTAGACAATAACTGTCAGTCTACGAATATTAAGATCACTAGTTATGTACATTAGAAGATATTATTTATGAGCAATCAGTAGTATTTTGTTGATCTAACCTAGTTACTCGGATTGAATAAAATGATTTGTTAATTTATGCTAAACCAATGTTAAATAAAACCATAACAATAATAGCAATAATAAATAATTTAAGCTACGACATTAGCTTCGATTGATGAAGACATGACAGATCCAAATACCTAATCAACACCATAACAATCTTAGAATTCTTTTAGATGTTTATTGGTCTCTTCATAGAGAAGTAGAAATTACCTCAAACTATCTTCTGGATTAATGTTTAAATACGAGTAAGAAAACCTATGCATAACCAGAAATAATAATAATAAAAATTAATATTAATGATGATAAATAAGTAACTAAGGGTTCGAAGTAGTCGAGATTCATAACTCAGAGGTAAACTGAGGCTGCTTTATCAGAAACTAAAAAAGAACCACAAGTGTCGTTTTCTCGACTTGACGTCAACAAGAAGATCCGTAGAGAATCATTGCTAGAAGATCAACTTGATGAAGGACATCAATGCATAAACTACAGAAATGAAGATGAAAAAAGCTAGGATGCTGAAGTAAGTACTACTAAGAAGATTTCTTCTGTCGTGACAAGGATGGAATCTGGGGACCAGATTCCATGAAGGAGGGGAGATTGTAACACCCCTAAAATCTCAATTACAAAATTTTGACAAAATAATTTGAAGCTATTTTAAATGTTACTAAAATAATCATCTTCATATATTAAAAATGCATACATCAAAATAGATAATAAAAGAAAAATATAATAAAGGAAAGAATAAACAATATAACTATTTATTGGAAATTATATATTTGTAAAACATACCAATAACTAAAATTATTCACAAAGTGAATGCGTATATTACTTGTAATATTAAATTTACATAAAGAATTAGAGGAAAATATAATTATACTCTTGAGTATGAATATTTGATTTTGGTTAAAACATTATTCATTAAAAACTTTACTCGCAAACAAAATGTATAAATATAACTTGTATTAATATACTTTAGACATAAATATAATAAAATAGGAACAAGCATAATAAAAAGTTTAAACAATTATAAGTACCAAAAGAATAATCAAGAAATTATTAATAAAAGTGATTTACAAATTTTATTTTAAACTCTAATATATTTACAAGTAGAACATAGATAGATAAATTCATTGTAAAACAAACTTAAGTATTATTGCAATAGCATATTATATTAAATAATAAATATAGTATTTAAAGGATTAAAATATTAATTTTTAGGTTAGCACATGTCATTTCTTGGCCAAGCCACATGTCTCCCCAATTGTGGCTTAAGCCCTTCCTTTTTGCCTATAAATAACCCCCTTCATTCACCAGATTTCATTAACACAAAATTGAAGTAGAGAATGTTAGAATTTGGGAGAAAGTTAGAGTGTAGGATTTTTGTAGAATATGGGGCAATAGAGAAATTATGGGGAAAATTACCAAACCTTGTCCGAAAATTCCGAAAATATTCCACAACACTTCTCACATACCCAGATCATCTTCTGTAAAGGAGGTGTTGAAAAATCGCAAGCTGATATTGCCTAGAAAATTCAAGAACACGAAGAACAAAGTGCTGCCAGCATTTCAGAAACCCATTTCAAGGTAGCATATTGAAGCTTCGATTTCACAGCTTTTAAAATAGATTTCGAAAATGTTTTACAAACAGAGAGTGTTCCAAATATGTTTTACTTTACATATGTGTCGGCCATTGGTCGTAAACCCCATCGGAAACAGTATTTTCCGGCGATCAAATTACCATGGGTAATCATTTCGAAAACTCAAAATCTGGGCAAAATCGGTTGCGAATTTCAAAATGGTTTCTATACGAAAGTTGTAGATCGAAACGAGGCGAAGCCTCTGTAAAAATTTCCGCCGCGCGTGGAGGCCGGAGCAAGGCCACGCGCCGGCACGACGGCGCGTGTACTTCACGCGCCGGCACGTTTCTTGAAATTCCGGGTTCCGAACGTTGCTGGACTGATTTAAGGCATTTCTGGAAAGTTTCATGATGTTTCGACTTAAACTTGAATTTTAATGAATTTTCAAACGTTTCCTTAAAATTACCCGGATAAGTTTCTTACAAAATTGATTCTTAAAATGTTAAACCATACCTTTAGATTGATAATCATTATAAAGTACCTTATATTATGTTCATAGGATTGTTATTTGCATTTGAGTTCAAAATCGAGCCAATCAAGTCAAGATAGCGTAATGAGGTGAGGTCTATTACGGTTTTCTTTCTATATAGCCCCTTTGGCATTTGGCCTGGAACTTACTGTAAATGTTATTCAATATCGTACCTTTTATTTATGTTATCATGTTGTGCAAATGTTTCATTGCTCATATTGTCTGCATATAGTGAGGTGTACTACCGATTTCTTTCTATATAACATCTTTGGCATTTGGCCTGGAACTTACTGTAAATGTTTATTCAATGTCCTACCTTCCAAATATGTTATCATGTTGTTCACTATAATGTTTCATTGATCATATTGTCTGCATATAGTGAGGTCTATTACGGTTTTCTTTCTATATAGCCCCTTTGGCATTTGGCCTGGAACTTACTGTAAATGTTATTCAATATCGTACCTTTTATTTATGTTATCATGTTGTGCAAATGTTTCATTGCTCATATTGTCTGCATATAGTGAGGTCTATTACGGTTTTCTTTCTATATAGCCCCTTTGGCATTTGGCCTGGAACTTACTGTAAATGTTATTCAATATCGTACCTTTTATTTATGTTATCATGTTGTGCAAATGTTTCATTGCTCATATTGTCTGCATATAGTGAGGTCTATTACGGTTTTCTTTCTATATAGCCTCTTTGGCATTTGGCCTGGAACTTACTGTAAATGTTATTCAATATCGTACCTTTCATTTATGTTATCATGTTGTTCATTATAATGTTTCATTGATCATATTGTCTGCATATGAAAGTACAGCGTTTATCGCTAATCTATTCCCTTGAATGAATGAATGAATGAATGGAGCCATGGACATGAATCCACTGGACAACGTGGCCTCGGCCCGGAAAGTGAGTCCAATGAACAACGGATGAGAATCCGGGTATATGGTTCATCTGAACAACGCGCACCGTATCGGTCCGGAGAATGGTTCACCTCGGCTCGTAAATGAATGTTTGTATTGGATCGTATTCGAATATGTGGGGAAAGTGCTACACCTTAATGTCGGGTGGGAGCCACCTCTTTAGCCCACGATATTCATTCTATTGTCCTAATTTGTCTTTGTTTCGTTGATCATATTTCCTGATCCGGATACGTAGGGAAAAGTGCTACACCTTAATGTCGGGTGGGAGCCACCTCTTTAGCTCACGATATTCCTTCTCAAGTCGTAAACGTCATCGTTTCATTGAAATATTATTTGATCGCAGTGTTATCTTTTGTTACATGACATATCATATCGACAGATTGCATTATTTGTTGTTATATACATGAAAAGCTATTGTTATTCCCTCACTAAGTCCTTAAAGACTTAACCTCTGTTTTCTTTTTGTTATTTATCATGAGTTCCAGATACAGGAGAACGGGATCCAAGATCAGAGGTTAATAAGGAATAATGAAAATGTTGGCTTATCAAGTACTGATAGTAATTCTTCTTTGGTTAAGTATCAGATCATTAGAATGAGTTTGTCGGGATTGTATTTTTGTTAAGAGATATTATGAACGCTTCCGCTAACGAAATATATTTAATTGTTATGAACACTTCCGCTAACGTAATATAATTAATTATTATGTATGGATTGTTTAAAGTAATACCCTACAAATATATCTATATTTTTATATAGTAGGGAATGTGGTGCCAGATAAGGGTTAAAGTAATATGTGCCCGAGTCGGGTCCCACATGTTTTCTGATGTGGGGATGATTAATGGCATTGCTCTGGGTGTTGCGGTCAAGGTGGACACTGATAACCAAGGTCGTTGTATGGGTCCTTATATGCGCATTAGGGTTGTTCTGGATATTACAAAACCTTTACATAGAGTGTTCAAGATTTCTTTAGGTATCAAACCACATCTTACAGTATTTCCAATTGCGTATGAACAGTTGCCAGATTATTGTTATGGTTGTGGGATTCTGGGTCATGTGTCTAGGGAATGTGCATCTTTTCCTTACTCTGAGGATGTTAAACTCATGGATAGGCCTTATGGCCCTTTGTTGCGGGCTGAATCTGCACCGAGCTCATTCCTTTTTACAAATTTTTGTGGTGGCTTTCAGCAAAATGTCCAGGAACAAATGCATCAACTCGTTGGTAAGCCTTCACCAGTTGTAATGGATGAGACAACAGAAGTCAACCTGGCGGGTAAGAAACGTTGTTTGGATTTCAGGCTTCTGATGAAATTAATTTCCCTGTTGTTTCTCATGGTCCAACTGTTGAGAATGAGCCAATGCTTAAGCGACGAACTATGAATTCAGTTTCTTCCGATGCTACTAGTTTGACTTCCTCATGCTCGAAGGTTTCATCCAACTCTTTTTTGGTGGTGGGTGCCATGCCACCACGCCAACCACCATGACCTTCACTAGTTGTATTGCTCGGGTATTCCATAATCTGGCGACTCTGATGCTTAGTTTGTGTGGGGTACATGTTCGGACAATGCAACATTTTGCTATGCTTTCTAGTAATTTGTGCAGTAATGACGATGACTTCTTTTTGGGCAATTATCTTTGGTGCTTTTGTGGTGATACTAATTGGTCTAAAGAGTGATGGTTAATTTGTATCCCTTCACTGCTGAGGCATTGCTGGGTTTCCACTAATGGACTACTGGGTTTTGGGTGCCATATCGTGCGGGATATTGATGGCTGGTTATCTGTGTGGGATTCGGATACGAGCACCTGGTCCATTGTATGCTTTATTTCAGTTTATGTCACTCGTTCATCCTTTATTTCCCTTTATTGTTGTTGGAAGGCAGTTCATGCAGTACTTGTGGTTAGCCCTATACTGCACTATATGGTTTGAAGGGACTTGAGTGGGCTATGGTGGTCCCTGCAAGTTTCAGATTTCAGTAATGTGCTGCATATGGACTTTACTCCTTCTTTAGTCCTTTTTGTATGACTTGGCACATGTGTTGGTTAGGTTATTCAAATGTTTGGCACAAGTTTTTATTGTTGTGTTATCAGTTGTGTATCTTGATTTCTGGGCTTCGGCCGGAAATTCTATATACTTGTCCAATTATTAATATAATGATTATTTATACTAAAAAAACATATTTCACATGGATGATGATTAGGGGTGTAAAACGAATCGAACATGTTTACGAACTTTTCGAGTAATCTCGAAAATACTTGATTCGTAATCGAAAATCTCGAATTCGAACCGAACTCGAACATGTTCGAGCTTTTCCAGCCGAACTCGAGCCCAAATTACTTTGTTCGATATTTCGCGAGCCGCACGCGAACTTTAATATTTTATTAATATAATATAATTATATATTAAATAAAAATATTTCGAACCTTTCGGTATTTATTTTCGAGCAATAGTTCAAATAGCTCGCGAACTTGTTCGAATCTTTTCGAGCTGTACTCGAACTCGAACTTTGATTTGAGCCGAACTTGAGCCAAAATTTTAAAACTATTCGAACTTCGAATCAAACTCGAGCTCGAGTACATATATTTCAAGTCAAATTTGAACCTTAAAAATTTATTCATATTCGGTTCGTTTACGCCCGTAATGATGATGATCTCTAATTTAGCATTAAACTGACCCATTGTCTCACGGATTTCACTTCTATGCATCCGGTGCATAGCAGGACAACACACATCACAATCTCTATATACATATAGATAAATTGTGATGCGTGTTGGTTCTGCCATGTACTGAGTGACAAGGGGTGTGCATTGGGACCCGCGCACCCCAAAAAAAATTTAGTGTAACAAAAATTTAAATTTCTTTTCTTACCCTTTAATTTTTTTTGCAAAATGCAAAAAATTTTGCTCCCCATATTTTTTTGCATAGAAGTGAAATCCATTGTCTCAAATTTCTGTGAAATATCTAGCAAAGGGTTGGAAAGGAATTAAACGAATCGGACACGATTCCACCGATGTAGGAATCCGAGGCGACAACACAAAAAATGGAAATACAGTAGCAGTAATTTGTTACTGTGGACTCCATTTTGTACAGAAATCCCCCGCCTCTGCTCCGCATTTGGAGGAGAGACCAAAAGCCGAAAGAACAAAACAAAGAAACCATCAAATTTTCACAATTTCTTGGATCTTGAGACGTCCTCAAATATCTTCCCTTCTCGTAAGGTAAAAAATTTCTCCTGCAATTTCCCCTATTATTTGGAGTTTATTTATGAGTTTTTTTTATATGTTTACAGGGAATTGCGAAACGAAGATGGAATGGTGGAGCCAGTTGATAATGCCGATGAGGCAAGTATGCTCCAAAGTTTCTAAACGGATTCGATTTCGTAAATCAGGTTATCTTTTTTCTTTGTTTCGTATTGGTTTCTCCCTTTGTTTCCTTAATTATAAGTCACGATTACCCACTTGGAGGGAATTTAATTGTTCTATCGAATCTATATATTTCCTCGTTTTCTATCCATCAGAATTTTGAGTGCAATAAATTGTTGGATTTTCTAAATAATTATATTTTTGGTGACTCTTGTCTGCGATATGGCAAAAATATCAATTTTGGACGGTTTGTGTTGCACGCACTTTCAAATACAATGACTTGTATTATGTTTGAACAGTCCAAGAACCTCTTTTGAAGCAGTAAAATTGATGTTTGGATTGACCAAACTTGCTTTTCCAATTTGAGGTATTTTTCCACACGAAAATACTCATGCAAGAGTTCTCTCTTCAAACCTCTCCACAAGTGTTGGTTATTTTATCTCCTATATTTTGGAGATAATAAGGAGGAAACTACTCTCCAATCTTGTATTTTAAAAACTAGGATCTGGGTCGGGTTAGCCGCATGGGCGACCCACCGTTTCCAATTTTCCAACACAAACAATAGAAATGAACTAAATCACCTCCCCATATGTATATATAGGTATGCATGTAAATATGTGTGTGTATATGGATGTTAGTTCTTAGAACCAACAGTTCTATGTTATATAAACTGTAAATAAGTAGGTTTTCGATGTTTCAGGGCACAGACGATTCCGTCACGATGTGAGGACATGTGAGTACGAGGATGTCCACATATTGTGGGACATGCTGAAGAGCAAAGAGATGCACCTTAGCAGAAGCAGAAAGACTCGCTGTTGGAAATTTGTTGATTGGGCGAAATGCGTCTTGTGTCACAGCTCGTGATCTTTAGACAACATATGTATGTTTCTCTGGGGATCGCACGCCGTTTGCTGAAGTAATTCATAATCATCGTTTGCTTGATGGAGTATAATCGAATATACTCTGCTGTATTTGATGTAAGAAAAACGATGGAGTGCTCTTGGCTCTCATATGTATGCTTAAGGTAGAGATTTTCTTATGCAATAAAGCTTTTGAATTATTTAGAGAAGTGTAAGCATTGTTTTGATATCAGTTAGCTTTGTGTTGAGATGTATCTTCTTCAAAGAGGAGATACATAAATATCACATATGTACTTTCAATTTTCAGTTTACCCTCAAAATTTATGAATTACTAGCAGACGACGCACACGCGTTGCGTGTGTAACGTGATATATAATGCATATGAATTGATTCGTGTAATGAAATAAATGAGACATATACATTGCTTAATATTACAATTCAAAAGATGCAACAAAAAACCACAACAAACCATTGGAGGGGGTAGTTTGGTAAATTCAAATTTGTCATACCAAGGTAGTTAGTATAGGGGGCTTATGCATTATAATATAGTAAGATAACACGTTATATCATCTAGACTTGATTTAGTATTTTTAACGATGATTCATCGCCTTACATCCTCAATTTAGAGCCATTTAAACTATTTGTTGCAAATTTTAACAAAATAAAAAGATATATTTTGGATATCAAAATTCTCTAGTTGTTTGATTTCGAAAAAGGGAATTTTGACACTCCAAATATGTATTTCGATTTTTTAAATTTTTTTTGCAATAGCTAGCTTAAGTAAGTTTGAGAATGTATATTGATAATGAAATACGATAATGAAGCTTTGATTAAAACAGCAAATCAAGTCATGGATGCAAAATTTTACTATTTATGAAAATTGGGGATGTAAAGAACAATAGTTACAAAGTAAAATTGAAACCAAACTATAAGATTTTCGGTATAATTTTCCGTTTATAATAAAATATATGCCTTTTGAAGATATAAAATGTGACTCTTTAATTTGTTATTTTGATTAAAGTATATTATGCGTAAGTACTGCGCAGTTGAAAATAAACTACCAAAATTACCCTTGCTATTTTTCAACAGCTTCCTAAACATTACCTGGAGCCCCATCAATTATTATTCTCTAAATTTGTCTGCTTCGTTCGTTTGTGGTCAGTGGCTATGAGTGGGATTATAAGGACGATACTAAATACCTTCACTGAGACATCTTTCTCCTTCTATTGGGATTCAACAGGAATCGATTTCATCCTCGCATTCTTGGTTACACAAAAAGAAAGACGATGGCGGCTTGAATTTCTGAGTTTAGAAATGAGTCGTTAAGTTATCGTAAGGTTTTAACATTTGAAGGGTAAATGTGTCAATTAATCTCTGAATCCTTCTTACTATACGCCAATCTAGTAGGCATCACACCATTATGGCAAGGATGCCTTCTAGGCTCTTTTTCATGTTAATCACTGGCTTAGGTGATTTTTTGGGCTTTTCAATCCTTCAGACAAATAAAGGATGAAGCATGATAATCATTAATCCTACACCTATCATGTGAACCAAACAATCCCTAAAAGTATTTTCTTGAAAGTATTTCAGGTCGAGTAGTTATTTGCCATTCATATTTGTGATTAAAAAAATAGGGTAAATTGCATAAAAAAAAACCCTGTGCTATACATATATATGAAACCCAACGTGCTAACAAAATAGACAATAAGATCTTATATTTTCATAAATTGTACATAAAACCCCCCCTATATTATAAAAAAAAAGGCAAAAAAACCTCTTTATCTTTTTTAAACATTGTATGAAACCCCGTGTTAAACAAAATAAGCAACTTAAATCATGCACAAAACCCACGAGATTGTCCAATATGCCATCCAATTTTTCTGCATCTACATTATTTTCTTCTTTTTTGTAATGATTTCTTCTTTTAATTTTAAAACGAACAATATTCAGAATTTTAAAGTGAATAAATTTTAATGTGTGATTGTAAAATAGTTCAGGAATAATATAATGAATTTTTCTTTTAATATATGCATGCTTATTAACTAATTTCAGTTCTTTTTTTTTTTCAAGTTCTGGATATGTTGAGTAAACAATAATTGCACATGTAACAAACATGCATTTTCCAAAAAAATCATAAAATATATTTTCAGAATAATACATACACATATATATATATATATATATATATATATATAAAATAAGTTATTATGAACATTTATGAACTTGTTTTCATTAAACCTGTATAAAGTTTTAACGAAATAAATAAAATTTAATTATTTGTAAACGAGAACGAGTTTTGTGCAAGATTTAAGAAAAACTCAGTTAAGAGCTCCGTATAAATGATATAAGGTTTTTGGAATTGAACACTTTTCATTTATTGGTGACTCCTTTTAATAGGGTTTACAATAGTATAAATTAAGTACAAAATCACAAAAGATTAGAAAAAAAATATCTACAAGAATATTTGGAGGATATGATATTATCATGTCAAGATATAATAATATCATTCCTTAATACGCCCCCACAAAATTGACGTGCCATCAACAACAGAGATTTTGGAGCGTAAGGTTTCAAAGCGATTTCGATGCAGAGGCTTGGTGAGAAGATCTGCTAGTTGGTCATGTGTGTTGACATAAGCGACGGATAGAACTCCTTTACTTGAGAGATCACGAACAAAATGAACATCAACAGTGATGTTTCATACGGGAGTGCATGACCGGATGTAAATCGAGACGAGTTGCACCAATTTTGTCACAGAGAAATTTGGGAGGTTCTCGTAGGGAAATACCAAGATCACGAATAGATGTGTAATCCAACAGACCTCAGCAGCGGCAGAGGCGAGTGATCGATATTCAGCCTCAGTAGAAGACCGAGCAACACCGTTTTGTTTCCGAGAGCACCAAGAGGTAGGATTTGACCCCAAGAAAACAATGTAGGCCGAAATAGATTTGCTGTCGCGAGTATCACCGGCATGATCAGAGTCAGAATAAGCAGTTAAACGGAGATCCAATGTGCCACAGAGTAGAAGACCATGATGAAGGGAACCTTTGAGATATCGAAAAAGATGTTTGACTGCAGCCCAGTCGGTGTCGGAAGGCATAGCCATGGACTGAGCAAGTCTGTTAACAGTGAAAGCAATGTCCGGGCGAGCAATTGTGAGATATTGTAAACCACCAATTGCCTGTCAAAACTCAATGGGAGTCATTGTGGAGGAAGGAAATGGCAAAGAGTTGGGAGCCATGGGAGTGCCAAGTGGTTTAGCACCGTCCATCTTATGTCGTCGAAGCAAGTCCAATGTGTATTTGTGCTGTGAAAGAAACAAGCCTTCTTTGCAGTTGGCAACTTCAAAGCCAAGGAAGTAGTAGAGTGGGCCAAGATCCTTGACAACGAACTGGGATCGGAGATGAGATGTTACTGCATTGATGTGAGAGAGACTGGATCCAGTAAGGATAATATCATCCACATAAACCAAGAGAAAGATATGAACATCCTGCCGATGAAATGTAAATAGGGATGTGCCAGAACGTGACTGGACGAACCCAAATGTGGTCAGGGCATTGTTGAGTGCCTGGTACCAAGCCCGAGGTGCTTGTCGTAGGCCATAAAGAGATTTTCGCAGGTGACACACATGTTTAGGATACGTGGTGTCGACAAACCCCGATGGTTGAGACATATAAACAGCTTCAGATAAATTTCCGTGAAGGAAGGCATTGCTGATATCCAGTTGTTTTAGGGGCCAATGGTGCATGAGAGCATTAGAGAGAACAATGCAGATGGTAACAGGCTTCATAACTGGACTAAATGTTTCCGTATAGTCAACACCGGGGCGTTGATGAAAACCCTTCGCAACGAGGCGAGCTTTGAATTTATCAACTGAACCATCAGGTTTATGTTTAATACGAAAAAACCCATTTACATCCAATGATATTCGTATTGGGAGGAGGAGGGACAAGATCCCATGTGCCATGACGAGATAAGACAGTGAATTCTTCAGCCATGGCATGGCGCCAACGAGGGTCGGTAAGTGCTTGAGTAACACATGTGGGTTCAAGGCTATCATGGATGGGATGTTTGGTGGCAGTATGAATTTGTTTTTGGGCGAAATATGTTATTTTGGCTGTGAGTGCGCGTGGTATGAGTACGAGTGGGTGGTGAGGGAGCAGACAGAGGTGGTGCCGAAATATTGGCTGATACGGAAGGGTCAAGAGTCTGTGGGGGTGGAAGCTATGGGTGTAGGAGATGGGCATGGTTGTGGTGTTGGTGTAGTTGTACAACATGGAGACTCGTCGGGTGATATAGATGGGATTGATGTAGGCGGGGTGTGATGCGGAAAATAAATTCCGAGAATCGCATGTGGCGTGAAATAAACATGCGGTCAGAGCTTAAGTCAAGACATTTTTAAGTGCTCTGAGATGTGGAATAGCCTAGAAACAGGCATGGGTGAGATGGATAGTCAAGCTTGTTTGATGTGTAGGGTTTGAGCCATGGATAACAGAGACAACCAAAAGTCCGGAGCTTAAGATAATTTGCTAAGCGACGAAATAGGACCTCAAAGGGGCTCTTGGATTATAGAACAGGAGTGGGCATCCGATTGATAAGATAAACAACAGTTTCAAGGGCATAAGCCCAAAATTCCAAAGCAAACCAGCGAAATGCAATAGAGCATGTCAAGTAGTGACACTGTGTCTGTGACGACGTTCAGCTGTGCCATTCTGTTGAGGTGTGTGAGGGGCAGTGGTGAGCCAACTCAAACTGTGTGCTGCAAGAATTGGTCGAAGGGGGATAAATTCCGCCCCATTATCACTGTAGAATTTTTTTATAGAGTATCCAAACTGTTTCTCGACAAGAACTTTGAATTGTTGAAAGATAGATACAACTTGTGATTTAACAGTCATGGGAAAAACCAGCAATATTTACTGTGACGATCAACCAACAATAAGTAATAGCGAAAACCTTTGTCAGAAGGCATATAAGTAAGTCCCCATACATTAGCATAAATATAGTGCAACGGATGCAAACTAATAAGGAAAGAATCATAAACGGTAACTGCTCAGTTTTTTTAACGTTGTGTGAATCACAAACATTGTCAAAGACAGTTTTCTTCGCAGGCAGTGGCAAACTAAAATTTGAAATAATAAAGGAGCTCGTCCGAGACGACGGATGACCAAGGCAAGCATGCTAAGTTGAGGGAGGCGTACAAACACCAAGGTTAGCAAAGTGAGCGGTAGGCAGGAGGTGGAAGGATGGCGAAAGTGAGATGGAAAGAATTCAATAGAAACATTACTGAATTTTGTGAACTGGTGAACTGATAATAAATTCTGCCAAGCAGATGGTACAAAGAGGACATTTGGCAATGTAAAAGTACGAGTTGGAAACAAGAGAGTAGCAGTACCAGTTGAGTAATGGGAAGGCTAGAGCTATCAGCAATTTGCACCTCATCAGTGCCATCATATTCAAAGTGAATAGTCAGATTATTTAAATTGACAGTTAAATTGTGAGAAGCACTAGAATCCATGAGCCATTAAGTTGGAAAATTCATACCAAGCTGGGTAGACATCTGAGTCATATCGGTGTTGGAAATTTGACTAATGGGAGACTGAGCCATATTAGCAGTAGCAGTTAATCGGTGACAGTAGGGACAATATGACCCGGATGGCTACATAGTTGACATACTACCGGAATGCGCTGCTGAGAAGACCATTGATTGGTATTATTGGATCGTGGACGGTTTGGACCACGGGAAAAGGACCCGCCACGACTACGTTGTGGTTGAGAGTGGCTCCGAGACTGCTGGCCATGTCTTGGTGGTCCTCAGCTGTTGGTTTGCGAGATCCTTTAGATTGGGCATTGTTAGCAGACGCAACAAGATTGGTTGTGGCAGATTCAAGGCGCCGAAGATAAAGTTCGTGGGCGACTAATAATTCGTGCAGTTCATCAAATCGCAAGGAGGTCTCCCTGGCGTGAATCGGGCAGCAATTTCCCGATACATGGATCCAAGTCCGTTGAGGACGTAAAGAGTTATGTCATCATCGGAGACTGGTTTGTCAATGACAGCGAGTTTGCCAGCCTTAGATTTGATAAATTGTAGAAAGGTGCTCACGGATTGATTACCAAGAGTGGCACGAGACAAGTCATCTTTTATTTTCATGACTCGAGCACGTGATTTGTTGGTGTAAAGGCGAGTTAGTGTACTCCAAGCAGCAGCCGAGGTGGAGACAGAGACAACAAGAGGGAGTATGTCAGCGGCAAGCGAGCCAAAAATGGCTGTCAATAAGAGCTGGTCTTGCTGGAACCAAGCAAGGAACGATGGTGATGGTGCAGTAGCAGATCCACAGTCTGGACATGGAATAGAGCCATCGAGGAAACCAGTTAGATTATAACCATTAAAGAGGGCAATAACCTGTTTGCGCCATGAGGGAAAGTTTGACGAAGTTAGTTTAATGGGTAGGTGGGTGTGTGATGTGGTAAGACTAACAGCCATAGGTGTGATGATGGAAGAGGTATCAGATGAGGAGTTGGTGTAGTCATTGGACATGATGAGGAAAGGCGGCTATGGTAGATGACAGACGATGGGTGGGGAAAAAAAGAATGGATCAGTTGTGATTCTCTTTTAGAGAGACCTTCTCGATACCATATAAATTGTTGGGTTTTGGAAACCCGAATAATCTTGGTTTTGATGTTAACAAAACTTGTTATTGTGTTGCTAACATATTTCATCAAGTGTGCAGTTCATAGATCATAACTTGAAAGTATCAAGCTGGACCAAGACTGAAATCCTGGCAGAGCGGATTGTTTCGATCATATCTAATAGCTCGGATATCGAAATGGCGTGCTTCCAAAGAGATTGAACAGCCAACTTAAAATACTAAAAGTTATATTTCACAACAGATCGTCTAGTTCAAATGTTATCAAGGAGAAAAGACGCCTGCAAGATCGAGCTGAACCGCGAAGAAATAGCAAGCTGTTTCAGCAAGCAACTGTCA
Source organism: Haberlea rhodopensis (assembly GCA_907163345.1). Classification (NCBI taxonomy): domain Eukaryota; kingdom Viridiplantae; phylum Streptophyta; class Magnoliopsida; order Lamiales; family Gesneriaceae; genus Haberlea; species Haberlea rhodopensis. The sequence continues at coordinate 55,861 of CAJQUN010000700.1, read as the reverse complement.
GTCTGGTGGCCATAACTCTCAGCTCTCTTATCGGAACGGAACGATTAAGTATGGGTTGGAAAGCTAAGACAAATATCTACAAGTCATCTTTGGAAGACAAAGACTGAATCGGAAGTTAAGATGGCCAAAAAGCTTCTGAAAGTCACGCCATGTGACGCCTGTAAGATCGAGCTGTTACAGCAAAGTCCCTGTCAGTATGGTGGGCATAACTCTTAGCTCGCTTATCGGAACGGAACGATTCAGTATGGGTTGGAAAGCTAAGACAAATATCTACAAGTCATATGTGGAAGTAAAAGACTGAATCGGACGTTAAGATGGCCAAAAAGCTTCTGCAAGTCACGCCATGTGCTGCTGCATCCAGCAAACAGACAGCAGGAGCATTGCCTCATATTTCAAGCATAGCTCTCTCATACGAACTCGAAATTGAGCGATTTTTGATTCCGTGGAAAGGTAAGAAAAAGGGCTACAACTTTCATGTAGATCACTTTGCCCAGAAATCAAAGAATCAAGAGTTACAAGCAACAGATCGAAGAGCAAGTTTATCAATCTGTTTTTGTATCAAGCTGATTGTCCAGACTGATCCGGACCAGACTGATCTACCATGCTGATCCGACCAGACTGATCTGCCCAAGCTGATCCGGCCAATCCGGTCCGAAATACAAATAGCCCAGAAACCAGAATATGACCGTTGCAAGCTCGGAAATGGTGCAGAACCTTTTCTAACGGGCATATTCTTGTGTCTAACGTATATATCATTACTTGGGGCTATATATACATGATTTGGAAGCTCAATAACAGCTGATTGAAGATCAATCCAAGCCTTCCAAAGCAAACCCACTTGGATTCAATTGGGGAACTTCAAAGACAAAAGTTGCTAAATGAAGAGCACTCCCAAAACCTTTGGCACCACTTACCTTGCTATATCAGATCTAGTTAGAGATCATTTGTGCCATATATATTCACTCTATTCATTGTATATGAGAGCTTAATAGATGAGTGGATATCATTATAACGGTTGATGATTTATCACAACCGATGAGAGGTCTTTGTATGTGAGACATTAAAGAACATACATAGTTGAGTTGCTAGGAGTTCTAGTTGGATGAGGAATTCCCAACTGGATCGGGTTTGTACAACGGGATTGTATAAATCAAAGTCTTCTAGTGGAATCCTTCCATGCGGTGGAAGAAGGGGAGATGTAGAAGGATTACACCACCTTCGAACTTCCATAAACAAATGCTTGTTTATTTACTTTATTTGCATATCTTTAAAATGTCTTTCAAATAGTTAATCGGTTTAGAGCGGGTTATGTCGAGTGTCTTTCGCTCGGTTTTGTAACCGAACTCGATATAATCTCTCAGTGCAATTATTTCAAGAAGACGAGCTTTTGAAGCTCAAGTTGGTTGAACTCGGGTGTGGAATGGCGACCCACCCCCGGAATCGATCCTAACATAAATGATATAAGTTTTTTTGGAATTGAACACTTTTCATTACACCGGTGACTCCTTTTTATAGGGTTTATAATAATATTAATTAAGTATACAAAAGCACAAAAGATTAGGATAAAATATCTACAAGAATATTTGGAGTATATGATATGATCATGTCAAGATATGGTAGTATCATTCCTTAATACTCCGTGACTGGCAAAAAAGATAGAGATTTTTTTTGCATATTTTTTTTAATACGAGGGGTTTCGTGCTGGGTTTCAAAACAGAGAGTTTTTTTTGGTCTTTTTATAACACATAAAGGTTTCATATAGAATTTAAGAAAATAGTGGTTTTTTTTTTTCATATTTTGTTAATAAAAGAAGTTTAGTATATATTCACTATAATACACATGGTTTTAGGCAATTTACCTTAAAAACATTTCGATTCGATAGCTCAAAATAAAATAATAATTATAAAAATTATTGGACACGCGGTTCTTCACTTTCAGATGAGTATTGCTTATTGTAATGATAGCTCTGACTTTGAAATTAAGCAGTGCATTGAAGTCTTGCAATATATGTCCATAACATTTCTCAACTTTAATTAAAAAATTCTCTTTCATTATGGTTTGTTTGATGATGTTCTTAAGGGTAGTGTCTAGAGGCATCATCACCATTCATTTGGAATTATTTTTAAAAAAGAAAAAAAAAAGATTCCAAATGGATGATGGATGATGGATGATGCCCCTGAGGGCAGTGCCCTTAAGGACAGCAACAATAAAACCTTTCATTATACATAAATAAATACTTTAGAATCGATTGCATGCGTGGCCTCACCTCTGCGATGTAGATCAATAATTCTTTCCCAGAATTCTGTATAATAATCCAGTGGCAGTTCATCATTACAAATTTATTATATTCACCGCCTAACTTTAAATATGTATTAAATCTGATGCCTCTTATTATTTTGCAAGAGTAATTATTATTATATCAGATCAATTTTCATACAAAAATATCCAAAATTTTTGTTATTAAATAATATTAATCCCAAATTTTTGTTTATAATCAAAGATGACCTCAAATTCTCATATTCAATTATGAGATATATTTTGTTAAAACATAATTTCTGTCAGACTAAATTTGTTAAAAATATTTATATGAGAATATTTTTGACTAAAAATAATTTTTGTGGGACTAAATTCGATTAGTCGTAAAAGTTTGGGACTAGCATGGAAAAAATGTAGAAATTGACTTCTTCTTTTTTAATTTACATATATTGTGTTGAGAGTTGTCTTGTATTGAAAATTTACAAACAATGCTAGCTCTTTATATATATAAAATTATATATTGTATTATATTTAATATATAATTATTATATATAAAATTTACCCATAAAATAATAATTATTATTATATTATATAAAATTATTATTATAATAAAGTATATATATATATAATTATATATTATATTATTTAAAATTTAAAAATATGAAAAATATGAATTCGTTTAGGAAACGAATTCACCTTTATTTTAAAAAAATAAAAAAATAAAAAACTAAAGTAGAAATCGTTTGTTCAAGAAACGAATTCCCAAAATTTGATAAATGAATTTTTGTTACGTTAATTTCAAATTTTTTTTTCTTTTTGTTATATTTTGATATTTAGTCCAAATACAAGTGACAAAGGGAAAAGTGTTTTAAAAAAAAATGTTTGTTTCAAGAATACTGGCTTTATTTGAAGGAAAATGTTTTTATCATGATAATTATTATTGTTGTCAAAATAATTTTTGTATTAAATTATAGAAACGATAAATTAGAAAAAATGCCTAAAGCAGTTCCAGTGTCATTGTAAGTTTGTTTCAGCACCCTATTGTCTAATTTTTATTTATTTTAACTCTTCAATCTCATTAAAAGTCTACAATACCCTCTCTTTATATGTTATTTGTTCAATTTGATTCTCTCAATGACAATGGCAACCATCGAAGATACTCAATGTAAGAAATTAATACCATTTTTGGTTCTCAATATTCAATTGCAACTTTTGTCTCCAAAATTTCAGTTTTGGTTCTTCTACAAGATCTGATTTATTTGCAAATTATCGAGTTGATATATTTGCAAGAAAATGAATGTTGGTGACTGGTTTGGTAAATTTCCTGGATTTATTGAACTGTGCATTTGATATTTATGGCACTTTTCTTCTCTGGAAGCAACAAAAATGAGCTTAAGCTTAGAGTTGCTGGAAGAATATGGAAAAGAGCAGCAAAATAAATATATAGCTAGCAGGAAGAACAACAACAAGGGAAGGACAACTGTGGGTCCTCGTTACTTAATCCATTATATATCAAATCTATACACATATGTGAGTAGCATTGAAGTAATAATACACACTGATTAAGAGTTTTACTATGTCAGTTGTTACAACATTTACAAAATCCTAACAAAAACCCTGACATAACATAAAATACATGTACATCAGAACAACCTAAAGAAGTTCAACTCATACTCTTTGGTTCAGCTCGCAGCAGAAATTGACTCACAATCCCGTCCTCCCACGTCTATTAGTCCCTACATAAACAATCACACAACATGAGTATTAATAATCAACCATCTCAGTTCTATATCAATAAGAAAGACATAGTACGATAAATCATCATCGTAAACTCTCAACTGTGACTGTTCTGTATCATGCATCACCAAATGCAAATATGTCATGACATGTCTCATTCATCACCCTGTTATAACGACGCATATATGATATTGCTTTTTCGTTGTCAGTGGAACCTCCTCACATCTTCATATTAGCAACATATATCATATATCCAGCTCACAAGTTATAACAGTCCAAATATACTCAACAAGAGGATATCTCACATGCCAACGTATATACTCAACAAGAGTATACAAACATGAATGTGTACTCATATGATTCCAACAATCATATAATGTAATCTCAACATATAGAAGCAACATCACATAAATTAGTATTCAATACTCGTAAGTCAACACGTACCTCTCGTGCGACACAAAATGTATGAACTCAGGCGTCAATGTTTAATTATTAATCAACTACATGTAACTCATGTCATTCCTATACATAACATAGCTCTCTTGCTACATGTTTAACAAACCATGTACGTCAATTCATTGTTTCCAACTATGTTTCATTCATTTCAACATGAATCTTATTCTTTTCATCATATGTCCACTACTCATACTCGGTTCCACCCGAACCCGAGTCCACATCATACAATAATGATTTCATAATTACTCAATCATCACATCAAACATATATGATTCATATCGAGGCATTACAATTCTCCTACTAATTGAATTTCGTCCTCGAAATTGCATTAACATTATGACTGCAATACTACAACATATACTCAACTATATGTTTAACACAGTAAAATTTGCAGTAATATGAATGCTCACCAGTATAAACAACAACATAAAACCATACCAGAGAATAAATCGGGATACTATTGCATCATATGCTGCTCAGTCTCCCATGTTGCCTTCTCGACACCCCGCCTGTCCCACTGTACATTTATCATTGGGATTACTTTATTTCGTAATTTCAGTTCTGCTCTATCCACGATCTTAACTGTTCGTTCCACACAGGATACGTTTGTATCCAACTATACTTCAGACGGTTGCAATATATGACTCGGATCTTGTTCATATTTCCTCAACAGCGAAACATGAAACACATCATGAATACTACTCAATGGTGGTGGTAGTGCCAATCTATATGCCAATGTACCAATACGTTGCAACACCTCATATGGACCAACATATCATAGTGACAACTTTCACGCATACCAAATCATGCTACACCTTTAAAATGTGAGACTTTCAAGAACACTCTGTCACCAACTTGGAATTCAAGCGGTCTACATCGCTTATTCGCATAAGCGGCTTGTTGATAGGCTTAGATTTTGAGTGTTTTTAACTGTAAATTCTTCCTACTTTCCGTTCTTTTTCCTGGATGATATTATGCTTTTTGGTGTTTATTCGTTTGTTTCAGGAAAATAGATCGTAAGTGGAAGAAATGAGCTTATATGAAGATAACGGGCGAAATCGAGGCGTGAAAGAACAAAAATTGAGGAAATGAAATTTTCGGAATCTCGATCGATCGAGATTTACTCTCGATCGATCGAGCCAGGCAGAGAGTTGAGCATCAAAGATTTTCAAGTCTCGATCGATCGGTGGAAATCTCGATCGATCGAGCGAGGCCGTAACTTCGGAGCTGATTTTTTCAAATTCTCGATCGATCGGTGGAAATTCTCGATCGATCGAGCGAGACAGTGAGATTTAAAAGCTGGCATGAACAGTGCGCTGATCGATCGAGAAAACCTTCCGATCGATCGAGACGCAAAATCCTGAAGATTTTATTTTCCTTATTTATCGTGATTGTGGGGCTTTTAAGCGCGAGGCTTGATCCATTTCGATAGATACACCATATCAGACCATTTTCAGACGATTTTTAGGTCAAGGAGCCGCCGCCCAACGCCGAAAAAGGAGATCCAATCTCCGTTCTTCGTTCAAGGTCGAGCCAATCTATTCCGGAGTGCAAGGAAGGAACAAGAGGAGAAACCACGGTGCAACGCACGGATTCATCCATCGTTTATCGTATTTCTGAACTTTAATTTATTTGATTTTCAATTTCATTTGATGTTTTAGAGGTCGAGAGACAATAAAACTTTTGTGTATTTGATTTGAATTAAATTTAGTTTATATTATTGAGTTTTAAATTTCGTTGTGTTTGATATATTGATTCATTGGTACTTGAGTGCATTGATTGTTATTGTTCATAAATTAATTGCATGTGTAGATCAAAGTCTAGCTAGCTTTGATTGAATTTGAGGGTTACAGCCGAGATCGAGAGATAACGTTGTAACACGCTCCATTAATTTATGATGTATGTCACGATTGAGATCGAGAGATGATATCGCATATGTGAGAACTTGGAATCGAGAGATTTAGAGTTATAAGGTTTTGATAATTTATGCAACTTTGAATTAGTAAATAGGTGCACGAGAGTGACTTATTCTAATTTATCGTTAGTTTCTTTACAGCTCGAGAGAGTGTATCGAATAATAGTGAAAACCTTTCACCTTTAAAATCAATTGGTTGATAAACTGAGAATTCCATTGAATCATTAGAGATAACATAATTGAACGACGAGCTCGGTAATTTTCTCGAGTAACTTACCTTTGCATTTCCGGAACCATTCTTTCATTATTTCTAGTTTAATTTTTATTCTTTAGTTTAATTTAGATCTAGTTAATCAAACTTCTTTTATCGTAGGCTAAATATAATTTTATTAATCTTATTTGGTACTTATACGTTAGTCCCTGTGGATTCGACAACCTGTACTTAATTTTCACTATACTAAAACTTGACAACCGTGCACTTGCGGTAGAATCGCTTCAAACCATTCTTTGAAATATCTTTTGTTTAAAAATAAAGCGGTCAAGTTTTTTCAAAAACTTGATCGCTTTTATTTTAAACAATTAATTCCAATCTAGCGATTTTAGACCGCAAGTGCACGGTGTCAAGTTTTAGTATAGATAGGAAGATACGGATTGTCGAACCCACAAGGACTAACAAACAAGTACCACATAAGATTTCTTTTAACTATATTTAACCTACGATAATCAATTAATAATTAAACGAAACTAAATTAAGCTACTATAATCCAACCAAAATAGTCGACGATCATGAGAAAAATCCACAAGTAAGAATCAAGACAATTATTCACCTAACCCAACTCTTACAATTCTTTTCTCCATACATCTCTAAGGTGACGGGTTTTCCGAATTTATTCAATATACTCTCTCGAGCTATATTAAGTCTAACATCAATATACTTTGCGCGCGGATGGGGGCTGGGCAGACGGGTTCGGCGGGGAGAGAGAAAGGGGCGGGTTTGGAGGGCTGAAATGAGATTTTTAATAAAATCTTGGGTTCAAATGGTATTTATAGCAAAATACCCCGAAAAACTAATAGCCCCACAAATACATCATGATTCATTAAAAATCATCTGTTTTCAAAAACTCTCTCTCTAACACCAAAACCCCCTACCGGTGCTCACACAAGCACCCGAGATTCTGAGACACATCAAAAACCCAACTCTTAGGTTTTACACCGTAATGTGAATACAATCTCAACCTCGGGATCCAACGATCTCAACTACCCAAATAAACGAGCCCAGAAGGCCCAACATCGCGATTAAACTCCAAATCGCCACGTAAAACAACTTTAGGGATTTTTAACACTACGGGATTAACATCTATAATCCCTGGTCATCACAATATCCCCCACTAAAAGAATTTCATCCTCGAAATTAGCACCGGTATAACACATAACACCCAGGCTACACAACAACATGAAGTCATAACTTCGATTCTTGACCATATCAGAATCGTATTAATAAACGCGAGGATACTTACCTCACATCAAACTCTGAAACAGAGCGACATACCAAAACCAACATATCACCCAAGAGGCAAAACGTACCTCAATGCGGGTCATCCTAAAAGTCAGCCTTCCTGACTGCAAAACAACCAATACTTACGACCGTAGATCGGACAGTCATCCTTCGTTCTAATACCACTAGTAAGAACGCATCATGAATGACACCTCAACCGTGAGAACGTTGACCTCGTGTCAAACTCTGGAGTGGAATAGACTTCCAAATCCATCATAACGTCAAAGAGCGTCAGCACAACTCAACGCTAATAATCCAAAAGCAGTTAGTCAACTGAAACTGCAAGGATTCGAATCGCTCCCGATTCCATCGTAGATATCATCCATTGACATCTCTTATCATGACTCACGATGTCTAACATACATCGTTACAAGGGAAACATCAGTACACCACGGTGTACATATACCAAACCTGGTTTCCACTTCCAAACCTCCTCTATCGAAGGAGCAGTCGCATCATTGCAACTCAAGTTGGGCAACTCACGGCCATAGATTCACACGAAAGATATCTCATAAGATGTCCACCTCCGGATATCCCAAGAACCACATCCTGGTCATAAAGAAACAATCGAGACTCCTCAGAGTTTCAAATTTGAAAGGACATGCAATAAACCCATTGCATCCCAAATACATGGATTCCCAGATCGAATCAACGACGACTTGATGACTCTCTTGTTGGTACTTCAACATCATGAGCTGTCCCAGACAAGTCTCACCAAGATTTAAACATAAACGTATACACGTTTCAGTGAGGCATGCACAACCTCAACCTCGATGACATGGTGACTACTAGAGTCCACCATAATCCACATCGTATCACCTTACGATTTGCCACACTTGGTTCCTACGAGCAGTATAACGGCTCTAACAAGCCCCTCTTGGTGCTGCACACACACGACAGACAAGTTAGTCGCTGCCTCTCTAGGTTCACCTCAAACCTACCAATAAGATGGACGTTTCCGCACGGCATACCATACTGTGGGAAGAAAATCAATGGAGTAGTGGGTCTTTACCCAACATTCCTCCAATGCTGATATACCCTGGACACTCGAATGTCCCCATGTACTTAATGATAAGTGTGATTTTTACACTTATTTTGATATATGATTAGAGGCGTTTTTATAGCGATTCCTGGAAAATATTACGCGTTTTGGTATATATTTGTATATTTCAGGAATCCAGGTCCAAATGCATAAAAGTGGAGAAAATAAGCTTTAATTAATGAAAAAGGACCAAATCGCGCACAACCGGATATTATCGAACATAGATGAAATATTATATTATAATATATGATATTATAATATAATATATGATATTATAATATAATATATGATATTATAATATAATATATTATATAAGATATATACGCACGAAGAGATAAGGGAAGTGGAGAAGCGGATAAGAAAGGAAAGAAACAAACGTGCAGAATAAGAAAGATTTAGAGGGGGACGGATACGGAGGGATCTGACCGAAATATTGGAGTCCGAGAGGTTTAAAAAAAGGTAGTGTGCAGATTGAAAAGGAGATTAACGAGAGCAACAAGAAGGGACGTGAGTTCAGAGGGAAGGTGCGAAGCGAATATCAGGGAAGAAGCGGGAGAAGATAAAGGAGAAGTGCAGCAAGAGATTGAAGGGGGGAGCAGCAGAAACAGAGTGAGAGGAGTTGGAGGAGAAGAGGAGATAGACGAAAAAAAACAGAAACAGAAGGAGAGTTACGTGAGGAGATTCGGTAGAGCTGAGATACGAAAGGGAAGAGACGCAGAGAGTGAGCAGCAGATTCACGGACGTGCTTCAGTGGATAAACCTTCACGGACGAGAACATTAAACGAGAGTTGAGGGGAAGGAACGTAACACAGCAAGGAGTGGTGAAGAAGATACACGTACAGACAGCAACTTGGAACGAGTTGTTGAAGAAGAGTCACGTACGTACAGTGAAGAAAGCAACGAGTAGAAGAGCGGGAGACGAGTGACGCGAGAGGCTTGAACGGAGAAAAACTCACGTAAATATTGGAGAAACAGAAAGTGAGAAGAGTTGAGACAGATTCATTCGGAGGGACGAAGAATTCACGTACAGCAAGTCAAGAACAGAACACAAAGCGAGAGACGGAGCTACGAGTCGACGACGCGATTGACATCGCTAGTTTATGCGTATTTCTAAACTTTGTTTGATTCTATTTAATTTTCTTATGCTTTTGATGTTGAAATACATGATATTGCATTTGATTTTAAATATGTTGTTAGGCTAAGTTTATTGTCAAGACTTAGGGGATCCTATGTTATGAACCCATGATTTAATTTTAATGTTTTGATTGATTCTTATTTATCTAAGTGCATAGATCATTGTTCTTCATGCTTTTAAGGGTTTGGCCATCCTTGAATGATATTAAATTACAATTGAGATCGAGAGATAAAATTGGAATTCGATATAATGATTTATGCCGTGGATTTCAGACTGAGATCGAGAGATGAAGTCAAATACACGTGTGATAGCTATATATATCTAGTAATCGAAGGCTAGAAGTTTTCATAGATCGATTTACAATATTAATTGTTCAATAAGGGTACGAGAGTGGCTTATTGTTACGTTAGTATTAGATTTGTTATAGCCGGACCAAGGTATAGCAAGTGAATTAGGAAAACTCGTCACCTTAGATTGTTTGAATTAATTCTTAACTAATAGGCGAATTGTGGGGGATTACATAGGTGAACCGAAAGTCTTGATAATTGTCTCTATTGATTTCATTCTCATTCTCTATCGTTTGTTTGGATTTATTATTGAGTTAATTAGTTAAATTAGTTAATTAGTTATAACCAATTTTCGTAGGCTAAATATAGTTAAACTAATGGAGTTTGGTACTTATTTCCTAGTCCTCGTGGGTTCGACACTCATACTTATATTATCATTATACTAAAACTTGACACCGTGCACTTGCGGTAAAGAATCGCTACACTGAGAAATAATTGTTTAAAATAAAAGCGATCACTTAACATAACCTGATCCTACTCCCTTAGGACCCATTCTACACCCTCATGGGTGGTGTGACCATGTCTACCACATGTCATATCAATAGAAAGCGAGTAATTCCTCCACGATTACTCCTGTCGTCAAAAACATGGCCAAAAAGCCATTCCAACGAGCATATCTCAAGGGTATCACCATTCGAAATATGATTACCTCAAACAATTTCTGCGGTACAATCACATGTACAGCGCGTCCATCCATTCCTCGAGCAACCCGCTCGGTATAAAGGGTCACGTCAATCGGTGACGCACACACCACCTTGTGCCCGACACTGGCACCCAAGGCATACAACTGAAAACGTATACTCAACGCATTGTTCATCGTAACGATGATGCATGTCGAATAAGACATCTCCTACACCATCGTCATCGTCATCCCGTGACGACACATGCCTACTCATGGCATCTAAGGTATCGTCAACTAGTGACGATACATGTCAACAATGACATCTAAACAACCCAGTCAACTCGTGACGGTCCATGTACATCAACGTATGTCATCCATCATCATGCTAGTAAATTAGCCATACATATAGTCATTAATTCTTGACATGGATGATTAAAATCATCATCTTATAATTATCACCATCTTATAACATCTTCATCATATGAGCATCATCATTTCATAAATATCATCATCTTATAACATCATCATCATATAAGCATCATCATCTTATAGCATCATCATCTTATACATCATCATCATATAAGCATCATCATCTTATAGCATCATCATCATATAAGCATCATCATCTTATAGCATCATCATCTTATACATCATCATCATATAAGCATCATCATCTTATAGCATCATCATCTTATACATCATCATCATATAAGCATCATCATCTTATAGCATCATCATCTTATACATCATCATCATATAAGCATCATCATCTTATACATCATCATCATATAAGCATCATCATCTTATAGCATCATCATCTTATACATCATCATCATATAAGCATCATCATCTTATACATCATCATCATATAAGCATCATCATCTTATACATCATCATCATATAAGCATCATCATCTTATACATCATCATCATATAAGCATCATCATCTTATAGATATAACAGTAAATGTACGAAATCATAGTTGAGTGAGCTTGCTGGTTATTCATTAACTCCTTTTCATTTTCCCTGGTTCATATTCATGCACATGGGCATCTTACCCTGTGACATCTTACCACATAATAACATCGTATGGCCTCTTACCATATGGGCATCTTACCCCGTGGCGTCTTACCACATAATAACATCGTATGGCCTCTTACCATATGGGCATCTTACCCCGTGGCGTCTTACCACATAATAACATTGTATGACCTCTTACCATATGGGCATCTTACCCCGTGGCGTCTTACATCTTACCCCGTGGCGTCTTACCACATAATAACATTGTATGGCCTCTTACCATATGGGCATCTTACCCCGTGGCGTCTTACCCCATAATAACATCGTATGGCCTCTTACCATATGGGCATCTTACCCCGTGGCGTCTTACCACATAATAACATCGTATGGCCTCTTACCATATGGGCATCTTACCCCGTCATATGGCATCTTACCATAACATAATCATCGTGTGGCATCTTACCACATGGGCATCTTACCCAATCATATGGCGTCTTACCATATCATAAACATTGTGTGGCATCTTACCACATGGGCATCTCACCCAATCATATGGCGTCTTACCATATCATAAACATTGTGTGGCATCTTACCACATGGGCATCTCACCCAATCATATGGCGTCTTACCATATCATAAACATTGTGTGGCATCTTACCACATGGGCATCTCACCCAATCATATGGCGTCTTACCATATCATAAACATTGTGTGGCATCTTACCACATGGGCATCTTACCCAATCTCATATACGTCATCATAAACATCGTCATAATCATCATCATCGTAAACATCATCGTAAACATCATATCATCTTTACTCATCATAAACATCATCATCATAACTTACTTATCATAATCATCATCATAAACATCATATCATCTTTACTTATCATAAACATCATCATCATAACTTACTTATCATAATCATCATCATAAACATCATATCATCTTTACTTATCATAAACATCATCATCATAACTTACTTATCATAATCATCATCATAAACATCATATCATCTTTACTTATCATAAACATCATCATCATAACTTACTTATCATAATCATCATCATAAAATGTAAGGGTGTGGTTTACCGTCCGATGCTCGTACGTCTCTTACGTACCTTCCTTGCTTGAACATTACATGAACAAACGCATTAGTATATTCAATAATAATTGAGATCATACCGAAGTATTCCACTGTCGGTTGTCTACCCAGTCTGTCATCAGACAATACATCACATCTTTCTTTTCCCTGATTTTCTTCCAAAATCAGGTTCCTTGGCACGTAGGATATAGAGTGTTAGACATCGCTATTAATGCCATCCTATCGTGTTCCACACGATTCCTGCAACCACAATGGTTAGCAATACCACTTTTCATATCATATAAGCACATAAACAATTAGTCATGTCGTATAACATTAATGCCATCATGCACAAATATGTGCTATCAATAACTTCCTAGGCCCTCAACAGCCCCAATGAGCAACCATTGTGTGGCACATGCTTTCAATAAAATCATTCGGGAAACTCAGATGATACTTTACCACTGAATGGCAATTACAAAATTTTCTTTAACATATGATGTTATAAGTTCATCATCCTAACAACAATGGACTCATAGAGTTCGCCCATTACACCACTTTTTACATTGTGGACTTTTATAAAAATTTGGGCAGAGTCTCCCCATAAATAGAGCTATCCCGAAATAAAAGCACAACACGTAACATAATTCCCGGCCAGGGAAAACGTAATACTCATCAGAATACAGCAATATTAAGTAAATTCCCAGCCAGGGAAGACACCACACATATGGCAACAAAGTGGGTTTCAACACCCACAATACACCAATGACTCTCATAACCTTTAGCAATTCTACCTCTAATTGCATGCAACATAGAATGAAAGAGAGAAAGGCTCATGCCTTTATATACAACCCATATACAAGTATAATCGTGCTCACATGCGAGCATCATAAATATGTGTATAACCATCATGGGTATGTATATAAATAGGTACTCTATACGATACCGTGCTCCATCAAGCCCTGGTACCACGATCCTGGGAGTACATCCAATCAACAGCTCGAGCTCATCTCCAAAGCCATCGATGTACCTGTTCACCTGCCCCCAACAGAGATAGCCCCCAACGGGGTGAGCATACCAATTCCACAATTTCATAATCATAATGACATAATACATAATTTACGAAAATGTAAATATTGTGGAACATATGTGACACTCCCTGGATGGTATCATCCTCATCCTAGCGTACCCCTGTAATAACCCTGTTCTCAAAACAGATAGATCATCAAATCCTGAATATGCAGTTAATCATCATATTGGTTAATCCTAACCAGTTTCGAATTAACAACATTTCATAACATCTTTCTTTATCTAGCAATTATCATAATTCTAGATATCATATTGAGATTTCCTTAACTTCCGATACTAGTTAATCACTTCTCTGATTAACTACGTCTCTGTTCCTATTAATTACCAATAGGGAATAAAATACAGATATCCTAGATATCTAATCAATACCACATTTTCATTTCTTACTTCAAAGTAGCGTCATACTACTGGTGTTCGCTCCGTAGCGACCACACCCATCATTTGCTCGCTTCATAGCGGCACCAAGCATTTCATCATGTGAATCAAAATAACGTAACCAAGTCCCGTTGCCATCATAGTAAAACATTTCATGTATTTTAATTCATGCGTCATACTTGTAAAACATCATTTAAGCTATGCTCGTACGCTAAACGTACCTTAAATCCTCAAAGTCCGAGCCAAACCTTGCTCGAGTTCCATGCCCCGTGGAACGATGTGCTAAAACGATAAATAATTCACAATTATTTACGAACATGTAACCCATGCTCAAGCACATCCATAGCCCTCAAAATATTGTCAACACACGACAATAAATCATTTAAAGGACCCGGGGCAGGGTACATGCAGGGAGGGAAAACGAATGCGACATATCGAAAAATTGCCCAAGAACACCTTCAATAATTCGAACCCTAGCATCACAATTCGAACCCAACCAAGCGTCATAATCATCTAAACACAAGAATTAAACCAACAATAGCAAGAATCATCACCCTTGCCAAAACCCCCCAATTTTCGAACCAAACCCCACAAAATTCGAAAATAATTTCGAACCAAAATCACCAAATATAGCAGGGAATTACATGAGAGGGACGAAAAAGAGGTAAAGAACGTTACCCAATCGAAAATCGGAAGTAAAATCGACCGAAATCGAAGAACCCTAGAATTTGGGGATCGGCGCTCATCTGCAAAATCCGACTTCAAAACGCGACGAAACTTCGAATTGCCGGAGGGGATAGCTGCGTCTCGACGAGACGAAGCCGGCGGCAGGTTGCACGCGCCGAACGGCGGCCGGACGGCGGCGGGCGAAGCGTTTTTGCGCGCGGATGGGGGCTGGGCAGACGGGTTCGACGGGGAGAGAGAAAGGGGCGGGTTTGGAGGGCTGAAATGAGATTTTTAATAAAATCTTGGGTTCAAATGGTATTTATAGCAAAATACCCCGAAAAACTAATAGCCCCACAAATACATCATGATTCATTAAAAATCATCTGTTTTCAAAAACTCTCTCTCTAACACCAAAACCCCCTACCGGTGCTCACACAAGCACCCGAGATTCCGAGACACATCAAAAACCCAACTCTTAGGTTTTACACCGTAATGTGAATACAATCTCAACCTCGGGATCCAACGATCTCAACTACCCAAATAAACGAGCCCAGAAGGCCCAACATCGCGATTAAACTCCAAATCGCCACGTAAAACAACTTTAGGGATTTTTAACACTACGGGATTAACATCTATAATCCCTGGTCATCACAATTGAGGAATTTCTAAACTCATAAATTCCCCACCTGGTTTCACATGTTGACAAACAAGACATCTCTTCACAAACTCAAGTACATCTTGTTTCATGCGTTTCCACCAGAACTTGGTATACAAATCTTTATACATTTTATTTCCTCTAGGATGTATACTATATCTACTACATCGTACTACGTTGTAGTAGTTCTTGGCGTAGTCCCAATGTAGCAGGCACTACACAACGTTTTCCATATTTCAGACTTCCATCACTTGCTATAACAAACTGAGATGTTTGTCCTTGACTTATCATTTTTTTCCAGTGTTGTACTTCATCATCATAGGTTTGTGCCGTTTTGATCGTCTCAAAGATATCGGGTACAACCAATATGTTGATACCATTACTGGCACTGTCACTGTATCAAACTCATATCCCAATGTTTAACAAGAAGTCATCAAAGCTGACAAATGAATCATATCATTAGTAGTGTATTGTCCCTTTCGACTTAAGGCATCAGCTGTCAGATTGGCCTTTCCTGGATGATATTCGATCTCACAATCATAATCTTTCAAGAGATCCATCCATCTCATTTGCCTCATATTCAACTCTGTCTAAGAGAATAAAAACTTCAAAATTTTATGATCGGTGTATATGGTAAAAGACGTACCATATAAATAATGTCGCGTTATCTTTACAGCAAAAACTATGGCTCCCAACTCCAGATCATGCACTGGGTATTTCATTTCATGTGGCTTCAGTTGTCTTGATGCATATGTCACAACATGTTTATCCTGCATCAATACACAACCTAAACCAAGTAATGATGCATCAGTATAAAGAGCAAACCTGTCCTGATCTGATGGAATAATCAACACCGGAGTAGTGGTCAACCGATGTTTCAATTCCTGAAAACTATGCTCACACGCTTCTGATCATCTTAACGGTACATCCTTCTGTGTCAGCTGTGTTAATGGTTGGCAATCTTTGAAAATCCTTCAACAAACTGTATGTAGTATCCTGCCAAACCCAAGAAACTACAAATCTCTGGCATAGAAGTAGGTGCTGACCAATTCAATACTGCTTCTATATTTTTTTGATCCACTGATATACCATCTTTGGAGATCACATGTCCCAAAAATACTACACTGTTCAACCATAACTCACACTTATTGAGTTTGGCGTATAAGTGATGTGTTCTCAATAGTTGCAATACCATATACAAATGTTGGACATGCTCTACTTCACTCTGAGAATAGATCATTATATCATCGATAAACACAATTACAAATTGATCAAGGTATTTCTAAAAACTCGATTCATCAAACTCATGAAGACAACTGGAGCATTAGTCACTCCAAATGGCATAACTAGAAACTCATAATGTCCACGGCGAGTTCTAAATGCTGTCATCTGCACATCTTCTTCCCTCACACGTATTTGATGATATCTAGATCTCAAATCAATCTTAGAAGATCATCGATCCCTGCAACTGATCAAACAAATCATCATTACGGAGTAGGATATTTATTCTTACTTGTTACCTTGTTCAACTGTCTATAATCAATCCACAGTGGCATTGAACCATCATTCTTCTTGACAAACAATCCCGGAGCACCCCGAGGCGATACACTAGGACGTATGTATCCTTTATCTAGTAAATCTTGTAACTGAGTTTTCAACTCTCTCAGTTCAGTTGGTGCCATTCGATATGGTGCTCGCGAAATGGCAGAGGTACCATGTAGTAACTCAATTCCAAATTCCACTTCACGATTGGGGGAATCCAGGAATTTCGTCTGGAAAAACATCTACATATTCTGCAACCACTGGTATATCTTCTACTATTCTCTCTATTTTCTTTTCTGCTACATGAATAGCATAGATTAAATATCCCGTGTGTCCACTTTCTAACAAACGTGACATTCGAATATCACATATCATTGGAATCTTTGAACGAGATCCCTGTCCATAGAAGATCCATTGGTTTCCAGTATCAGACTGAAACCTCACTGTTTTTCTGACAACAATCCACAACAGTTTGATATCTACTCAACACATCAATACCCAGAATACAGTCAAAATCAGTTATATCTAGCACAATCAAATCTGCCTGTATTCCATAGTCATCATCAAACTAAATAGAACAATCAGACACACTCTGACAAGTCATCACAGTAGTTCATATGGGTGTCGGGACATACAGAGGCACAACAGTGGAGACGAGCATATATGATATCACTCAATAAACGCTTGTGCAATAAATGAATGTGATGCACCAGTATCAATCAATATAAAAATCGGATAAGTAAATAAACAACTCTTACCTGCTATCATATCATCAGGAGCTGCCTCCGCTTGCTCCTTGTCCAGTGTAAGGCCTCGCTACCTTAAGTGTGGATTAAGTGCATTAAGAGAGCTAAACATGCAATAATAAGTATATGGTTAATGGGATGCCTCGAGCTTAAGGATTACAATGCCAAAATAAAATTGCCAAAAAGGAATTAGTTACATTCCCGCAAAAAAAAGAATGTAAATGCTATAGATTTACTCTACCCTGTGTAGAAACGATACAAAAGAATTCATGTCCTGCTATACCAGTAGCACTCCTCACACAGCTCACTGCATCAACCCTGGCCTTAGCCCTCAATGCCAAAATGCACCTACAGGGACAACCCCAAACCATGAGATATAATAATCCATATTCACCACAATATGATATAACAGTGTATTTTAATGCACATCGCTAGTCATGACCGTGGCACTAATACCCCTCGCTTCGACATGTCAGCGGCAAGTATTCTCTCATCGCTTCAAATGACGGCGGCAAAGCATTAAAATCATCACTCGAGTATAACAACGACTATACATGATATGCACCAAGCATCCAAAACATATATGCAACCACAATGCATAATCCAACATGTATATGCAACCACAATGCACAATCCAACATATATATGCAACCTCAATGCATAATCCAATATGTATACAAAATACATGTTACCGTTTAGTGCCCGTACGTCTCTCCATGTTTCCAAAATATGGGATGTCGTTGCACAACTCAATATTAGAAGCCATATAATAGTCTATCACCAAAATCCCAACCAAATACAAAAAATCCCACATTTACCCCATTCACGCCCTCGCGATCGATCGGCCATTTATATCGATCGATCGCGAGGCAACGAAAATCATGCACCAAAGTTCTCCCCTTCTCGATCGATCGTCAAGCCTCGTCGATTGATCGGGATTCTCCACCGATCGATCGAGCAAAGCATCTTCGCCCAGACTTGGCTCCTGCAACACGCGATCAATCGAGTCTCGATCGATCGGGGAGCCCTGCAAATCCGAAAATCTACCATTTTTGTACACAAAACCCATACCAATCCACTTTAAACCACAACACCTCAACCCAACACATCATAAACACCAATACCAACATAAAACACATATCCCACCAACAAACAACAAATTTCCAAAACCAACCCATTTTCTTTCCCCAAAATCATACCCAAAACTTGCCAAAACATGCTCAAAACTTAACAAGAAGATTTCCTTACCATTGAGCTTAAAATTCCTATCAAGAATCAAGCAAATGCAAGCTTTGAAAATCCCTTCCTCCTATTCCTCTTGCCAAATCGATTAAGTGGTGGTTTTTTTTTTTTTTTTTTTTGGGGGGTGGGGGTATTAGAAGTGTAGGGGTTAAAATATAAAATGGTGTCCAATTAATTAGCATGATGTAGTAAAATATCCCAACATGATCTTTTAAGCATTTACTCAATAAAATGCACCATAACAATTATTAGCATGCTTTTTCTACATCACTAGAACAAAGCCCAATAAATCATGCCAAATCACCATTTCCCCCACTATGCATCTCATGCACCCTGAAATGTAACACCATGTCATGCCCACCGCATAACTATACACTTCACCACCATAATTAATTTATCATCGTATTAATCACATAAACATAATTAATGGCTCAAACGCGCATAATTATTCAGGGATATCACAATACTCCCGTACTTAGAAGATTTCGTCCTTGAAATCTGCATGCACTTACCAATCCGACACAAAACATAAATCACATACCAAAAAACAGTTTCGGGTAGTGTTGCACCATATGTCGCTCCGTCTCCCACGTGGCCTCCTCGACACCCCTGCGATCCCACTGAACCTTGACCAATGGTATCACTTTGTTTCGAACTCTGCGATCCACTCGATCCAGAATTCTAACCGGTCGTTCCACGTAGGACACATCAGAATCCAAACTAAACCTCTGAAGGCTGCAACACATGTGATGGATCTAGCTCATATTTCCTCAACATAGACACATGAAACGCGTCATGTATCACAGACAAAGACGGTGGCAAAGTCAAGCGGTAAGCAAAGGTACCAATGCGCTGCAAGATCTCATATGACCCAACATACCTCGGAGATAATTTCCCGCGCATTCCAAGCCGCACAACACCTCTGAAAGGTGAGATCTTCAAAAAGACTTTATCTCCCAATTGAAATTCCAACGGTCGTCCCCGTTTATTAGTATATGTTTCCTGCCTATCATGGGCTGCTTTTATTTTCTGCCGTATCACTTTTACTTTCTCTTCCATTTCCCGGATCAGTTCTGGTCCTCTGACCGATTTACAATCCAAATCGCCCTCGTACAACGATGATCGACAACGTCTACCTAAAGGGCCTCAAAAAGAGCCATCTGTATGCTCGCCTGGTAGCTGTTGTTGTACGAGAACTCCACCAAAGCCACTGAATCATGCCACGAGGTATCAAACTCCAACACACAAGCCCGTAACATATCTTCAAGCGTCTGTATAGTACGCTCGCTCTGGCCATCTGTTTGGTGCGCAACCTCACCTTGGTTCCCAACGCTGACCGAAGACCTTACCAAAAATGAGACGTGAATCGCGGGTCTCGATCAGATACAATAGAAACTGGGATCCCGTGCAATCTCACCGCATCCCAAATATACAACTGGGCCATCCTTAAATATGTGAAGGTCATACTACATGGAACAAAGTGAGCCACATTCGTCAGCCTATCAACAATTACCAAATGGCGTCAAACCCCGAAGCCGTGCTCGGCAAATGGGTCTCACAGTCCATGGATATGTGCTCCCACTTCCATTTAGGTATCTCCAAGCTCTTCAACTCACCACCAGGCCTCTGCCTCTCTGCCTTCACATGCTGACAGATCAAACACCTCTTAACGAATGTCACAACATCTCGTTTAATTCGTTTCCACCAGAATTTGTCGTAGAGGTCCTTATACATCTCCCTCCCTCCTGGGTGAATGCTAAACCTGCTACTGTGAGCTCGCTGCATGATTCCCTGGCGCAGCTACGGCACACTCCGAATCACCCAACGGTTACCGAGCCTCAACGTACCGTCCTCTGCAATCCTGAATCTCGATGGTTGTCCTTGAAGGACCAAACCAATGCTAACCATCTCTGTATCTCATCGTCTGACTCCTGAGCATTTCTGATACTCTCGAAAATATCCGGCTCAGCTAATAATGTTGCCACATGTACCGGTGAAGCAGACACATCAAAATCATGCCCCACTGACAGTAGGAAGTCATCAATGCCGACAAATGAATGACGTCCTCCGCAGTAGAATTCACCTTCCGACTCAAAGCGTCAGCTGTCAAGTTCGCCTTCCTGGGATGGTATCTATCTCGCAATCATAGTCCTTAAGCAAGTCCATCCATCTCATATGTCTCATATTCACTTTCGCCTGAGTAAACAAGAACTTCAGGCTCTTGTGATCCGTGTAGATGGTAAACGAAGTACCATACAAGTAGTGCCACCAAATTTTTAAGGCAAACACTATAGCCGCCAATTCCAAATCATGAACTGGGTATCTGGTCTCATGCGGATTCAACTGTCTCGAAGCATAAGCTACCACATGTTTATCTTACATCAGCACACATCCAAACCCTGTAGCGATGCATCAGTATAAAGAACGAACATCTTGCTCTCCGTGGAAATCACAACACGGGTGCAGTCGGCAACCGATGCTTCAACTCTTGGAAGCTCTGCTTACAAGCCTCGGACCAATAAAACGGTACTCCCTTCTGAGTCAGCTGCATCAATGGCTTAGCAATCTTTGAGAACCCTCGACGAAGTGTCAATAATATCCGGCCAAGCCAAGAAAACTCCAAATCTCGGCTACAGAGGTAGGCGCAGACCATTCCATCACTGCTTCTACCTTCCTGGGATCCACCGATATCCCATCTCTGGAGATCACATGACCCAGAAACACAACACTATCCAACAAGAACTCACACTTACTGACCTTGGCAAACAACTGCTTATCTCAGAGAATCTGAAGTACTGTACGCAGATGTCTCACGTGCTCCTCATCACTTCTAGAATAGATGAGGATGTCATCAATAAAGGCTATGACAAACTGATCCATATAAGGTTGAAATACCTGTTCATCAGACTCATAAGACAGCCGGGACGTTCGCTACTCCGAACGGCATAACCAAGAACTCATAGTGCCCATACCGAGTACGAAATGTTGTCTTCTGAACATATCCTCCTCTCTAACTCGTATCTGATGGTACCCAGATCTCAATCAATCTTGCTATAAAGCTTCGTGCCCTGCAACTAATCAAACAGATCATCAATCCACGGAAGAGGGTACTTGTTCTTTACCGTCGCTTTATTCAATTGTCGGTAATCGATGCACAAGCGCAGCGAACCATCCTTTTTCTTCACACAAGACCAGTACACCCCAAGGCGATACACTAGGACGTATATATCCCTTGTCAAGGAGTTCTGGTAATTGCACCTTCAGTTCCCTCAACTCCGCTGGTGACATTCTATAAGGGGCACGGGAAATAGCGGATTCCCTGGTAATAACTCAATTCCAAACTCAACTTCCCTACTCGGCGGAAAGCCTGGAATTCTTTTGGAAATACATCGGCAAATTCCGCAACCACGGGTATCTCCTCGATTTTCAGTTCTTTCCTCTTTTCCGCCACATCAATGGCATATATAAGATAGCTCGTATGTCCACGTTCCAATAGCCATGATTGATAGCCGATACCAACAGAATCTTCGGACGAGAACCACTTCCATAAAATATCCACTGAATCCCCTGATCAGATCGGAAGCGAACCGTTCTCTGCCGGCAATCAACCACTGCATGATATCTGTTCAGTACATTGATGCCCATAATGGAATCGAAGTTCGTCATACCCAAAACAATCAAATATGATTTCAGATAATTGCCCTCAAAATAAATGAGGCAGTCGGATAATACCTGATCAGCAATCACATCCCTTCCGGTGGGTGTCGAGACCATAAGAGGCGTGGGCAACGGAGATGGGCACATATGATATCTCTCCACAAAATCCACAGATATAAAAGAGTGGGAGGCACTTGTATTTATCAAAATAAAAGCGGGGTAGATGGAAGGTCAAAAACTGTGTCAGACTCAGCTCCCCGGGTATTAACAACTGTACCAAAGGTTCGTCGCCCACAATAAAAGCCTCACACACCTCCTCATTGAGGTGTTCAGAATTTCTGGCTGTCATGCTGTAATACAGGGCTTAACAACAATAAACCAAAACCAGAAACAATTCATGTAAGACACCGTTAGTTAACATGAATAACAATAGGCATGTTAATATAGCAAATATATACTCAAATATGCACAACATGCATAAACATGCTCATAAGTGAACACCTAGCCAACTTGTTCACTAAATCTACCATTCGTTCATCCCCGGGTTCTCTAACCACTGCTATGATACCACTAATGTAAGGTCTCGCTACCTTAAGTTTGGTAATTGCATTAAGAGAGCTAAACATGCAATAATCAGAGTAGGGTTAATGGGATGCCTCGAGCTTAAGGATTACAGTGCCAAAATAAAATTTCCAAAAAGGAATTAGTTACATTCCCGCAACAAAAGAATGTAAGTGCTATAGATTTACTCTACCATGTGTAGAAACTATACAAAAGAATTCATGTCCTGCTATACCAGTAGCACTCCTCACACAGCTCACTGCATCAACCCTGGCCTTAGCCCTCAATGCCAAAATACACCTACAGGAACATCCCCAAACCATGATCATATAATAATCCATATTCACCACAATATGATTATAATGAGTAAATGCATAAACCGTAAATACAAAGCACTTCCTATATTCCAATGCATTTCAAAAGCTCCCTTTGGTTGTCCATGTACCACAACTCATAATCATAATCAATTGATTATATTACGGTTCCACAAATGTCATGACATAACCATTCCATCAATACCAATAACCAATCATAGTCTTGTTATAACAGTGTATTTTAATGCACATCGCTTGTCATGACCGCGACACTAATACCCCTCGCTTCGACATATCAACGGCGTCGAATAACCTCGTTTTAATATGACAGCGGCATTTACCATCGCTTCAACATATTAGCGGCAAATATTCTTTCCTCGCTATGATATGACAGTGGCAAGTATTCTCTCATCGCTTCAAATGACGGCGGCAAAGCATTAAAATCATCACTCGAGTATAACAACGACTATACATGCTATGCACCAAGCATTCAATACATATATGCAACCACAATAATCCAATATGTATACAAAATACATGATAATCACTAATCATAGTCTTGTTATAACATTGTATTTTAATGCACATCGCTAGTCATGACCGCGACACTAATACCCCTTGCTTCGACATATCATCGGCAAGTATTCTCTCATCGTTTCAAATGATGGCGGCAAAGCATTAAAATCATCACTCAAGTATAATATACATGCTATGCACCAAGCATCCAATACATATATGCAACCACAATGCATAATTCATTATGTATACAATACATGATAATCATCAATCATAGTCTTGTTATAACAGTGTATTTTAATTCACATCGCTAGTCATGACCACGACACTAATACCCCTCGCTTCTACATATCAGCGGCAAGTGTTCTCTCATCGCTTCAAATGACGGCGGCAAAGCATTAAAATCATCACTCGAGTATAACAACGACTATACATGCTATGCACCAAGCATCCAATATATATATGCAACCACAATGCATAATCCAACATGTATATGCAACCACAATGCATAATCCAACATATATATGCAACCTCAATGCATAATCCAATATGTATACAAAATACATGTTACTGTTTTGTGCCCGTGTCTCTCTAAGTACCTTTCCAAAATATCATGCCCTCGCGATCGATCGGCCATTTCTCTCGATCGATCGCGAGGCAACGAAAATCATGCACCAAAGTTCTGCCTTTCTAGATCGATCGAGATGGCCTTCTCGATCGATCGTCAAGCCTCGTCGATCGATCGGGAATCTCCACCGATTGATCGAGCAAATCATCTTCGCCCAGACTTGGCTCCTACAACGCGCGATCGATCGAGTGTTTGTCTCGATCGATCGGCGAGCTCTGCAAATCAGAAAATCCACCATTTTTGTACACAAAACCATACCAATCCAAAATCATAAACCAAAAACTTGCCAAAACATGCTCAAAACTTAACAAGAAGGTTTCCTTACCATTGAGCTTCAAATTCCTATCAAGAATCAAGCAAATGCAAGCTTTGAAAATCCCTTCCTCCTCTTCCTCTTGCCAAATCGATTAAGTGGGTTTTTTATTTTGGGGGTGGGGGGGTGGAAGTTGAGTGAAAAGAATGAATGGTGGGGAGTGAGAAATATGAGGTGGGTATTAGAAGTGTAGGGGTTAAATATAAAATGGTGTCCAGTTAATTAGCACGATGTAGTAAAATATCCCAACATGATATTTTAAGCATTTACTCAATAAAATGCACCATAACAAATATTAACATGCTTTTTCTACAGCACTAGAACAAAGCCCAATAAATCATGCCAAATCACAATTTCCCCCACTATGCATCTCATGCACCCTGAAATGTAATACCAGGTCGTGCCCACCGCATAACTATACATTTCACCACCGTAATTAGTTTATCACCGTATTAATCATATAAACATAATTACTGGCCCAAATGCACATAATTATTTCATGGATATCACATTCAGTGCATACACCTGAACTTGGGGCGGCCCTTCTCTCTGTCCCCCACCAGTCCGTGGTACAAATTGTGGTCTTTGCTGCACTGTACTTTCTGACACATTCCCTCTAGTCTGTTGTCCTCCGGTTTGAGGACAATCTCGTATCATATGTCATGGTCTACCACATCCATAACAAACTGGACTATCAATGTGTGGATAATCGCGTTTCAAGTGTGGTCCTCCACGCTTAAAACATTTAAAGCCTCGACTACTGCAACTACTACTGCCTTGGGACCGTCCCTTGGCACCTCGTTCCCCCCTTTCCGAGTATCAAATTTCCTACCACCAAATCTCGAGGAAGTTACACCTCCTCGTGATGCTTTAAACTGATCCCCACTGGGTCTCATACTATCTGATGTAGGTATCTGAGCTTGTCCTACATCCTTGTATGCCTCAATTCCAATCTCTGCCATCTCAGCCCTAGTCAATGCCTCTTCAAATGACGTAGGGTTATTCGAAATAACTCTATCAAACATTTCAGGTCATAGGCCTTTCACAAACTGTCTGATCTTCACTTTCGTGTTTGCAGCTATATGAGGTACATACCTCAACAAAGTAGAGTACTGCAAAGGATACTCAGATACCTTCATGGTTCCCTGTTTCAGATCACTGAACTCATCTTCTTTCAACTGCCTAGCAGCAACAGAGAAATAGTGACCAGGAAAGCGGTTTCTACACACATCCCAATGCACAGTCTGTCCCTGAGCTATCAACTCTATCAGTGTCATTTTCCACCAATCATCGCTTTCTTTGCTAATTGGAACTCAGCCAAACGTAATCAGGCTGACTTGGCACACGGAGCAGATACAAAAATTGGTTTAACACGTTCTAACCACTCTTCAGACTGTTCATAGATTATGTACCCTCAAATCGAGGTGGCTGATAATAAAAAATGAGTCAGTGTCAACTCCCCAGGTAACAACACCTGTTCTAACGACCCTTGGCCTATTGGTGGTGGTGGCACACGCGCCAAACCAACACTAGCATTGCCACTCATGACATCCCCAATGTCATCTTGAGGTAATCTGTCTGCCATCACTGTACATCAAGGGTTAACAACAACATTCAAATATATAAAGTATGTTAGTATCAACATAACACAGTTATCAACATGCTTTCAAGTGATTAGGCAACTCCCTAAATCACTTCCTCTACCCTGGTTCACCCAGTTCTCGAACCACTGCTCTGATACCACTAATATGGGGTCATTGTTACTTAATCCATTATGTAGCAAATCTCTATACACGTGTGAGTAGGATTGAAGTAATAATACACACTGATTAAGAGTTTTCATGGGCAGCAGTAAGTAGATCGAGAGGTCGTTCCGCCCCTTGTCCCCTATATTGGGTAATATGTTTTTACTATCTCAGTTGTTACAACATTTACAAAATCCTAACAAA
Source organism: Haberlea rhodopensis (assembly GCA_907163345.1). NCBI lineage: Eukaryota > Viridiplantae > Streptophyta > Magnoliopsida > Lamiales > Gesneriaceae > Haberlea > Haberlea rhodopensis. The sequence continues at coordinate 28,438 of CAJQUN010000700.1, read as the reverse complement.
ACCCTGACATAATATACAACACATGTACATCAGAACAACCTAAAGAAGTTCAACTCCTACTCAGTGGTTCAGCTCGCAGCAGAAATCGACTCACAATCACATCCTCCCATGTCTATGAGTCCTTACAGAAACAATCACATAACATGATTATTGATAATCAACCATCTCAGTTCTATATCAATAAGAAAGACATAGTACGATAAATCATCATAGTAAAATCTCAATTGTGACTGTTCTGTATCATGCATCACCAAATGAAAATATGTCATGAAATGTCTCATTCACCATCCTGTTATAACGAAGCACATATGATATTGCTTTTGCGCTCAATATGTCAGTGGAACCTTCTCACATCTTCATATTAGCAGCATCTATCATATATCCAGCTCACACGTTATAACAGTCCAAAGTATATACTCAACAAGAGTATACCTCTCATGCCAACATATATACTCAACAAGAGTGTACCTCTCATGTCATCAACCTCAATAATATGAATGTATACCAACATGAATGTGTACTCATATGATTCCAACAATCATATAATGTAATCTCAACATATAGAAGCAACATCACATAAATCAATATTCAACACTCGTATGTCAACATCATGTACCTCTCGTGCGACATAAAATATATAACAATTAATAATATATTCTTAACACTTATTTGAATCCTGAAAAGGGCTCGAATTCCACCGCTCTGCACTACTGCATTCATTCCTCTTACATTTTCTGCAGCAAATTAATGAACAAAACTTAAATGCATGGATTTACTCAAATTTTTATATGTTGAAACCCTCTTCTGTCCTTCCTGTTTTTATGAATAATTCTGTACTTTTAAAAATAAAAAAATATATAACTAGGAATGGGCATTCCGCCATTTTTCTTCTCACCAGTGCGGATTTTATGGAGTTGAGATTCTAAGGAAGGTGACGAATTAAACGCTGCTCTATTTGAACAAGACTTAGTTAATGGGTTGAGTTTCGCTCCCTCTCTATATATAGGGTTCCTTCGTTGTTTTTTCTTTGAAATTTCTGTAAAAGGGCTGCAGTTTCTTGGATTTTGGCATCGTAATATTCGTGGGTTTTTGGAGAAAATATATTAGAATTAATCGATAGAATGAAGGGCTTTAGATTCTTGTTTTTGTTCTTGATGGTGATCGGGACAGCTGCTTGCGTTTATCTTGGCTACTCTAGCAAAGAGCGCACCTCCTCAATTCACGGTAAACATAAATCTCAAGTCAGCAAAGGATTTGTAATTATATAATATGTGTATGTTCATATATTGATAAATTGCATATGGATTCATGTATTAAGCTGGAATTGCTATTTGATTCTAGTTGAGGCATGCAGTGTTTCTGTAGAATATATTTCAAATTTTTGGGTGTTATAAAAAACCAGTAAAAAATATATTTATATTTTTTTTGAGCAAATATATTTATATTTTTAGTACTTTATAATGGACATTGTGGGTGAGGGAGCAACATATAGGCTATAGCTCTAAAAATTTGGGCCTTTATTGATAAAAAAGTTTTTTTGATCGCTTGTAGACCACTTTTCATACGACCACTTTTGATAAGATACAATTTATGTAAGATTATATTTAACAAATATATTGGATTAATTCTAAAAATTTGGGACTAATTATTATAACAAAATTATGTGTTAAAATATTTCGTCCTTCCCAACTGAAAAAAATTTCATTTACCTGTTTATTAATTAGGATTAATCAATGCAGGAATGGCCTCAATAAGCAACAAGAATGCAATAAAAAGCAGGAAACTTAAGGTACACTCACTCGTACTCAATCAATTACTACATTGTTTTTCGGACATATCCAAATTAAACCTCAATTCCTCCAATAAATAGATTAAATTTGTTGTTTGGCGAATTATGTTCAACCATTACTTCATCCTTTATATATACTAAATACCTGCACGCATTATGTATATATACAATCTGTTATTTTTATATAACATATTTATTATTAAAATAAATATTTATAAAAAATATTTTGTTTTTTAATAATTTTTATATCTTTTATTTATTCAAATTATAAAATATAACTTTTTTGTGTTTTATTTATTTAAATTATTTACATTTTAAAATTTTCAAGAAAGTTTGTGTTTTAATTTTAGATTGGTAGGTTTTGTTTTAGTTGCGATGATATTCTTAAAATACAAAAAATTGACATAACATAAAATGATGGTCAACAAGTGTTGCTCAACGCCTCGGGCTTCATTAACATAATTAGGTAAAAATTAAAATCTAAATTTCTGAGGACATTAAATCTGATTGGAAAAATCTTTGCCAAGCTCTAACTAAGTATGCCTAATTGTGCAGGAAGAAATAAATCCTTCTAGTGGGCGAGTTAGCTTGGACGACTATAACCTTATCGATCCAGTTCCGAGTTCAATTGCCTCCATAAGGCCGGGACCGATACAGCACGGCACACCTTTGATGCCATATATCCCGAAACCTTCTCCGCCTCCCACCGGTCGGAATTAAATTATATCGTTATGTAATCGGTTTCGTAACAATCTGGTCTAGATAACTTATGATGAAGTACCTAGTATACCACCTATTATATGTGTAATTATTATTGAGACATATTCACGTTGAGTTCTTTTAATTGAAGTTTATGAATTGGACATTGTTGCATGTTAAAATAGCTAGCTAGACATATTTTGGTTTATTTTAGACATATTCTTCAAGCGAAATTGTGGAGTTTTTAGATGGGATTTATGCTATCGATTCATATATTATAGCGATTTTTGACATGCGATTTTTTGTAAAATATTTTTAAATTTTTATATGGTATATAGTTACAATACAGATATTTTTAGAAAATTTGAATAAAATCAAAATATTGGAGGTAGTTATTTATATAAGGGTTGTTTTAGAAAGAACACATAAAATATATCAAGAGGTCAATGTAGTTACTATGTACTGCTCTTCTTATTATATATATATATACACACACACCGGTGCACACATTGTGTGGTTGTATCGTCCTTCATTTACAGTTTTATCTTTGAATTAACTCGGGTTTTTATGTAAAAATTGGAACACTATATAGTATTAATCAATATGATAATTATTATAGAATAAATCAATATGACAATTGTAAAGATTGTCAAAGGGTAACATGCAAATTATAATATTTCAAGTTATATTGATATTAATCAAAGGGTAACATGCTAATTATAATATTTTAGATTAAACTGATATTAGTCAAAGTTATAGAACAAAATGGTGATTATATGAATGGGTAAATGATAATTATAACGTTTTCAGAGGTAAATTAATGATTCTTAAACATCTAAAATGTTCATGGTTAAAATAGTAAATATTAAGGTGATTAGCGACATTATCGCTAGATGAAATCATAATGCTTTTGATATTAGTGATTTATACTAGCATTATATAAGAGTAAAGTATCCTGAACTTAAGCATTCCAAATGTAATAAGATTTGCATTTGATCAACTAGTTGATTTTAATTTTTTATTTTTTATTTTGAAATAATCAACTAGTTGTTTTGACTACGTGTTTATAGTAAGGGGAAATTTCAGAATTAGTCACATATGATATGTGTTTAATTAATAGTAGTTCAAACGTTTATGACTAATCAAACTTGGTCTTATAGGATATGATCTTAATCAATAATAGTATCAAATATTTATGACTAATCAAAATTGGTCACATATGATATATATTTAATAAAAAATGGTCTCAAAACCCCTTTCAATTATGGAACCACTTTTGATAAAACACAATTTCTGGGTGACCAGTTTTGATTAGTCATAAACGTTTGAAACTATTATTGATTAAAATAATAGCATATGTGACCAATTTTGATTAGTACTAATGTGTTAATAACAGAGCTATTATGTTACTAACACAATTTGAGACATGTGATAAAATAATATTAGAAAATGACTAAATATATTTGAGGGGCGAACTTTTGTCATGTTGATTCCCTCAATGCAAGAACTCCTCCGGGCATCACCATTACAAATGTGACTTTTTTTTTCTATAGCTCTATCATATTTAGTATATTTTATATAAACATGTGAGCATAAGTGTGACAAGAAACAAGAGACTTTTAGGTTTGTTGATATTTCCCGTAAAGATAGTGTCATTAGTACAATATCAAATGACTTGTGTCCTGAATTTTTTAAATAAAAAACGGATATATATCAACTTGATACTGCTCCCAAATACATTATGTTGAAAACGGCATCAAACAATCCTTGTTCTAGATGTCGTCACATTTGTTGTGAAGCATCGTCAAACTTTTCAAATTTATGTTAGACTTAATCTATCGATTTTTTAAAATAATTACAAAATTAAAATCCAAATCTTATTGTATAATGTATAATTTAATATCATTACGAAAAAGCTAAATTAAGTAAATATTGTATATCATACATTTAGCTCTATTTACGCCGAAGGATTGCAAAATTCCCTCCACTGCATTTTTTTTTAACAAAAAATATATTCCACAGTCTATAAATTTCCTATTATTTACAGAATATTGCCCCAAAATTTCTAGACCTAACCAACAGCAATTTAGGCGGCAAATTATACACCTAAAATATTTTTAAAAAGTTATATAATTGACTTCAAACTAGTAGTCCTATAAGGTATAAAATAGAGCTTCCAGAGGCAAGCCGAAGCATAGAAGGTTTCTCCTAAAGAGTCTCTCTGAGTAGTCTATCAAAGCACAACGAGAATGGCCTCTATATTGTTTCAGTTACCTAAAAATAATAAGATACCATCGCCATATATGAGAAACTTTAAAAAATGATACATGTATGGTGGTGATGCTTTGAGGGCAGTGTCATTAAGGTAGTAATGCCTTGATGACGATGTTTTTGATGGTAACAACAATTAACATTCATGTGGCATTGAGATAAATGCATGCATTTAAACAGAAGTGGGATATGCGGATGATTAAACTGCAATATATTATTTAATAAATCATGAACTATGATGCACAGACAGTCTTTAAAATCACTCGGTGCAGTGCCGGATATTTTTAGGACACCGACAATCTTCCGACACTCTCAAACACGACACGCCATATTGTGTGTCCTTAATTTTTTCTATCAAAATCGAACACCCATGTCAGACATGGTTGATGGGCGTGTCCGATACAGAAATGACATTTTTGGGGTTAATTATATAATTTAAAACATTTTTTTGGATAAAATGAAATTTGGGCGTGTTGGTTAACAAAATTGAACAAAATTGAAGTAATATACATTTGTTGTTAGTATGAGTGATACTATATTGATTTTAGTGACATGCATTTCTTTATATGCCTTTTGAATTTGGTAAGAATATTTGTGTTGTTATCTTTTATTTGGACGTGGTTATTAAACTTAATGTTAATTGAAGTAATATGTATATAGTGTTAGTATGAGTGATGCTATGATAATTCTATTGACATGCATTCAATTACACGATTCTTGAATTTGGTAAGAATATTTTTATTGCTTTTACATGATTTTAGAATTAAAAAAATGTGAATTTTAGTATCTTGTAATACAATACATGTATAATATATATAAAATACATGGTTCGATCCTAATCAGGTGTTTAATTACCACACAATGACTAATTTATGTATACAACGGAAGATTAGTTTCAATTTTTTTGTCAAAATAGCCCTAAAACTTTTTCGATTCCGATGATACATATATAATGATACTGAAAATATATCTAGTTTTATATTTAGTTAACAGATAATACATCATTCATCATTCAACATTCAACGTGACAAGTAAAGTCTTAAACTACGGTAATACTTCTATGTACATATTACTCGGGGCATTCTCCGGGAAAGAACCATAGTTTTAAAAATGTTCAGTAAGACCTGGGACACAAAGCGTAAAACATGAACCTGAGCCCACTCTCAAGGAGCTTTGGTATTCATCGATGCTTCCTCTCGAGCATCCGCAGTATGTCCACCTGTACCACATGTCATGCCCATACAACAAAAACATGACAGCCCCCCGGGAAGGTGGTCAGAACCCAGTACGAGAAACAGGTAAAATCACAATGAATGACAAAGTATCATGCGATGCATGCCGTGAATGAATGCAAATGCATAAGAGAGGTATCAAATCTCCAATATCAATATCTCAGGAGCCAATGTAAAGATCATCAATCAATCATCAAGCTCAAGCAGGGCATCGACACGCTCGTCCCTACGACATCTCACTCAGTCGAGCCATCGGCGGTCCATCATCCCTCGTGTCTGGGCGATGTCGGCACACTCATCGCTACGCCATCTCTCAGCCCACTCTCTCCGCCTAGCCATCAGGTTGCTCATCATCCCCAGACACGCATCACAGATACCAATGAAATGATAATAGGTATAGGATCAACATGGTGTGATCAATGCATGTGTGTCAATGCATCATGCAATATCATAATCTCATGTGATGCATCTCAATATATCATGTCATCATATATCATGCAGTTTAATGTATCATGTAATCACATACTGCAGTTCAACATGTCTTATAGTCACATATGTAGCAAGTAATGACAAGTAAATCATACCCCGGGAACATCACATGTCTTTGCCAAACATCGTGATAGAACCGATTTTCTATGTACCTCCACCGAGTCAACAAATATCGAGAATTTTCATACTCCTCAAATTGACCTTGGGATATATAGTCACCTGACGAAATATCATTTAAATAGACCAAGACTATCGACATCATTATTATAAAGATCATGTTCCTAGCCTACTCTAAATTTCAGCAACATGCATCCAATGATAGACCCATAATTCTTTCAAAACTTAATCAAATGACATGGGGCCAATTTAGCTTTAAAGCTAACCCAAAATATGACATTTCATATGCTTGACACTTTCCCAAATTCGCTCATTTACCTAAGGCAAATTGGGTCTAAACATTATTTATGCAAAACAGGAGAAATTCTAAATTTCAGATTGACCACTTTTCGTAGAAACTTCATAAATAATTCATACGACATCCAAATGACCTGATTTCAGTGGTAGAATTTAGATAACTCAAAATCCTACGATACTTCTTTTATGAGTTTTAAGCCACTTAGTTCATCTCGAGGTACATTCTTTGTAAAACGTAACAGCCTAAAAACTCGCATGTAGTGCATTTTCCAGATTGAGCACAATGTGGTAAAATTAACATAACTTTTGCATATGAACTCCAAGTTGAGTAAGACCAATTCCAAATGTAATCTAACACTGAATACTACGACTCTTATTAGGATATAAAACTTCAAATTCGTAGCCATTTATTTCCAGAAATTCGAAGAACACACTGTATGCGACATGCATTCACATGCAGACTCGATTTGAGCACAATATAGTAAAATCATCATAACTTTATCATGTAACTCCAAATTAGCTGCTTTTGGTGCCAATTAAAGCTATGTTAAAATACTACAACGTTTATAAGAGACACCAACTTCATATTCGAAGCTTATCTGTACTTTAAATTTGAAATACCAGACCACAAGTATACGAAAATCTGCAGAACATATTGATAGCAAGTTTTCACTACATTTCTCATGTCAAGGCATCAAAATTCGACCCTTAATCCTACATGCAAGTTGATAAAATTCAAAAATGATGTTATACCTTCAATTATCTTCAAGATTTGAAGTTTGATCAACCAACAAAACCGAACCAAGGTCGAACATCCTTCCAAATCTGTAACTATTCAAATTTTAGCTTCAAACTTGAATTTTTCTTGATGGGTTCTTCTTTCCTAACCTTATAGCTTCCAAATCCACCATCGCATGTGACATGCAATCAAAATTGCAAGATGATTTGTGCTAAGAATGGCTGAAATTTCGAACACTAGGAGAGAAGAATGAGTGTTTGTTCAAGAGAGAGAGAGTTGATCTTGCATGTTAAGAAAATAAACAAATCTGAAAATGAGGAAGTGGATGTGGCTTTCCATGTGGAATTTGCATGATTTTTAAATTATTTGATGTATTGTGGAATCCATGTGTCAATACCTCATGATCTGCAAGATTAATGGCTCAAAATCATGTATTAAACATGAGTTAATTTAATTAGTGGCATGTGTTCTCCGAGTGTCATGTGATCATGCACATGCTCATGTACTAAAAACATGTTCCACTAGTTTCTTGACTAATCGAAGTCCGGAACACCTTAATCCAAAGTATGTACTTTTAATTATACGAGTGTGCTTATTCATCGTTAATCCAGATTAATTAGCATCGGGACCTTACAATAGTCCACTCAAAGATGACTGCTACTAGATGGCTAACAATGCATTTGAAGAATCCCATGAAAATTGAAACGGGCTCCCTTTCTCTTAATGTTCTTTCTTTCTTAGTTCTTGTACTTCTTTAGCGAGAATGGTGGGGGTCCAAATATGGTGCAGAAAAACCCAAATCGATATGAATGGAAGATGCCTCTGGGGTGGGGGGGGTGGGGGGTGATTGTTTCTAATACTAGTCCCGTCATAAAAGCTTGGGTTATATGTTACAGAACAAGTATTGACAACCCACAACATTAACATGTTCAATATAGAAGCCCAAAGCAAATTGTTAAAAAAAAAACCATGTCTGAGAAGTTTGAATGTTATCAGATAAGGATAACGTGGGAAGTTAGGAGGTTACTGGGGGGAAAAGAACAGAATAAAAGGGGGAATGTTAGTGGCTAGAAGAGGCAAATTTCCACCTTGAGAAATTGTATACAAGCTTATGCTTGAGACAAGTTTATGCTTGGGGCAAGGATAATTTCATTTTTGAGGGTTCGTGTGTAGTGTGAGTCTTGTATTTCCGAGTTTTGTAATTCCATTGTTTCATTCGATAATACAATCCTTATTCCAACAATTCAAGTGTGTGTTTGCATTCTGTTTGAGAGTGGTTTTGGAATCTAACAATTGGTCCGACCTGCCGGATACTGAAGATATACCAAAACCATGACCATGATGGAAAACATCAGAGACAACATTTTTTTCAGGTGTTTCGGGTATTCTGCGATGGCAGAATTTATTGGCGAAGATCCCGCAAAATGGATTTTGGAAGCGGCGCGATATTTCGATTTCAACTCTACGCCATGGCAACACAGGATACAAATCACATTCATGTCTATGCAAGATGTGGCTGACATCTGGTTTTGTTTGCTTCTACAATTGTATCCCAACCTCACTTGGGAACACCTCACGCAAGAAATGGGGAAGCGCTTTGGAAAGATCGAAATGAAGCAAGCGATAAAAGAAATTGTCAAGGAGGATTTGGGGGTTCAGAAGTTGGGAGAGCTTGATGAAATCCTTACAGAAGATCCAGACGCAATTGAAGACAAGTTCGGAGAAATTTTGGGCACTAAACCGCCTGAACGATCTCCACTATAAGTGAATAAAAAGAAGAAACAAAAGAGGTGGAAGCATTGTCTGTGCACAAGATCGAAGGCATTGATGTCAAAGAATCTATACAAAATTTTGGCATCAAGCCCACTGCTATCATGTTGAAGAAAGAGAGGATGATGGGAGGCGATGCTCTTACGTCGTGTTTGCAGGCTGAATGTTGGATGTGGGTTGTTGTTCACATTTCAAGAGATGGCGCCTAGACCCATCGATTAAAGAAAGAAATTTCATCGCATAGTTCGTAGATGACGGCGAAGGAGCTAATCACTCGATAATGTGGTTGTAAGGCTATATATTGGGATGGCGACACTCCCGCATCGTGGCAGAGATGGTGGTGTGTTGGTTTTCACGACAGAGCGCTGGAGATGAAGCAGACATGCTTATGGGCTATAATTAATTCAATAGGGGCTGTGGAGGCCCATAGAAGGAAGAAGTTGGGCTTGCAAAGGAATGGGCCTGGAAATAGATCAACCCACCTTTATGTTAAAATTACAAAATCAGATTTGGGCTCTACTTCGCACAAGCAAAGGCAAATCCACTTAGGCAATTCAGCTCATGGAGTAAGCCAATTCAGCAATGAACATCAAATATCATCTATTAAATCGTTCAAAAAAAAAAAAAAATCATCTATTAAAAGTATACACACCAATAAATTTCCAATTTTCCACCAACCAAAAATTAATAAAATAAAAATAAAAACAACGAATTTCCAATATTAATTCCCTAATTCTGCAGCTGCGATGATTCTGTTCAAAAGATTTCCAATTTTGTTGCCAGCGAGAGACGCGATTTCTTGGCAGGGTGTGGGCTTTCAACTTCATCTTCAACACCGGAACCAAATCCCGGCCAGGAATTCGGCAAAGCCGGCAGGTTCAAGTCGAAATCTCTGTGTGTAACAGTGGATCCCACACCCTCTGAAGACGTCACCGCGCTGTTTCCCGCACCAGCCCCGCCTTCATAGTGGCGGCGCTTGTGTCCTCCCAAGGCCTGCCCGGTGGGGAAGCACTTGTGACAAATGGAGCACTCGTGAGTCTTCACTTTACCGCTCAGTACTGTAGCAGAGGTCGTGGAGGCTGTGGCGGCGGAGTTGGAGGTAGTAGAGTGCTCATCCCCGCCGCTAAGCTTGCGGTGGCTGGCCTTGTGGCCACCCAAAGCTTGGTAGGATCCAAAAGCCTTGCTACAAACGGAACACTTGTAAACCAACTTATTCGAGTCCACCACAATTGGAGGCGGTGGAGATCTGGTCTGGATTTGTGAACTCTTATTCATCACCAGTGGGACAGATGCAGTATAAGGCACCGAGGAGGAGGCGGAGGCGTTGCCGCCGCGAGCGAGCATAATAAGACAAAGAGCCAGGTACTCTTCCTCAGTGGGTTCCTGAGTTTCCTCGCTACGTTGGCGCTTGGATCGCTTGCCTTTCGTCCATGAATCAAGATACCTTAAACTGGCGTGATCATTCTCGTATAGAAAAGAGGGCGTAGGAGTAGTAGGCGAGTTCAAAGCTTCAAGCGCCATGCTTACAACTTAATAAAGTAATCAAGAAAAAGAAGAGACAACAGATGTTTGATTAATCTTTGTTGTGGAAGAATGGATATGGGAGTGTGGAGTAGTACTGGGTTTTATACAAGGAAGAAGTGTAGTAGAGGTGGGAAATGGGAGAGGAAGTTGCGTGACAAATGTGAGGAAAAGAAGTGGGTTACTCAAGTTTACTAAGAGAAAGCCACCAAAGTACTAGAGTCTGTGGATTCGAGTACACGTTTGTATAAATTAAGGAATAGAATAAATTTGGTTTAGAGGCCAACTGGGGTAGTTGTGTGGGAGTCAATGGAGTGTGGGGCGGCATAGACTCAGTCTAAGTCAAACCTTCTACGCGCTCACCGCAATGCCAATTCAGTTCCAATTGCATTACACTGATGACGATATCATATACGTTGAATGAGGTTTCTCTGATAAAGTCCATCTTCGACTTTCTTGGATATATTATATGTTATATATGATATGTTTCCTTTTATTTAATGTAAATTTATGCAGTTTTCCTATTTATATTATATGAAATATAACGTACTTGAAATGATAGTCCTTTTTTTATTGTGATATTATGCCACTTTTTTATTTCATTTTAAAATTACATAGAAGATTGACTATGCTAAAATCTCGTAGAAATTTAAAATTTAAGTTGCAGTATCAAGTGCAATAACACTTATGCAAAAAAAAAAGATCACGATATCAAAAATAACATCCAAAATGAATTACAAAGATGAGTGGATTGATTGGGAGGAAGGAGATCACACTTGTTTACTAGATTGGGAAAAGAAAGGTGGGGAGGAGGAATCCGGCGACATTACTCGAGTTGCCGATAATTATATTAAGATTAGATTAGCATATATTCAAAAAAAAAAAAATTTATAATTATTGGAAATAGTAGCCTCCATCATAAAATAATTTAATTTGATTCAACAATGTGCACCAGGAAAGCAATTCTTCCAGTTGAATTGTAGCCAGCAGCCAGACGAACCTACGTCGGCTATTGGATTTGTTACTGTCGTCGTAGTATTCATGAACCTACACCAACTGGCTGGATGATTTGAACCTATATCTTTAATTAATCCAATCTGGAATACCTCAACAATTTTGCAGTTGTACATACTATTTAAATAATTTTACAATAAATTAAAGTTGCACCGAATTATCCTGTTATTAGGTCAATTAGCCAATTAGTCACTTGTACGCCTTTTTAATTGGCACAAACAAAATTTGAGAAACATAGAAATTCTAGAATTTTCTTTATACATTGTTTGGAAGTATAATAATCCAATTCAATAATGTTGTAAATATATTATTAAATTTCTTTCAAAAAAGATCACGAAGTCCACAATATGCTTAAAATGACCATAATATACCCTGATTGCTAATTGTAATATTAATTTGTGATTAAACTCATAGAATTTTGCTATTGGTTAAGTGGGCTCTGCTTGCTTTTGGGCTAAGCTCACCCAAGACCAGCTATTCACAGGAGTCATTAACAATGGACAATAAGTGAATTTTCAAGGACAAATTTCAAACCGGTACCATTTAATGAACAATAATCCATCCTAGTCTAACAAGAAAATATTAGTTCATCTAGGTCCATTCTTGGTTGAAATGACATCAATAACCCCATGTGGTCCAAGTGGTCCACGTAGTCCAACCAACCTTTTAATTTAATTGCATTCTTACCCTTTGAAACTTGTTTTAAGATCAAAGATGCCTCTGTGTACTATTCATTATCATATTCATCCTATTATTTTAAACAATAACATTTTATGAACATGAGATGCTCCAGTTTCTGCCAGTTCAGGAGAACTCAAGAGCATACTTTTGCAATGGACTCAAGGTTCATATTTAAATCCTTCTAAATTACAATTCAAAACCATTATTCGAAGAACATTAAAAATCATAACATGCCCATCATGCTCCGTATTACAATAAAATTTTAACAAACTGATATATATCATTTTGACCGTAACGGCACCGGGTGAGATGGGTTGCAAAGCCATCAGTCGAAAAATGACTGCCCCTAGACTATTTTACGAATATGACTCATCACCATCCAACTTCAAACCCCTCGGGTGAAGTTAGTCTACAAGTTATCAGACTCCTTCATAAACCGCACATCATAGTATCAATTTGTTTCCTACCTTAAGGCGTAAGATATAACTAGATATAAGAAAGATTTAGAAATATGGGAGATAGATGGGCAAACGCCTTTGTGTAACACATCTCCTCCTGGGAGGAGACTAACTTGTTTAGCCTCTCATATGATGAGGCTGGACTCGAAACACATTTACAAAATGAATTGAAAAACTGAAATATTACAAAGAAAGAAAGAAATTATTACCAAGCTATGTAAATTGATAAGTTTACAGCTTGGAGACTATAATATTTATTTGTGAAAAAACTATGGAGAATTTCTGATGTCCTTAGCTTCTCAGTGGCTGGCCTTATATAAGTATGAATCCGGACTTTAAATGCGGATTCCAAACTCTTGTTGAATGTTAAGTGCGCCCATGAGTGCGCCTTTATCTCATGGTCTGTCATCTTTACCTGGGTGTGCCAAACTTTCTCGTGAATGCTGACACTTTTTGTCTTAGTGTGCCATTTCTTTTGTCGGGGAATCGTTACATTATTGGTTTTTGTGGTCCCCAACCTTAGAAAACTTGTCCTCTTGTCACTAAGTCTTTTGTATTTTCCTGCTTCCTATCGATCAGGCTTGAGCCAGAACCCTTTCCCGAACTCTGGGTCTTTCTTTTCTGGCACGCCTGGCTGTTTTCCCAAGAATTCTCGTCTTTGTTTCGAAGAGTTCTTCGACAAATCCTGTAGTAGTTCATGTCATAGAATTCAGCAATAATGTTCCATTAGCTGAATTTTGGATGAACTTGAATGAAAATTTGACTTTGTCCATTTCGGTTAGACAGATCCAAAGTCCCCATGCTCATCTAGTTGAAGCTTTGTTTTTTGTTATTGCTCCAACTAATACTGGTGAGTCCTCTGGTAACACGGTCTTGATATTTTTCAAGGCGTTACTGTCTGGTCGTCTGAGCTTTATGAAATGAAAAGCTTCCATGAAGCCTTTCTTTGCTGGTTCAGGAGATGTACTGATAAAATATTACTCTAGTACTTCTCATTTGGTGAAATGTGGATTATTCGGCCATGTCTCGTGGACAGTTCTCTAATCCATTTGGATAGTTTGGAAATTTCAGAGAAATCGTGCAACAGTATAAACCAAAGCAAGAGCTCCAAAATTATACCATTCATGTGCATTGTTTGGATGACTGTCTGGTTTCATCCAAACCCTCGGGTATTTTCCGGATATATCAATAATTATTTCTTCTGGGTTGATACCCAATCTGGCTATCAGTTTCTCCCAAATGCGCTGGTAATCCTGCATATGAGAAGAAACTAAATCCTCGTTAATTTGAACCCTAGAAGTGGCTGTCTGTGGCCTAAGGTTCAACTCTCCCTCTTTTATTCCAGAGGTGCTGGGTTGACTTGGAGGTTCAGATTGTGATGACAACTGGCCTTCAACATTCGCTACAGCTTGTACATCCTCAAGGAATGCATCATCTGCAGGACCTGTGACAGGGTATATGAATCCCTTGGCTCCGGGTTAGATTAGCCACATTCTCTAAGCACTTTTTTTTTGCATCGTTGGAGATGCGGCCTGAAGGATAGGCCCCTTCAAGGCGTCGAAGGAGCGTAATAGATAATATAATATTACATAGAGGCCTATGGCCTATTTGTTCTCAAAATAAATTCAAGGGAGTATAATGCAATTTACTAAATCATCGAGAGGTATAAGAGTCAAAATAAAATACCAAATTGATTTGAATTTTTTTGAAATTGGACCTATTTGAATAAAAGATTTTGAAAATTGGATTTTTCTGTACTATTGTTTTTCCCCAAATTTAAGTGAATTATGTTTCTCAAAAGTGTACCTCCTTGCAATTCTCCCAATTTTCTAATTTAATGGGAGCCAAAAATTGGAGAAGGTGATCTAGGGATGGCAACTGAGTGAGCTTGGAACGAGTTTGGTTAAATCCGAGACACACCCTTCTACAAAAAAAGCCAGACTTGTCATACCCAGCCCGTGAATTCGGCGGGTTCAACCCACCATGCTTGGGAACCAGTTTTGTTTTGTCTTTTTTTTTAAAAAAAAATTTGTTAGCTAGATTACACTTTTGAAGCACAAAAATTGAGTTTCATAATTGAATTTCATGTTTTTCTTTAGTGAATATTTATAATAAGCCTGTAAACTATATTTAAGCTACCAAATATTTATTAATTTACTATCATTCCCTTCAAAAATGTTCAACTTTTTAAATATGAACATATGAATTTTGATATAAAATTAAATAATGTCATGTTATGATTCAGCCAAAGAAATGAAATGTATATTCAATATTAAATTTTTAAAAAACATATATATGTATAGCTGGGAGGGTCGGGACAGGTTTGGTCAAATCCGAACCCGCCCCCGCTTCAAAAACCAGGTTGAACCGGGTCTACATCCCCAACAATATGAGTTTAATATGGGTCCGTATAAGATCTGAGCCCATTGTCATTCCTAAGGTGATCCAATAACATGGATATAAAAATCCAATGGTAAAATAAATCATGAATTTATAAAAAGATTTTCTTGTCATGTAACATGCTGATTTTTTCTAGTCAACACCATTCGTTGTTCTTGTTGTATTAGACATTTTATTCTAGGCAAAATACTAGTATTATATATTAATTTACTGAAATAATAAAATAGTGATAAATACTATACTTTGTGGTATATATATATATATATATATATATATATATATATATATATATATATATATATATATATTGTAATTTGAATATACATGGATCACACTTAAATGTTGTGAATAGCTCTACAAGTATATAACATAACCTACACAAGTTAGACCTTACCTATCCCCCTTAATAAATTCGACCTGTGGCTATAAATTAGCCGGAATATAACACAAGTTTGGAGATAAAAAACTTAAACAAGAAAATTTAAGATCACTTTTTTATTTTTTTAGTGAGGGAGGGACAAATATTTTTTCGCGCTCAGCAGGACTCGAACTCGAGTTGCTCCCAAATGGATATGAACTCTAACCATATAGACTAAGCCCATGAGCTCAGATCACTTCTATAACTAGGATGAAGTTTCACGATCATATAATAAAAAAATCTTAGATTATCATTCTTTTTTTTTTTCCAAAGTCAATGATTCCTTTCATGTACCTATACGAACAAAGTCATGTCTTCCACATTGGGACATAGGCGATTTTACGTGGATGCTAGAGGAATCCTTCAAAAAATTATATATATATATATATTATATTTTTCCTCATATTTAAACTATAAAAATTCTACAATTATATTTATCTCAATACAAAAGCTAGATAGATTGAACCTTGTCGCACACATTGTTCCCAATCCCATAATTTTTACACATTATATATTTAAAAAAATCTCTATAAATTAATAATGTCGCGATCATAAAATTTTATTAGTTTATTGAGTACTAAATTAATAATGTTACGATCATAAAAATTTATTAATTTAGGAAGTTTATTAATTTATCGATTATTAAATTAATAATATTGAGATTAAGTTGAGATATATAATACATTATTTTAAAAAAATTATTAACTTATCCGTTATTACCTCGCTACCTATTTAATCCCTCCCCATGTATTGCGCAACTAAACCCTCTCCCCTGAAAGTAAACGACGGTATAGTTGTCCAACAAAAGAATTCAGGCAGGGGCAATTCGGCCAAATCGAATTCCTTTTTACCTAACGCTAGCGCCACCATTACTCGAATAGAAACTCAGATGACCTACAGCGCGTCGACAGGCGGAGCAGCCTCGACGGAACCGCAGCCGACGACCGCCGCGTGGGTGGCTTCAGTTAATGCTGATTCTACAGACGATCGGATCCAGCGGATCTCCTCATCCATTCGGGTCATACCTGACTTCCCTAAGCCAGGTGATGCTCTTGCATTTGTTGAATCTTTGAATGTTTGAATATCGTGCAGTTGTTGAGTGTGGATTGAACTAATTTGTTTTGTTATATATATATGGTAGGGATTTTGTTTCAGGATATAACTACGCTGCTCCTTGATCCAAAGGCGTTTAAGGATACGATCGATTTGTTTGTTGAGAGGTATGAAGACAAAAATATCAACGTCATTGCAGGTGATTTATCCTCTCTTTAGAATATTCCTGTTGCTATTTGACTAAAAATTTCCCTATTTTTTGCTATTTTTATTGAAATATGTTGCGTAATTATTTGCTGCAATTTTCGATCCTTTTGGCGTTGTTAGAATGGATTGCGTTGCTCTTTGAGATTATGCATCTTTAGTTGATCAAAATAATTTGTTTCTCGAGTCTTTTAAAATGTCTGATATGCATTGTCACGAAAAGAAACAACTTAAGAAATTGATTATCGGATAAACCTAAAGCTGATTGCTGGATATTTGGATGAGTACTCCTTAGTGCATCAGTGTTCGCTGTTTTCCGATAGTAATATGAAGTTGTTCATGATGATCTGAATTTTTAACCAAATTTTTTCATTCGTTATAATGCATTCATAACATAATTAGTTTTGAATTTTGATCTTACAGTGATTCTTAAATTTGTTACAGGTGTTGAGGCAAGAGGTTTTATATTTGGTCCTCCAATCGCATTGGCTATAGGCGCAAAATTCGTTCCTATAAGAAAGCCTAAGAAACTTCCTGGTAAAATTTTCTACTGATATCTTTATGATTCAACAAATGAATTCGTTGGTCATCATAGATTAGGTGCATAAGATGTTATGACTTGCATGATAAGTTGCTTTGTACAAAACAATGTAAGAATAACAAAAAGGTGGTACATTCTATCTCGATTGCATTGGTGCCATTTAGTGCATGAGATGATTTGAAAAGTAAATTTTTTTGCGTGGATATAAGTGTATAGAGCATAAAATTTCTCAACTTGATGCTGTATTCATTGCTGGGTCATGCTTTAACGCAAATGAACAAATATCTTGGATGTCAATGAAATTATTTTCTCACTTGCGCAAGCTTTTGGATTTTTAAATTTTTTAAAGTTAGGGGAAACTATAAATACTACCTGAAGCATTTCTAGTTGTGGAATTAAGCTTTCTGATTGTAAAAAAAGGCTCACTTTTTAGCCAAGTGAAGCTATTTGGTTCTTAGGTTTTAAAATAAGAATTTGCAAGGTGGCATGAAAATGTATGGAGATAAAATGCGGTCAACACAACAAAAGTAATAATCTTAGAATACAGTAATTATATTCATTATAATGTCTGCTGCTGAAAAACCTTGGCTTTATTGAACATTTTGAACTTGGAGAGTTTAAGTGACAGCTATAAACACATTCTGGCATTCTTCTAGTTATTCTGGCATGTTCTATGCTGTCAAACTTCTGGCTTTAAGTTTGCCTTTTTCTTCTTTGTCACGTTGAGTAATCAGTGTCCTTACTTCACACAATTATTGTCATCCTTATATTTTCTTAAATTTCATAGGTATCATTTTACTTTGGTAACCTTGTGTAAGGTAGTTTATATTGCGTTAAAGTTTCTTTTTCAGATATTGGTCATTGTGCTACTTTTGTCTTTTTAGCATAGTTTTATCAGTTCGACATGAGCAAATTTTTGTTTAGTGATGTGTGTTCCCCGAATAACCTAATCTTATTATCCTATTAGGGGAGGTGATATCAGAAGAATACTCTTTGGAGTATGGAACTGACAAAATTGAGATGCATGTTGGAGCTGTACAACCTGGAGAACGTGCAGTTGTGGTAGATGATCTCATTGCAACAGGGGGGACCTTAAATGCTGCAGTTCGTCTTCTTGGTATAGCCCCATTTACTCTACTGGAGTTTTAGTTTTGCTTTATTTCATTGATTTCCTCTTTCTCAATGCGACGATAGAAAAACAATCGACAAATAAAGTCGGGTGCTATATGGTTCAAGATCATTGGAAAATGAAGAAAAGTATCATATGATAACTTAACTGGTATAAAATGGAAACAATTCATGCCGTGGTAGATATTCTGAAAGAGATTTTCTTGTTTATAGGAAAGACGATCAGCTTTTCTTTTCTTTTTATTGTGTAGTCTGGCCTCAGAGGTGATGAATATGAATGAAGTATAGTAGAACTCATGGAGTAATCTATGGACATTTGTTGCTTTTATCCGTCTGTTTTAATGTGTCCAGCAAGGTAAAAACGGCTTGTGAAAAAATATAAAACTAAAAGTCATGTGTAATACCAGTGTTATATGAAAATGCTTAATGTTTAAGCTCTCTTTTTTTTCTTATTGCAGAGCGTGTTGGTGCTCATGTGGTTGAGTGTGCTTGTGTTATAGAATTGCCAGAATTGAAGGTATGAAACTAGATCAATCTACTTCATAGACATTTCCTGGAAAAAAATTGGTCCCGTGAGTTTTGCTAATGCCTAGCATAGTCCCAACTCTAGATACTTGTCTCTGTAGCAAGAAAAACAATGACTATGAACATGCATGGATATCCCTAGCGGTGAAATCATGTCAGTGTAGTGGTGTACAATTGAACTTTTGTATCATCTGTCTATATTAACAAGTTTCATTACACTCAAAGTACATGATAAACTTGATTATGCGGATTAAACTTAAATACGAGCAGCCTCCTTGATTGTGTCAAACTGATATGCTTAGTCTTCAAAATATCTGTATGATATAATTAAGCAAGAGGCACCTAAAGTACCAACCTTTGGTCTGTTTGATTAGCTCTTTTACTTTCTAAACTGCATATTCTTGTACTATATCAATAGATATTTCTTGATGTGCTCAACTTTTGTTGAAATTTTTTTTTTTCCAATTTCTAAAATACTACTCACTATACTATAAGTATGAAACTTTAAATTTATATTATATTAGTATATATCTTGACATGCTTATTTATTTCCTAAAATACTACTTACTCTTCATAATGATGGAAGTCATTAAATTTTGGTAGACAAAAATGCTGAATGTTCTAATAAATTATTTATATTTACACAAAACATATGTACTACTTCTAGTCTTTGTTACATGCTAATGGGCTATCACATGCTGAAACCAGACTTCTTTTGTAGTTCATTCTGATACCACATTGTGGCTTAGAATCCAAGGTTATATTCTTAACTTCATCTTATTTATTAGTGAACATGGGGGAGACATTTTCTCCCCTTGCAGAAATATTGACAGAACATATTACCTTGACCATCCTTGAAGATCTATATATTTGCAACTTCAAATGCACAGTTGCATACGCAGAGTACACATGGGCACAACTAAAAAGCGAGCACGAATATAGCCAACACTAAATGGGGGCATATTAGAAGGTCTGGGTCAATTTTGAATGGTTTTTGTTAAGGCAACAATAATGATAAAATGAGCTTAAATTGCCGCAGAAGTCAATAGTGGTTGGGCATTATGTAGCATGGTTCTAAGGTGGTGTTCATGAGAGGGGAGAGTAAGATGGAAGTCAATATATGAGGAATGCTATTAGAAATTGGAGACTGGATTGAAAGTTGGAAGATCTATGATGTAGTTCACTTTTCACATTGAGAAAGAAAGATTTTAGTTAATATGCTTTCCTACAAACCATTTGAATTTTTCCTCCAAGACGAATGTTTGCTTCGTCAATGGCCCAAGATCAACGTTTTTGGAAAAGAGAATTCTTAGGCGAAGTCTTTAAATGCTGAACTTTGGCGCGATTAGACAGGGCTTTATTAGGAAAACGAACACATTGATTGACATCTTCTGCTTTCTTCCCTGAAGATTCAATTACATATGCAAACAATTGCTTTTTTTTCTGCGTGGGTTTTCTTTTCTTTCAAAATAGGATGAAACTCCAGTTGATACTAACCACGTGACCATTAAGGTCTAAGGTCCAAGTACGTGTTTTTTATTTTATTCTTGAATTCAATTCGTGCAAAGGTTAATCTTGGTATTTGCTCAATAAAAATGTCTGTCTGTGACTGTGTCACGTGTCCTTGTATGTTACTCTGTATTATCCATTCTTTTATATTTGCTTTAGCACCATCAATTTTGAAATATTTAATTACAGCATAGCTAAATTGTGGCTGACTTATTTCCCTTCATTACAGGGTCGTGATAAGCTAGGAGACAAGTCGTTGTTTGTTCTTGTAAGCTAGACCAGATGCAATACAACCGTGGAACACCAATTGTACAAGGTATTCCAAAAATAATTATGGCATGTGGCATTCATCTCTGAGTAGTATTAATTTGTGATTTTCTCTTTGTAACCGGATATTAATACTAAGGCTTGCGATCTATCGATCTTGTATTGTTGCCAATTATTAATACAAAAACCATGTCAAATTTGTGATGTTTTGGGGAAGATTAATCTCTGCATATCCATGAATGCGCACAACTCAATCGTTTGAATGTTTGTATCGATGAGATCTATGGGGCAGAAAGGTGTTGCATCTACTCATCTGATTACCAAATTTTGTGTTGTATTTTTCTAAAATAATTTAATCTACTTGATTTAAATAGTAGGCCAGACCAAGATTTGAAAATCCAGTTCAAGTTTAACAACTGATGGTTGCGATTCTGGTGAAAGGTATAGATCTAGATTCGAATTTGGATATGGTTCTATTTTGATTTTTGACAATTTCAATTTGATTCTGGTTCTGTTATTGATTCAAATTGATTGAATCAAAACTTATGTGTTTAAATTACAACAGTATATTTTGTTCTTTTTTTTAAGAAATACAAATAAGATTTGAACTTGCTAATAAAATTCACTTAATTTAAATTGTATTAATTAAGCTGTTTGTGTGTGCTCGACATGTTAAGATTTGAGATGGATTTATGGTTCGGACTGTAGTTCCACATGTTTTATGAATAGAAATTGAATAATAAATTCGTAGGATTCTGTTTTTAGAACCAAATTATAAAATTATTGGTTCAGGGTTTTTTTGTGAGAGGTTTTAATTATGAGTCATAGTTTTTTGTTTTTTTTGTGGAACAACCATACATTATATTAATAACCACCGTGTACAATAAAAAACAACCAAAAGCTGAAATATAAAAAGTTACACATGGCAAATAAAAGTAGAGGCACAATTGCGAACAGGGCCGAGAACCATCCCTGGAAAGGGTAACTAAAGGAGCCATATGCCATCGAAGTAGGCATGCGCAACCGCTAACTTGAAATGGCAACCAATGAAGGTCACAAGAAGGTCGAAGGATGGAACTGCCTTCCATGAGCTCTGAAGGAATTAAAGGGGATAAGCAGGAGACACTTTTTGATAACAGACACAAAACGTATGAGCTCCCGTATCCAGAATCCGCTATCTGAGATAGATGACCAAAATAAGACGTCTTGGGCCTGAAACCACAAATGTCATCAATCGATACATTTCCAAGCCCAGTCAACGATGAAGCACGACCGCTACCAAGCCACCACCAAACTGACCCTAAAGGAAAACCAGGCCACAAAAGCTGATCCCTAGCAATACTAATGCTTAGAGTCCAAAAGTGGTCCCAACCAGCACACAAACAAAGGGGCAATCGATCCATGTAAGTGGGAAACAAAATTGAACGAAAGTCAAGGGATCCAAGAGTAATTCACCATGTAATAACATTACAAGATAGAAACATACAATACAGATAAATAGGATATATAATAGACAAAAATGGAGTAAGCTCACAAAATCAGAATTGTGAGCAAAGGAACGCTCGGGTGACGCTCAACCGTCGAGCATTCCAGAAAAGCCAACTCATAGTGGAAGGCGGGATTGCTGCGCAACAACTGCCCAGAACAACCCCATCGAGAAATGGGCCACCACAGCAAAACCAGCCGGACCATCTCCTACGGAATCCACCCCAACACCAAGACTGCAACCAAATCAAGCACCTATGCCATCCGAAGTAAAAGAAAGACCACCTCCCCCACCCTCCAAGCCACCACCACAGCCGCCCGCACTCAAGGCACAACGAAAACTCATCCCACCCTCCAACCTCCCGTAGCGGAAATCGACGGCAGAGAGACCACCACCCCCTACCGAACCCCGCCCCACTTACGATTGTGAGGGAAAATTCAGTTAATCAAATAAATGTTGTGATGAGGCATGTGCACTATACATTAAATAATGTATCTTGTTTACATAGGTTGTGATCGATCACGTGCTGTTTAATTTTTTTTAATTAAAGCATTAAACATAATATTCATAATTTTTTTTGTTCATTTCTTATTCATTGATAATTGTTTAAATCAAACTTACAATATATTATTACAAATAAGAGTTACAACAATAAATTGAAAGAAATAACATACTCATAATTGATAAGTATTGTTTTAGCGCACACTTCTTCTTCTTCGGAATGATGAATTTCGAATTCATCTACTGCTCCATGGTAGCGTTTATCGCGTACGCGCAAATTAATCCTATCAAGTTAATAAAAGTAAGTATGTAGTATCGTGAGTAAGGATTGATGCCATGAGTAAGATATATCTCTGTGTTAACTTATGCAAAATAAAGTAAAAAGATGGATTTTAAAATCAATTAAATTACTACTATGATGCAAAATCTGGAAAAAAAAAACTATGAACTAAACTAATATGCAAGATTAAACTGATATGAATTAAATTATGAGAAAATAGCGATTATTGGCTTTCAGACGACTTTACAATTGAGGTTTACTATATCGATCATCGATCTTCATATATAATTCAATTTTCATATGAATATTCATCGTGGGCCATTCAATCCAATAATCAAAGCTCTATCTCACCTTACGTTTAGTTAAGTAGCACAAGTATTCTAGTTTAACATTTATCAAACAATCAATCGAAATACAAGCGATTAAAATTTAAATCGATGATAGCATAAAAACAAGTGAGATCGATGAAGCTAAACAACATAATCCAATCGTCTATGTTTAATTTAGTCAATCGTTTTTCCTAAGAATTTAACAAACTCACAATAGGAAATTTATTAATCCCAGTTGCTTCAAAATTAGAGGGATCAAACGATTCCGTATTTGATATCTAATTTAGCGTTAGATTGCATAAACAATAATTAGGTGATCAATCTAGCAATCAAACACCACAATCATAACAATAAAATTAGGAAAAAAACAATTGATACTCAATGAAAATCAACAATTAAAAACTTAATCTCACGAGAATCGTAAACTCCAATTTATCGTCTTCCTTAACCAAGAATCACAAGAAGTTTAGCTACTCATAACTAAATAAAAAACAATAAAATCTGACATAAAAATATAAGGAAAAGTATTGACAATCTATAAGGATCGCCGCTTGTTGAGGTCGTCACTCCCGCCTTCGCCTTGATCTTCATAGCTGCCTTTAAACTATTAAATAAAAATTCGAAAACTATATTCTAAGGTCTAAGGTCTGATGATTCCATGATATGAGGCTCAAATCTCCAGTTATAGGGGTGGATGCTGATAAGATAGGTAAAAATCTTCCAAGCATGGTAAAAATCGAGTTTCCTAAAATTTCAGGATTCTGCTGGCGATCGATCGCGAATGGCTGGCGATCGATCGCGAAATCCTTTTTTTTCTTCAAACTTCGTCTCTTAGAATCGATCGGGGATAATCTGACGATCGATTGCCGCGTCTTCAATTTTGTTGGTTCAGCTACGCTCGCCTGCGATTGTTCGATGCTTTTGTGGCGATGAATCTCAGTCAAAATCATTTTATGCATTTCTTGATCTACTTTGATCCATTTCATCTTCAATGTATTCCTTGGTCCTTATTCACCATTATTATCTCGATTTCTTCGATTCCACCTACATTCATACAATAATTCGATTAGATAGCATATGCATCAAATTAACTATTAAAATATACCCAATCACAGAGAATTAAATATACTAGATGTGTCTGTCTATTTATAGTTACATCACTCCATCTCTTCTATCCTTACATTCGGCTTCAAATCAATCATTGAGTAATGTAAGCATGCATACTGAATTAGCAGCAAAACTACTTCCATAGTCTCCAATATTCGGCCACATGTTGAGAAGATCGATTCCAATGCAACGCTTGATTCTTGTACTGCAAACACGTCTCTAGCTATTGAAGCTAAGATGAAATATTTTCTTGCATTTACCTTCTACAATTGTAATATATCGAAGTGGTCTTTTGTTCGAAATTCTTGATTGAGAAAAAATTGCAACTCATTCGACGAGCTAGAAAAGAGTCCTCGTCCCTTAAGTTTTTTCGTCCGAGACTCCTAAGCAAATTTATCCCTCCGCCTTTTGAATGATCTTTGTCTTCTTATTCAACATCCCTTTGTTGCGGTTCTCCTCCGACCTGTTCACTGTAATAAAATCGAAACATATTTTGGAGAGACTGCAATATTGAAGTCTTTTGATCGTCAACTTTTTTCTCCAAAAATTATGAATTATACTCAAAAAATGTGTCAAACGACACTAATTCTTGACTAGGATCTAACAATGTTGCAATGTCGTGTGGTATTTTTTCTCAATATTTTTTAAATTTAGTCTTCATTGAAGTAACAAAAAAATACATATCCTCATCATCTCTAAATTCTATAAATTTCCAGAACATGTTAAATATTAATGGAAGAAAATAAATAGAGGAAGGATAAGAAACATTGGAGAAACGTTCAGTTGCTTCTTCAAAAGTACCTAACAATGATACACAATTACTAATAAACTTCCAATCACCATCATCCAAATATATACTTTCATCAGAATCATTTGAATTATAAAATGAAGTTAAAAGTTCTTTATAAGGTAACATAGAATTCAACATATTGTACAGTGAATTTTAACGAGTTTCTATTGGTGATAGAAAAAGATGATGCTTCAAATCATTAGATATACATGTTTGTTTCCAATCACGTTTAATAAGATTCGTGCATAACCATTTAGCACACTATTTCATTTTCTCAATACTTGGTTATTCAGAGTCATGATAACCAACTTTCATAGCCAAATTAATAACATGACATGCATATCTACATGAAAAATATATCATCAAACATTGGTTCAAATAAATTTTTAAATCACGCATCTCAGAGTTGTTATTCGAGACGTTGTCTAAGGTGATTGAAAATATTTTATCTTGAATTTCACAAGTTCTACAAACATTTACTCTATATTTAGCAATGATATATCCAGTATGTGCGTAATCTAATTCATCTAAAGATAAAATCATTTTTTTATATACCAATTTTTATCAATTCAATGACAAATCACGACAAAAAATGAATACATTTAACATTTGTCCAAATATCGGTTGTCAAACTTACCATAAACGATAAATTCGAAAGATGCTCAATCAAGATAGTTCTATATTCAAGAAACATTTCATACAATTTCTCGAGATATTGCCCTTCAGAACGCAATCAATGTAACTCAGAATAACTCATCATAAATGTAAAGTAATTGCAATTAAAAACCCATCTATATATGTATGGAAAGTTGATATTCCAATCATAACCTTTAAGCCATCATGGATTGAATTAGGACATGTCTCTCCATATTTATCAAGAGATACATTATATAAAATAACACTAACATCGACCAAAAAAGAGAAATGATGGACAACCCAGGGCTAGCCTGATGGTTTGTCACTTGACTCCCTTCGTGTTGACGAGGGATCGAGTCTCCACTCCCCACAAATTGTAGTTGTAATAGTGATCAAAATAAAAACAGAGAGAGGATGTAATGAATAATTTTGAAATATTACATCTTCAGATATTTATCTTACACAAAAAAAATATTTTGGCATTTAAAAGGCACACTATAAAAAATATACATAATTTGCAACAACACACGAAAAAGTTTCATTGCAACCACAATTTTTCCCTTTATCGAGTATATGATAACGTGGCATTTAATTTAGTTTTTATCATCAAGTTTTGATTCATACAAATTATACTGCAAGCTTCAATCATTAAAGTTTTCCAACATTTATTCTAAATAGTTATAACCTTCCCATAAAAGAAATAAATAAATAAAATTTAATTTCACTATATCATAACTTTAGTCTATATTTATATTATTATCACGAAATATCTTTTATAAATAAAAGAAGTGTTATATTCTACGTATATAATACGTGTGTTTGTTAAAGAATACTAATAAATAGTAATAATAATAATAATAATAATAATAGGAGTCGTATATTACTTGCACTATATGTCAACTATTAAAAAAATGATTCTTTAATTTATTGTCTTTCCTCACAACTGAAACTCCAATTTGTCGGCCACCAACTTCTTGAAAAAACAGTATATATATATATATATAAAAGAAATTATGAATGAGTCCAAAACATGAAGAATTTAAAATCGAAATAAAAGAATGAATAATTCAAAGGATAAAATTCAACCCTTAAATATATACAAATTTAATTAAGAAAAGTCACCCCAAATTTTAGACTAATTTTCTTTCTGATACTTCGCATCATTTATAATCAAGAAGGACAATTAAATGAACATATGGTAATAAAATATATTTAAATAAGCCTAATTAATTTCTACATAAAAAAATATAAAATTCCGGATTAGACCTCTAAATTCGACGGGGTTGGAAATTTGATGCGGGGCTATGTTATGGTGAATGCATCCTAAGGATCAAACATGTAAGAGAGTTGTCATGTACTGAGAATTTATAAGCTATCTTAGCTCTTTATAAGATACATTGTTACTATCACTCATTACCAACTGGTTTTGAGTTGGAACCCCATGTATTCTTAAGATGGTATCAGACCCAAGTTATTCATGTAATTGACTATTCCGCTCGTATGCTCACGGTCACCCGCATCATCAATCTAAATGTTTGATTTATATAATGTCACACGTGAGACGATGTGTTGCGAGTTGTCCCATATTGAGAATCTGTAAGCTATCTTTATAAAATACAAGAATTACTCCACTCATTACCAATTGGTTTTAAATTGGTACTAATGTATTCTTTAGAACACATAACATATATAATTTAGATTTATTGTCAATTATCATGCACAATATATCCCATTAATCTGTAATTTTATCTCCAAGATCTCAATATTTTAGTTATGATATTATCTGATTATCAAATTATTTAAGAAAAAATAATTTATTTTCAGACAACAAACTCTAAATAAATATCGTATGTACGTGTTCTATTAATTCTTAATGGTAAATAAATGTTTGACTTCTGAATTATTCCTCCAGTTAGACGTAGTTATGTTATAAAGGTCAAACCTTAAGGACATAAAAAATTAATTGTAAGTTCAAATTTATTTTCGTGAATATTGTTAATTTCCGTGGCTCAATTCTTTTGCTAATCTTGCATAGCTAAATGAGTTGTTAATATGAACGAAAAAATACTAAATTTATATTTTAAATACAATATATATTCCCACCTCGCTAAATAAAATTGCGTCCATTAAAAATTATAGACTTTGTTACCTCAATTTTTGGTTCGATCTGGTAACAATGAATGAATA
>CAJQUN010000699.1:0-234696 GCA_907163345.1 Haberlea rhodopensis | reverse complement strand
AACTGCTTCTATCACAAGTGGTGATCCACAAATGGTAGAAAAGGACAGATCTCAATGGTCAAATGAAAAAAGAAGAAAGCCAATCTGGACAACGTTGTTAAGGACATTTTGTTCAAAAACTTTGGACAAAAATATGTTCAACAAAATAAAAATGTGTTCCACAGCTAAAGAAATCTGGGAGAAGATTTCTCAACTCTGTGAAGGAAATGATCAAACCAAAGAGAACAAGCTCACTGTGGCATTACAGAAATTTGAGCATATCAAGATGATGAATAGAGAAACTCTCAACGAGTACGATGAAAGAGTGACCGGAATAATTAATGAACTCAGCAGTCTGGGTAAGGAGTTACCCAACAGAGAAGTCACCCTCAAGGTGATGAGAGGTCTCCCAAGAGAATGGGATGTCAAGACCATTGCTATGAGAGAATCAAAGGATATCAACAAGATAGATCTGCATGACCTGTTTGCTGATTCTTATGAATTCAAATTAGGTATTCGGGTTGAAGATGAACCCAGTACCAGTCAGCCTACCAAAGCTCTCACTGCATCGGAGTCCATATCTACTGCTACAGAGATGACTCCAGAAAAGATATGTAATGATGCTATGGCAATGTTCGTAAAGAAATTCGGGAAGTTCATGAAGAAGAATCAGAAATCATATCCACGAAGGCAGAGCTTCAAAGGAAGATCATAAGAAGAAGAGCGAGTATGCTTCAACTGCCTCAAGCCAGGGCATTTCATCGCCGACTGTCCCAAACCCAAAAGGATGATCACAAAAGAGGATCCAAGGATCACAGAAAATCCAAGGAAACTAGAAGATCATCCAGAAGGGACAGAGATCAAAAGGTTTGATGGCAGAAGAAAGTAAAGAAAGTAAGAGCAATGGGTTGATTCTGAATCAGAATTAGAGGAGTCAACCAGCTCGTCCAGTTAGAGTGAAGACGAAGAAGTCCACTGCTTAATGGCAAATGATGAAATTGAGGTACACGAACTTAACCTATCTGAATTTACACATAGTGAACTTACCAATGCATTGCAGGACATGATCAATGAGTATCGGACGTTATATGAATCCTTTGAAAGCTATAAGACTGAGCACTCAATCCCAACGGAAACGCATAACAACAAACTTGATTGTGAACAATCAAATGAGTTGGAATGCTAGTCTCCTAGTGAAAGAAAGAGATGAAGCCAAAGTGCTTACCAGAAACTCAGCAAACTGGTCTGCACTTGGAATGCGTCAACTACCAAAAAAGATGAAATGCTTGAGTCTATAAGACTTGCTGGTGATCGAACTGGTATAGGCTATAATAGCAATGACAACAATTCATCTGGTAACGAACCTCCGCTGTGTCTAAAGAAAAGCAATGTTGAACCAATGAACTTTGTAAGATCTAGCACAGTATATGATCCCATTGAACTGGTTAAAGAACCTGTTAAAGCAACACTCATTAAGGAACGTGCATCACACCGAGGTATTGGTTATGTTGAACCAATCAAGAAAGCTAACTACTGGGGCAAAAGTTCAGAAATGAACTTAAACCCACTGGTCGAGCAGCTAGAGAGGTTAAACCCCAATTGTACTACAACTGTATGCCTGTCCATAAGAGGTATATGCCAAATAACAGGAACTACAAACCAAAAGCACATGCATACACTCATTATCACACTATACAGTCAAGACCATCACCATCATTTTTGAATGCACACACATTTCAGAACACACACCGACCCTAAGCTACTCAGGGTCATACAAGTGTGGGTTCCGAAAGGACTAATCATGTCTGGACCCCAAGTAGGATTGGGTACCAATCATATTTTTCGCTTTAATTGCAGAAATCTAGAGTGCAGAAGGTTCAGGAGCTCTGAGTGGTTTCTGGACAGTGGATGCTCTAGACATATGACAGGGACGCTACTCTTGCTGTCTGAGTTAGTTGATATCTCCGGACCAAGGATAACCTTTGGGACAACGCGAAAGGTAGAACTGTGGGTAAGGGTAAGATTTATCCACGGTAATGTTATTATCAAAGACATCTTGTTAGTAGAAAATCTATGCTACAACTTGATTAGTATCAGTCATTATGCGACAATGGTTATTCTGTAGAATTCAATCAGCCAACGTTGCACAATTAAGACTATTGATGGTAATACTCTGATTGTAGGAAAAAGGCAGGTTGAGAACACCTATATGATTGACTGGAACTTTAATCAAACCTGCCTCCGCTACTTGCTTTGATCTTTGCTTTGAATTACTTCCAAAAATTGGCTTTGGCACAAGCGGTTGAGTCACTTAAACTTTAAAACTATTGCCAGTCTCGTAAACTTGACCTGGTTGTTGGACTGCCGCAAATCGAGTTCTCAAAAGATAAGATCTGTTCGCCTGCCAATTGGGCAAGCAAATTAGATCCACATTTAAGAACAAAGGAGTAAATCTTCTTCTCGGTGCCTAGAGTTACTGCACATGGATCTTTTTGGTCCTATACCAGTAACAAGTCTAGGGGGAATGAAGTACACTTTAGTGTTGATATATGATTATTCTCGCTTTACGTGGGTCTTATTTCTGAGTGGTAAAGATCAGGCTACTCCAAAGCTGATCAAGCTACTCAAGAGACTACAAAATGAGAAATCATGTGAGATAGATAGAATTCACAGTGACAAAGGTACATAATTACCAATCAATCACTCGAATCATATCTAGATGACCTAGGTATCAAACACGAATACTCTGCTGCAAGAACACACAGCAAAAACGGAGTTGCTGAGCGTAGAAACCGCACTTTGAAAGAAGCTGCGCGAACTATGCTAGCAGAATCTAACATCTCGCAGAGGTTTTGGCAGAAGCAGTCAACACAGCTTGTTATATGCAAAACAGATCAATGATTAATAAACGAACAGACAAAACTCCATATGAGATCTGGAATGGCAGTAAGCCAAATATTTCTTATTTCCATGTGTTTGGTGGCAAATGCTTTATTCACAACAATGGAAAGACTCATCTCACCGCTTTGATGCTAAATCTGATGCTGGAATATTTCTTGGCTATTCTACTATTAGTAAAGCTTTTAGAGTATTCAACAACAGAACTCTTACTGTAGAAGAATCCATTCATGTTAAATTTTGATGAGTCTACAGACAGCACTGGAAAACGACTTACTAATCAACAATTGAGCAATCGACTAGAAAACACAGTGATTGATGATTCAATTGATGAAGAAGAAAATTCAAATAGAAGAATTGACTGCAGCCTAGAGCCAGAAGTTCCAGAAGCTCAAACAGAAGAATCTGCTGTTCAACATACACTGGAACCCACTGACATTGGAATCAGGCTGACTCTTACTGCAGTCGATGGTGAAGATGAAAACAGTGAACCAGCTAGTCCAACTAAGCTACCATCTACAATTCAAATAAATGAAGAAACCAATCCCCTTGGACCTCCACTCCGGTGGAAGAAGGATCATCCACCCGAGCAGGGTCGGTAACCCTCTTGCTCCTCTTCGTACCAGAGGACATATAATTAATGAATTTCTTCATACAACATTCATATCTCACTTAGAACCTAAAAAGATTGATGATGCAATTCTTAGATCCTAGTTGGGTAGAAGCTATGCAGAGGAAGAACTTAATCATTTCAGAGGAATAATGTTTGGCATTTAGTTCCACGTTCCATCGCATCACCACATATTGGCACTAAATGGGTATTTAGAAATAAGCTAGATGAAAATGGTGCGTGCAGTAATTAGGAATAAAGCAAGATTAGTTGCACAGGGGATACAGGCAGGAAGAAGGCATTTGATTTTGATTGAAACCTTTGCCCCTGTTGTTGGGATATGCCCTAAGACAAGTCATTAGATGATTGTTTACGACATACAATGTATTATGAATTTTATTAATGGCAAGTCATTATTATATATTATTCGAATATCTGTGCAATATGAATTGGTATATAAGTTAATGTCCATAGAATAATATTGTATTATTCCTTAAAGATTGTCCCTAGTCAAGTATTATCATAAATAAGGATTAATGATAATACATTGAGACTAGTATGTTTTGATTGATGAATTGTTCATGGATATGAGATATCAAATCAACACATGGTACATGTTAGAGAACAATGTACTGGACAGACCCACCATGAGAATGCTACATGGATAGTTATATGAGTGTCATAAGCAATTCTCATAGTGATAATAATGTATGTAATCCTTAACGACTTGAGATCATCGGAGGATCCCAACATACGGAGTTATGTATCTTGATTATTGTCAAACGTTACCTGTAACAGGGTAAACTATAAAGGCAACTATTGGATTACACTACGAGTTATGTAAATGGATGTTGATTGATCAAGATAGGATTTGTCCCTCCTATATAACAGGAGAAGTGTTTGGGCCCTGATCAAGTAAGACTAAAATGCTATGGTCGTGCTCGAATGAGTCGATATGTGATATCGAGCTTATTCGTTTATTCTAGTTCTACTTGGGTATCAAGAAATAGAGATTGAATATACGAGTATGACTATTCCATGACTCGTGTTCAATCTAAACACATGGACAAAGGGATTAAGTTACATGGTTAATATTATCACAAGTTCTAAGGTTAATGTCGAGTCAATGACATTCTTGTAATTTGGTGTAGCCTTGATGTGTTGCTAGATACTGCTCATTGCTTGTGACATAAAATGAGATTTTATGTCACTGCCAACATTACAAGATCCTATCGGGTCGCACAAAAGATTAAATCGATAAGGGAAAATTAAATTCATTGGAGAATTAATTAAATAAGAAGAGTCTTAATTAATGATTATAAGGATTTAATTAAATCATGGGTTTGGGCCCATGAGACTTTAAGAAAGTCTTGAACCTTAATTAAATCTTATAATATAAATACAAGGTTATAATTAATTGTTAAATAGACAATTCATAATCACATAACCTAGCCTCCACACTACTCTATTCGGACGCCTCTTTCTCTCATCAAAACCTCACGGCCGCCGTCGAGTTCTTGGGAGAAGAGATTGGTAGTCGTTGATCGGTTTTGAACTGGGAGTTTAGTTTTGGTTCAAGAATAAGTCTAGCAACTTGTTCTTGAACGTCCCTTGTTCGATTTGATCGTGTGGATACCGTAGAGACAAAGGTGCAAACTTTTGTTTGTGACTCGAGGTGTGCTACAACGTGGGAATCTGCTTCAAACACGCTACAAGGGTGAGACTCTTTTATTATCTCTATTCCGATATGACCACTTTGTATAGATCCACGGTTTTAGTAATCCAAAATTTAAATTCCGCTGCGTTGTATGCTCGTTGGATTACTTACAATGGTATCAGAGCCAGGTTCAAAGCTCATATCGGATTTATGTGGTTAATTGTTTAATCATATTTAGATTTGTATTGCATGATAATAAAACTGTATATAATCATATATGATATGAGTAAATCGAGTTTGTGAAATTATCGTAAAATTATATTTGATATAATTGAAGTTTATTGTATACGATACATGAAGGCGCAAAACCAAGCCCAAAGCTTGATGGTTCGGCCACCACCATCACATTGACCCACGGCGGCCACATGAGGGCTAGGGTTTTCGAACCCTTGGCTTGAGATGGTCTAGCCGTTGTGGCTCATGTTCGTGAATGGAGGTGTCGAAACATGGCTTGAGTTTGGAACTCTTTTGGCTCGATAAGTTTTAATGCCATGCAAGATGGTTCGATCATGGTCCCACGAAAATATGAGGGTTGACGGCTACTTCCACGTGAGAGCTAGGGTTTTTTTGAACCCATTGGATCGAGATGGTCGAGCCGCCACCATCATAATTTGTGCATGGTTGGATCCTGGCTCGTGGCTAAGAATTTCGAACCATGTGGCTCGATGAACATGAAAACGACGCTTGGACGGCTAGGGCTTGGAACCCTAACGGCGCCGCATGGACGCACATGGCTCGGACCACGGCTTGGGCTAGGGTTTCGAACCCTAGGCCGATGCATGGTCCAGCAGTGTGGTTAGATGGTCCGGACCCATTTGGCTCATGGTTTGAGTCGCATTTAGTTTCGTGGCATGTGATGTCCCGAGCGTACGATAATTTTCAAAAATTTTATTTTACAGTTTTATTGGAATTAAATTTTAAAATGTTTAGAATTTAATTCATTAATTGTTTATAGCATGTTTTATGTGTTGTTTGAGCATGGTGCATGGTTATAGCCCTATGACCTATTAGATAGGATTTTGTGAATGTTTGTAATTTAATACGGCCTGCGTGTCGTGCCTTCTCTATTTTTCTAAATGTTATCCCTCCCTTACGATCCCCTCGAATGTGACTCGAGGAATTCTCTATATCTTGTAAATGTTATATAGTATAGTTTATTTTATTGATGGAGATCAATGAAGATGGACAAAGGTGCCGGGATGAGAAGGCCATTCACAAAAGGGAGCCAAAGAGGTGCTTGGAGAAGTTACCCTTAGGTTGACTTTTTAGATTTTCTCATTGGCTTGAGAAATCTTTAGTTGGGGCTATAACCATGTCACGTTTACTTTATGTTGATGTATGAGATGCATGTTTACTGTTTTATTTAATATTGATGCTTATATATGTAGATATGTATATATTCATATATGTACGGGACATATTTTCAATATTAATAAAATCATGAGATCAATAAATCCCTGTTTAAGATGCCTTCCAATTAAAAATACTCGTCAAGACTTCGATTGAACATGTGTGGGTTTGCCAAAGCAAAGCACCGTGACAATCTTAGTAAGGCGCGAAAGGATAAATGTGATATCCGTGTTATTTTAAAATTGGGTTCGACTTAACTAGCATTATCTCAATAGGATTGGGAACCTAAAGGCATGTGGTTGGATAATAATTCATTAGATGAATTTGAACAAAGTGTTGTTCGTCCAACCATCCAAGAATTACATGTGATGTAATTGACAAAGTGTTGTCTACCTAAATAACCGAGTCTTGGGCGATTAGCCAAAGCTAACTCAAGATTAAGTGAAATATGGATCTTGGCCCACTAATAGTTTGAGGGTTGATATTTTAAACAAAATAGTGGGAGTGTCATTTAATATAAGACCATATTAAATGATTAAAATCATAAACTCATTTTGCATATTTATATTGTAGATATCCATGGCAACTAACAACGTCACAAGCACATTATCATTGCAATCGGTCCTCGAGAAGGACAAACTGAATGGGACATATTTCCTAGACTGGTATAGGAATTTGAGGATTGTCCTCAAACAAGAAAAGAAGCAATATGTTCTTGAGGAACCCTTACCTGCTGAGGAACCTCCCTTGACGGCTGCTAAAGCCGATAAAGATGCTTATAAGAAGCATCAAAATGACGCACTTGATGTTGGGTGCCTTATGCTTGCCACCATGAACTCTGAGCTTCAGAAGCAACATGAGGAAATGGAGGCGTTCGATATGATCGAGCATCTAAAGAAACTGTACCAACAACAAGCAAGACAATAGAGGTATGATGTCTCTAAAGCGTTGTTCCAGTGTAGAATGGTAGAAGGAAGTCTAGTTGGAACTCATGTACTCAAGATGATTGGGTATATTGAGAATCTGGAGAAGCTGGGTTTTATTTGGACCAAGAGTTGGCAACTGACGTGATCTTGCAATCGTTGCCTGAAAGCTTCAGTCAATTTGTCTTAAATTAAAAATATGATTGAAATTGAAAAGACTCTACCACAGTTACTTGGCATGCTTAGAACTTTTGAAGCAAATAGCAAGAAGTCTAAGCCTACAAATGTTCTTATTGTGAATAAGAGCAAAGGAAAGACTAAAGCTAAGAGCTACAAGAAGAACAAGAAGGTTCTTGTTAAGTCTAAGCCACATGCTTCTGCACTAAAGCCAAAGGGAGGAGTGGCAAAGGAAGGGAACTGTTTCCATTGCGGTGAGACCGGTCATTGGAAAAGGAACTGCAAAGTATCTCTGGAAGATCTTAAGAAGACAAAGGGAAGTGTGACTTCCAATTCAGGTATTTTTGTTATAGAAGTCAATTTATCTACTTCTTCATCTTGGGTATTAGATACTGGATGTGGATCTCACATTTGTGTAAATGTGCAGGATCTCAAAAAGAGTAGGACGTTGGCGAAAGGCGAAGTTTATCTCCGAGTTGGAAATGGAGCAAGAGTTGCTGCATTAGCTGTAGGAGATTACCATTTATCTATGCCTTCTGGTTTATCATTGATTTTGAAAGACTGTTATTTTGTGCCGTTATTACCAAAAACATTATTTCTATTTCTTGTTTGGACAAGTGTGGATTTTCATTTATGATAAAGGACAACTGTTGTTCTATTTATTCAAATGATATGTTTTATGCAAGTGCACAAATGATTAATGGTCTTTATATATTAAATCTAGATATGCCTGTCTATAACAATAATACTAAAGTGATTAAGAATAATGATTGTTGTGATGCCCCGAAATTAATCATATGCAATTTGGGCATTAATGATGGTTATGTGATTATTTATCATGGTAATTGATTATGTGATGGGTAATGAAGTGTTAACATGATTTAATTGTATTGATTGTCAATTATGAGGAAAACATGAATTAGTGGAAGTTTAATGCATTTTTGTAAATGCTTTTAAAATACCATGTTGGGGTATTTTATACATCATGTTAATTAATGGGTACAAGTTTAATTAAATTAACCCATATACCCCCACTATACCTTTACCCACTTATTTTACCAATCACACCTTAAATCCCCAACTCACTCTCAAACCCTATCCTTTACCCCCCATTTTCGAAATTCTTCAAGGGAGGAAGGAGGAAGCTCCACAAAACTTTTGTTTGTGTGATCTCGGTTAAGATTTGGAGTCTTCAAGAGGTATGGAACCCTTCCTAAAGTTTTTGTGATATTTGGTTTTGAAATGGGGTGACTTTGAAGTGATTTATGTGGGTTTGTTTGGGTATGTGTTGTATGTTGTTGGGGTATGATTTTTTTGAAGTATTTTATATGGGTTTTAGTGGGTTATGATGATGTTGATGTTGTAGGGAAGTTTGGGTTTGTAAGGAATGAAGTGGAGGTTGAAAAATGCTCAAAAATGGCGATTTTTCGTGGTTCAGTACTCGGCGATCGATCGCCCGTTTTTGGCGATCGATCGCGAGCCTCCAGTGCGCGCGAGTAGCATTTGGCGATCGATCGCCACCTTTGGGCGATCGATCCGCAAGCTGGCGATCGATCGCGCCAAAAGTGGCGATCGATCGCCGAAGACGCAAAATTTCAACAACGGGCAGTGTGATCTCGCGATCGATCGGGACAACCCAGCGATCGATCGCGAGACACATAATTATGTGTTTTTGATGTTTTTGTGGGATTTTTGGATATGGAACTATAATTAGCTTCTAATATCGATTTGTATGGTTGTGTAGAACCATCCCAGGTAACCACAACGTCAAGAAGATAAAGTTCTCCAACTTCTCTAATTTGGGAATTAAGGTACGTAAGACGCGTACGGGCATCGGACGGTAACATATTCTTACACTATGACTATGCAATAATCGTATAAGTATTTAAGATGTTTATGATGATGATGTTTATGATGAGTGAAGAGGATATGATGTTTATGATGATGATTATGATAAGTATGTTTATGATGATGATGTTTATGATGAGTGAAGAGGATATGATGTTTATGATGATGATCATGATAAGTATGTTTATGATGATGATGTTTATGATGATGATTATGATAAGTATGTTTATGATGATATTGTTTATGATGAGTGAAGAGGATATGATGTTTATGATGATGATTATGATAAGTATGTTTATGATGATGATGTTTATGATGAGTGAAGAGGATATGATGTCTATGAGGATGATTATGATAAGTAACGATGATGTTTATATGATTCCTATATAATGATACGACGTTATGATATGGTAAGATGCCATACGATTGGGTAAGGTGCCCACGTGGTAAGATGCCACACGATGTTATGATATGGTAAGATGCCATACGATAGGGTAAGATGCTCACGTGGTAAGATGCCACACGATGTTATGATATGGTAAGATGCCATACGATAGGGTAAGATGCCCACGTGGTAAGATGCCCCACGATATCATGATATGGTAAGATGCCATTTGATGGGGTAAGATGCCCATATGCACGAATATGAATCAGGGTCAACAAAAAGAAGCTGACGAATAACCAGCATGTTTACTTAACTAAGATTTCGTACATTTAGTGTTATATTTTGTTATGATATCTATAAGATGATGATGTTATATTCTATAAGATGATGATGCTTATATGATGATGATGATATTTATAAGATGATGATGCTTATATGATGATGATGTTATAAGATGGTGATATTTATAAGATGATGATTTTAATCATTCATGTCAAGAATTAATGATTATATGCATGGCTATGAAACAGGGACAACCAAAGAGGGTTAATGCGATTAACCAGGAAGTATACATTACCAATTATTTTCATGCATTTATTTATATGCCATTGCCTTATGATGTTAAGTAACGATGTACATGCTCATGATGGGTTGTTCCTGTAGGTACACTTTTGGACCGAAAGGCCTAGGGGCGGGTTGAGGCAGTGAGCTAAAAGGAGCAAGACGCTTATAGGATACAGGATTTTGATAGTCTCTACTCTAGGAGTAGTGTAAATCTATAGCTTTAACATTCTTATTGAGAATGAAATTAATTAGCTTGTGAAATTTTATTTTGGCTTGTAATCTTATTAGCTCAAAGCTACACCGGAACTCTAAGACGTTATTAATGCATGTTTAGTCCATAATTTGTGTATTAAGATGATGTTAAGGTAGGAATACCCTACATTAGTGGTATCAGAGCAAGGTTAGATAACCCGGGAATGAGTGAAGGGTAGCCTTAGCAATAAGTTGGCTAGGTGC
The DNA here is from genome assembly GCA_907163345.1 of Haberlea rhodopensis. Classification (NCBI taxonomy): domain Eukaryota; kingdom Viridiplantae; phylum Streptophyta; class Magnoliopsida; order Lamiales; family Gesneriaceae; genus Haberlea; species Haberlea rhodopensis. Next base: position 223,789 of record CAJQUN010000699.1, on the reverse strand, counting down.
TTACTTTTAAACATGTTTTATGCATATGTTGCATATGAAGTATATGATGTTGTACTAACATGTTTTGTTTCTCTAACGATGTATTATATGAACTTCTTTTGGGTATTGTTGTTAACCCTAGTATTGCAGCCTAGCAGCAAATGCTGAAGTAGATGATGCGATTTCATATGCACTTCTCCGTCGCCCACGCCTCTTACAGTCTCGACCCCGCTGGAAGAAGTTTGATTACTGATCGGATTGTCTATGATGGCCTCAATTATTTTGAGGATAACGAGCTAAGGTATCAGGCAGTTGTGAACTGCAGGCAGAGGACTGTCCGATTCAGGTCTAATGTGGGAATCCAGTGGACATTCTATGGGGATGGTTCTCGTTCAAAGATTCCGTTAGTATCTGCTGTCAAGATGGCACAGTTGTTGGGACGAGGCCATACAGGATATCTCATCTATGCTGTTGATGTTTCTGAAAAGAAAGAAGAAGTAAAAGTTGAGGATGTGCCCGTAGTGGCGGAGTTCCCTGATGTCTTTCCTGAGGAGATTCCCGGATTCCCACTGACGACAGATGTCGAGTTTGGGATTGAGTTACTACTGGGGACGTCTGCCAATTCTCGTGCCCCGTGTAGGATGGCACCAGCGGAGCTAAGGGAGTTAAAAAAAAAAAAAAGATTCAGTTGCAAGAGCTCCTTGATAAGGGCTATATACGCCCTAGTGTATCGCCCTGGGGTGCACCAGTCCCTTTTGTTAAGAAGAAAGATGGTTCGATGCGGCTGTGCATCGATTACAGACAACTGAACAAAGCCATAGTGAAGAATAAGTATCCGTTTCTGAGGATTAATGATTTGTTTGATCAGCTGCAGAGTACGAGGCTCTACAGTTAGATCGATCTGAGATCGGGGGTATCATCAGATTCGAGTTTGAGAGGATGATGTATAGAAGACAGCTTTCAGGACTAGATATGGGCACTACGTATTCTTAGTCATGCCCTTTAGGGTGACGAATGCCCCAGCTATTTTATGAGCCTGATGAACAGGGTACTCCAACCATATTTGGAATCAGTTCGTCATAGTTTTCTTTGACGATATGCTTATTTACTCTCGAACTGAAGAGGAACACGTGAAGCACTTGAGAACAGTATTCCAGATCCTTAGGGATTGCCAGACCTCTGACACAGCTGACTCGGAAGGGAGTGCCGTTCTATTGGTCCGAAGCTTGTGAGGAAAGCTTCCAAGAATTGATGCGTCGTTTGACTACGACACCTATATTGGTGATTCCTTCTGAGAATAAGAGGTTTGCCTTGTACACGAATGCATCACTGCAGGGTTTGGACTGTGTGTTGATGCAAGATAAGCATGTGGTGGCTTATGCATCGAGGCGGTTGAAACCACATGAGGCTAGGTACCCAGTCCATGATTTGGAGCTGGCAGCCATTTTATTTGCCTTGAAGATTTGGAAGCGTTACTTGTATGGTACGTCGTTTACCATCTGCACGGACCATAAGAGCCTGAAGTTTTGTTCACACAGGCTGAGTTAAATAGGCGACAAAGAAGATGGATGAACTTACTCAAAGATTTTGATTGTGAAATTGAGTACCATCCAGGTAAAGCAAATTTGATAGCAGCCACCTTAAGTCGGAAGGTGTACTGCTGAGGACTCTATGTGTTTATCCGCTATGATGACTTCTTATTGCCATCTGGGCTATGATTTCGATGTGGACACGTCATCGGTGCGAGTGTCGACCTTGTTGGCTGAGCCAGACATATTTGAGACTATCAGGAAAGCTCAGAGGTCGGATGATGAGGTTCAGAGATGGTCATGGATAGTACTTGAAGGACAGCCATCGAAGTTCAGAGTGGCAGAAGATGATTCCTTGAGACTGGGCAACCGATGGGTAGTCCCAGATACACCATAGTTGCGTAGAGGAATATTGGAGCGAGCTCACGGTAGCCGGTTCAGTATTCACCCAGGAGGAAGAAAAATGTATAATGACCTAAGTGGTCAATTCTGGTGGGGACGTATGAAGCGTGATGTTATAGTCTTGTCAAAAGATGTTTGATCTGCCAGCAGGTAAAGGCAGAAAGACAGAGGCCTGGTGGCGAGCTGAAGAGCTCGGAAGTACCCCAATGGAAGTGGGAGCATATATCTATGTACTTCGTAACCCACTTGCCAAGAGCGGCCTCTGGATTTGATACGATCTGGGTAATCGTGGATAGGCTGACAAAGGTAGCTCATTTCATCCCTTACTGTATGACTTTCACGTACCTAAAGATGGCCCAGTTATATGTACGAGATGTGGTGAGGTTACATGGGATTCCAGTCTCGATTGTGTCTGATAGAGACTCAAGGTTTACTTCGCATTTCTGGGAGGGTCTCCAGACAGCTTTAGGCACAGAGGTGAGACTGAGTACAGCATATCACCCTCAGACTGACGGCCAAACGGAGCGTACCATTTAGACGCTCGAAGATATGCTAAGGGCATGTATTTTGGAGTTTGATACTCCATGGCAGGATGCAGTGCCATTGGTCGAGTTCTCCTATAATAACAGCTATCGGGCGAGCATTCAAATGGCCCCTTTTAATGCTCTTTACGGACGACCATGTAGGTCACCGCTGTATTGGGAGGACTTGACTAGTAAAGCGGTCGGAGGGCCGAATATGATTAAGGAAATGGAAGAAAAGATTAAGTTGATATGCCAAAAGATGAAAGCGGCCCAGGATAGGCATGCAGCCTATGCCAATAAGCGACGACGACCGCTAGAATTCCAAGTAGGAGAGAAGGTATTCTTTGAAATCTCACCCTTCAGGGGTGTAGTTCGTTTTGGTATGCGGGGGAAGTTATCCCCGAGGTATGTTGGGCCATATGAAGTATTGCAGCGTATCGGTACTTTGGCTTACCGTTTGACTCTACCGCCGTCTTTATCTGGAATTCATGATATTTTCCATGTCTCTATGTTACGGAAGTATGAGCCAGACCCGTCTCATGTATTACAGCCTACCGAAGTACAGTTAGATTCAGATGTATCCTACGTAGAACGACCGGTCAGAATCCTGGATCGTGAGGATCGCAGATTACGAAACAAAGTTATACCGATGGTCAAGGTTCAGTGGGATCGTCGGGGTGTCGAGGAGGCTACGTGGGAGACGGAACGGCATATGGTGCAGCATTACCCGGAACTATTTTCTGGTATGATTTATGTTTAGTTTCATTTTGGGTAAGTGCATGCGATTTCGAGGACAAAATCTTATAAGTAGGGGAGTAATGTGATGCCCCGAAATTAATCATATGCAATTTGGGCATTAATGATGGTTATGTGATTATTTATCATGGTAATTGATTATGTGATGGGTAATGAAGTGTTAACATGATTTAATTGTATTGATTGTCAATTATGAGGAAAACATGATTTAGTGGAAGTTTAATGCATTTTTGTAAATGCTTTTAAAATACCATGTTGTGGTATTTTATACATCATGTTAATTAATGGGTACAAGTTTAATTAAATTAACCCATATACCCCCACTATACCTTTACCCACTTATTTTACCAATCACACCTTAAATCCCCAACTCACTCTCAAAGCCTATCCTTTACCCCCCATTTTCGAAATTCTTCAAGGGAGGAAGGAGGAAGCTCCACAAAACTTTTGTTTGTGTGATCTCGTTTAAGATTTGGAGTCTTCAAGAGGTATGGAACCCTTCCTAAAGGTTTTGTGATATTTGGTTTTGAAATGGGGTGACTTTGAAGTGATTTATGTGGGTTTGTTTGGGTATGTGTTGTATGTTGTTGGGGTATGATTTTTTTGAAGTATTTTATATGGGTTTTAGTGGGTTATGATGATGTTGATGTTGTAGGGAAGTTTGGGTTTGTAAGGAATGAAGTGGAGCTTGAAAAATGCTCAAAAATGGCGATTTTCCGTGGTTCAGTACTCGGCGATCGATCGCCCATTTTTGGCGATCGATCGCGAGCCTCCAGTGCGCGCCAGTAGCATTTGGCGATCGATCGCCACCTTTGGGCGATCGATCGGCAAGCTGGCGATCGATCGCGCCAAAAGTGGCGATCGATCGCCGAAGACGCAAAATTTCAACAACGGGCAGTGTGATCTCGCGATCGATCGGGACAACCCAGCGATCGATCGCGAGACACATAATTATGTGTTTTTGATGTTTTTGTGGGATTTTTGGATATGGAACTATAATTAGCTTCTAATATCGATTTGTATGGTTGTGTAGAACCATCCCAGGTACCCACAACGTCAAGATGATAAAGTTCTCCAACTTCTCTAATTTTGGGAATTAAGGTACGTAAGACGCGTACGGGCATCGGACAGGAACATATTCTTACACTATGACTATGCAATAATCGTATAAGTATTTAAGATGTTTATGATGATGATGTTTATGATGAGTGAAGAGGATATGATATTTATGATGATGATTATGATAAGTATGTTTATGATGATGATGTTTATGATGAGTGAAGAGGATATGATGTTTATGATGATGATCATGATAAGTATGTTTATGATGATGATGTTTATGATGATGATTATGATAAGTATGTTTATGATGATGATGTTTATAATGAGTGAAGAGGATATGATGTTTATGATGATGATTATGATAAGTATGTTTATGATGATGATGTTTATGATGAGTGAAGAGGATATGATGTCTATGAGGATGATTATGATAAGTAACGATGATGTTTATATGATGCCTATATAATGATACGACGTTATGATATGGTAAGATGCCATACGATTGGGTAAGATGCCCACGTGGTAAGATGCCACACGATGTTATGATATGGTAAGATGCCATACGATAGGGTAAGATGCCCACGTGGTAAGATGCCACACGATGTTATGATATTGTAAGATGCCATACGATAGGGTAAGATGCCCACGTGGTAAGATGCCCCACAATATCATGATATGTTAAGATGCCATTTGATGGGGTAAGATGCCCATATGCACGAATGTGAATCAGGGTCAACAAAAAGAAGCTGACGAATAACTAGCATGTTTACTTAACTAAGATTTCGTACATTTACTGTTATATTTTGTTATGATATCTATAAGATGATGATGTTATAAGATGATGATGTTATATGCTATAAGATGATGATGCTTATATGATGATGATGATATTTATAAGATGATGATGCTTATATGATGATGATGTTATAAGATGGTGATATTTATAAGATGATGATTTTAATCATTCATGTCAAGAATTAATGATTATATGCATGGCTATGAAACAGGGACAACCAAAGAGGGTTAATGCGATTAACCAGGAAGTATACGTTACCAATTATTTTCATGCATTTATTTATATGTCATTGCCTTATGATGTTAAGTAACGATGTACATGCTCATGATGGGTTGTTCCTGTAGGTACACTTTTGGACCGAAGGGCCTAGGGGCGGGTTGAGGCAGTGAGCTAAAAGGAGCAAGACGCTTAGGATACAGGATTTTGATAGTCTCTACTCTAGGAGTAGTGTAAATCTATAGCTTTAACATTCTTATTGAGAATGAAATTAATTAGCTTGTGAAATTTTATTTTGGCCTGTAATCTTATTAGCTCAAAGCTACAACCGGAACTCTAAGACGTTATTAATGCATGTTTAGTCCATAATTTGTGTATTAAGATGATGTTAAGGTAGGAAGACCCTACAATTGTAATCCAACTTATCTCTGGCATTGTCGCTTGGCCATATAAACGAGAACCGCATATCGAAACTTCATAAGGATGGAGCATTAGATTCATTTGATTTTGAATCATATGAAGCATGCGAGTCTTGTTTAATGGGCAAGATGACTAAAGCCCCATTCAAGGGACATATTGAAAGGGCAAATGTTTTATTGGGACTAATACATAGTGATGTATGTGGACCAATAAGCACACATGCTAGAGGTGGTTTTCAATACTTCGTTACATTTACTCATGACTTCAGTAGATATCGGCATGTGTACCTAATTAAACATAAACATGAAACCTTTTAAAAGTTCAAGGATTTCAAGAATGAAGTACAAAACCAACTTGGTAAAAGTATCAAAATCCTTCGATCAGATCGAGGAGGTGAATACCTTAGCCAAGAGTTTCATGACTATCTAAAGGAGTGTGGGATAGTCCCACAACTCACTCCTCCGTATACACCACAATGGAATGGTGTATCCGGGAGGAGAAATCGAACCTTGTTGGACATGGTTAGATCAATGATGAGTCATGCAGATCTTCCGATATCCTTTTGGGGACATGCTTTAGAAACAGCAATATTCATACTGAACCGTGTTCCATCTAAATCAGTGGAAAAGACACCATATGAGATATGGACTGGGAAACGTCCTAGTATGTCTTTTATGAAGATTTGGGGTTGTGAGGTGTTGAGCCTTAAACGCATGGTTGCGTTTAATGCGGTAAATTATCCCCGGTCAATCTTTGAGTTTTGATGATCAACAAAACTTGTGTTTGTTATACTAATGCATCTACTTAGTTTGCAGATTAAGTGATGAAATGTGGTTTGGATTGAAGAAAATCAAGTGTGCATATTCTGGCCTGGATCGCCCCATGCGATGCGTGTCAGGCCAGGCATCGCCACGCACATCGACAGAGGCGATGGCTAGGCGAGCATGCGAGGAAGATCGCCCCAGGCGATGGTGACCAACGCCTGAGGCGATGGCAGCCACAGGGACTTCGCTTCCGCACATCGACAGAGGCGACGCCGAGGCAGTGCGCGGGCATGCGCGCGGGGAGTTCGCCCGAGGCGATGGCACGAACGCCTGAGGCGATGGGCTGGAACGCCTGAGGCGATGTGGAGTTCGTTTGAGGCGATGCAAAATTTGGACATGCTGAAGCTACGGCCTTAATTTTTGCTCTTGATCGCCTGAGGCGATCCGTGATTTTTGCTGACCGTTGGGGCGCGGCGATGGTGATCGCCCGAGGCGATGTCCGAGGCGATCGAGGAGTGATTCAAGCCTTTTGTTTAGCAACGGCTAGTAGGAGCCTATGGGGCCTTCTACACTATAAATATGGATGCTTTGGAGCATTTTGAAGCTGAGGAACAAGCCTACAACTTATACAAAAGTCTTGATTATTATTATTTGAATTTATATTACAATCTCCATACATTGTTGTTGTATTGGAGTTTGTGATTCTCTTCTTTGTTAGAGCTTGTGTTTCTTCGTGTGAGTACACCGTGAAGGTGTTTGTTGGTTTAATTCATTGTAAAGGTCCTCCAACTCCAAAGCAAGTTGGAGAATTGTAAAGTCATCAACAAGTCTAGTTGGTGCAAGTGTGTGGCTATCCTTGGAGCCCTTAAGGCCAAGAAGACTCGTGAAGAGTGTTGGTAGCTCGGGAAGAGCTTTGTATACTCGTGAAGGGTATTGTGCTCGGGAAGAGCTTGTGTACTCGGGAAGAGTAGTGTGCTCGGGAAGAGCGTTGTAAACTCGGGAAGAGTTGTTGTGTGGCTAACTTGGAGCCCTCAAGGCCAAGACCATTTATTCTAGTGGAACCTCGGTTGGAGGTTATCTAACCGGGAAGAGGAGACGTAGGCGATTCATCGCCGAACTTCTATAACAAATATCCTTGTCATTTACCGCTTTATTCCTTTACGCATTTATTTATTTTGTTCTTTTTATTTATCGATTGACTTAAGGCTTCCACAAGCGCAAAACTCTTTTATTTTTCAAACTCATTTTAAAACGCTAAAGTAGCCAAGGAATCTCATTCACCCCCCCCCCCCCCCCCTCTTCGATTCCAACAAGTGGTATCAGAGCCATTTGATTTTTGTTTTTAAATCAAATCTTTTTATGGCTAATCTAGCAAATGAGTTTGCTCAAGGTCAATCGACGAATCGCCCTCCGCTTTTCACGGGTGATAACTACGGGTATTGGAAAAATAGAATTTCTCTATATATCCAATCCGTAGATTATGATCTATGGAAAATCATTGTGAAAGGTCCACATACTCCTTTAAAGGATGTTGGGGGAATTAGTGTTCCCAAAGAAATGGACGACTTCACAAAAGCGGACGTGATGTTAATATCTCAAAATGCTAAAGCGATTAATATTTTGCATTGTGCTTTAGATATGAAGGAGTACAACCGGATTTCAATGTGATCAACCGCTAAGGAGATATGGGACAAATTGAAAATTTGTCATGAAGGAACCAACCAAGTTAAGGAGACAAAGATAGACCTTCTTCAACTCAAATATGAGACATTTGAGATGGATTCCGGAGAAGATGTGGATTCCATGTTTAGGAGGCTCACCCAAATTATCAACGAGCTTGCTCAACTTGGAGAGAAGTATCCTCCAAAGCAAATATGGAGGAGAGCACTAAGGGCCTTACCTAAAGAATGGGATGCAAAGAGGACGGCTATTATCGATCCAACAAAGGGGAGAACACATCTTATGATCTTGATGAGCTCCATGGCACCTTGGTGACCCATGAGCTTGAAGTTGCCACAAGGAGAGAAGTGAAGGAGGAGGATAGATAAAAAAGAAATGGGATTGCCTTTGTTGGAAGGAAAGACCATTCCGATGATGAAGAAGATGATGATGATGAAGAGATGAGGTTGTTCACAAAGAAGTTCAAGAAGCTCTTCAACAAACATAGCAAGTCAAAGACCTCCAATGCCACCAAACAAGAATCCAAAAATGAGGTAACTTGTTACAATTGTCAAGAAATAGGCCATTATGCTAACAAATATCCTAGGAAGAAGAATGAGGACAAAGGCAAGAAGAAGACGTTTATAGCCACATGGAGTGATAGCGACTCCGATGAAGAAGAAGCCAAAAATCTTTGTCTAATGGCTCTTGGAGATATAGATGAAGAGGATGATGATGAGGTACCATCTTATGATGAATTATTAGATGCTTATAATGAACTCATTGATTGTCTTGGTAAAACCTAGAAGAGCAACAAAGTGCTTAAACTAGACTTGGCTAAGAAGGAAGAAGAAAACATTATTTTGAAAAACCAAGTACTTGATTTAAAGACATCTTTTGCCAAGTTTAGTGATAGTAGTTTAAAGATAAATGAATTTCTTGGCTTGCAACGATGTAGCTTTGATAAAGCCGGGTTAGGCTACTCAAGCAAATCAAAATCTTTTTCAAGCTTGTTGGCTAAAGCAAAGCACGATTCTACTACTTGTAACTATTGTTGCAAAAATGGTCATACCAAAACAAATGTAGATTTGCTAGAATCCAATACCAACCTAACAAAAGGTGGAAATGGATCCCAAAGGTGCCTAAGGAAGCTAACCATCAAGGACCCAAAAATCAAATGGGTACCAAAGATCCTTCTATTATTAATTTGTCTTGTAGGGACAACCATGGATTGGAGGATGAAGGACCAAGCAACTCAAAGGAGGAGTTTATTCTATTCACCACCATAGAAGAAACGAGAGGCGTTGGACCTATGACAAGAACTAACTCTTGTCATCAAGGGTAAAATTTATTTGATTCTTTTTTAAAGAGCAATTCAAAAATTCATTGGCACAAATCAATTGTGATCAATAAATATTGAAGCTCAATATTCATTGGAGTAAAATGCATAACCCCTTAGCATAATTGTTAAGTGCATGATGTATGCTTATCTTTTTATAGTAAGTAGCTAGATATGCTTTGCATTCAAATTTGAATATGCTATGTGAAAATGTGCAATTATATGATTTGTTATAATGTTTTGATTATTTTATTGTTTATTGGGCATGAATGCATGAACATATGCACACATTGCAACCTTTAGAATTAATTGTTGAATGCCTTAAACACATGGTTGTGGTTCACCTCTATATGACTTAATCTTGGTTGATGAGGAATATGTGTAATTTGAAGCTATGTGTCAACATATAAATTATGCCATGTTTATTTAAATTTTATGCTTTTTGATTATCACAAAAAGGGGGAGAATTTTGTGATAAACTTGAACCTTAATAAATGCATAGTTTAAGGGGGAGAGCTTATGTATGCATGGTTTGAGGGGGAGAGTTATTTGTTTAATGATTTACTTGATAACTTGTATGTGTTATGCAATTGTTAAGGGGGAGTTCCTTTTACTCACATTTCATGCATATTACTTATTCAAGTTTATCAAGTTTTGTGATCATCAAAAAGGGGGAGATTGTTGAGCCTTAAACGCATGGTTGCGTTTAATGCGGTAAACTATCCCCGGTCAATCTTTGAGTTTTGATGATCAACAAAACTTGTGTTTGTTATACTAATGTATCTACTTAGTGTGCAGATTAAGTGATGAAATGTGGTTTGGATTGAAGAAAATCAAGTGTGCATATTCTGGCCTGGATCGCCCCAGGCGATGGGTGTCAGGCCAGGCATCGCCACGCACATCGACAGAGGCGATGGATAGGCGAGCATGCGAGGAAGATCGCCCAGGCGATGGTGACCAACGCCTGAGGCGATGGCAGCCACAGGGACTTCGCTTCCGCACATCGACAGAGGCGACGCCGAGGCAATGCGCGGGCATGCGCGCGGGGAGTTCGCCCGAGGTGATGGCACGAACGCCTGAGGCGATGGGCTGGAACGCCTGAGGCAATGTGGAGTTCGTTTGAGGCGATGCAAAATTTGGACATGCTGAAGCTACGGCCTTAATTTTTTCTCTTGATCGCCTGAGGCGATCCGTGATTTTTGCTGACCGTTGGGGCGCGGCGATGGTGATCGCCCGAGGCGACGAGGAGTGATTCAAGCCTTTTGTTTAGCAACGGCTAGTAAGGGCCTTCTACACTATAAATATGGATGCTTTGGAGCATTTTGAAGCTGAGGAACAAGCCTACAACTTATACAAAAGTCTTGATTATTATTATTTGAATTTATATTACAATCTACATACATTGTTGTTGTATTGGAGTTTGTGATTCTCTTCTTTGTTAGAGCTTGTGTTTCTTCATGTGAGTACACCGTGAAGGTGTTTGTTGGTTTAATTCATTGTAAAGGTCCTCCAACACCAAAGCAAGTTGGAGAATTGTAAAGTCATCAACAAGTCTAGTTGGTGCAAGTGTGTGGCTATCCTTGGAGCCCTTAAGGCCAAGAAGACTCGTGAAGAGTGTTGGTAGCTCGGGAAGAGCTTTGTATACTCGTGAAGGGTATTGTGCTCGGGAAGAGCTTGTGTACTCGGGAAGAGTAGTGTGCTCGGGAAGAGCGTTGTAAACTCGGGAAGAGTTGTTGTGTGGCTAACTTGGAGCCCTCAAGGCCAAGACCATTTATTCTAGTGGAACCTCGGTTGGAGGTTATCTAACCGGGAAGAGAGACGTAGGCGATTCATCGCCGAACTTCTATAACAAATATCCTTGTCATTTACCGCTTTATTCCTTTACGCATTTATTTATTTTGTTCTTTTTATTTATCGATTGACTTAAGGCTTCCGCAAGCGCAAAACTCTTTTATTTTTCAAACTCATTTTAAAACTCTAAAGTAGCCAAGGAATCTCATTCACCCCCCCTCTTCGATTCCAACATGAGGCTTTCGTGAGACATCACGCCTCTAACAAACTTGGACCCAAATCTGATAAGTGTTTATTTGTGGGGTATCCTAAGGAAACGAAAGGATACTATTTCTATTATCCCACCGAGAACAAAGTGGTTGTTGCTCGGACTGGTGTCTTTTTGAAAGAGAATTTATTTCTAGAAAAACCAGTGGGAGACATATAGAACTTAGTGAAGTTCAACCACAAGAAAACACTGAACATGAGATTGAGATGGAAATAGAGCAGTCACCACAAGATGTTGTGGATGAAGTGCCTGCTCGAGAGACACAAGCCCAGCGTAGGTCTGTAAGAGAACACCGGGAGCCACAGAGATATGGATTTCTTGTGACTCAACAAGGTGACTTACTACTTATTGATGAGGATGAACCGTCATCTTATCAAGAAGCTATAACGGGCACTGATTCTGAGAAATGGCAAGAGGCCATGAAATCTGAGATGCAATCCATGTATGCAAACCAAGTATGGACTTTGGTTGACCCACCTGAAGGGGTGAAACCCATAGGGTGCAAATGGATTTTTCAAGAAGAAGACAGACATGGATGGTAATGTACAAACCTTCAAAGGTCGACTGGTAGCAAAAGGTTTCAAACAAATTCATGGTATTGACTATGATGAAACTTTTTCACCAGTTGCCATGGTTAAATCCATTAGGATCTTACTTGCAATAGTTGCATTTCATGATTATGAAATCTGGCAGATGGATGTCAAAACAACTTTCCTTAATGGAAATCTGCTTGAGGATGTGTACATGACACAGCCCGAGGGTTTTGTCGATCCAAAGGATGCTGGAAAGATATGCAAGCTACAACGACCCATTTATGGATTGAAGCAAGCTTCTCGGAGTTGGAATCTTCGTTTTGATGATGCAGTCAAAGAGTTTGGTTTCATCAAAAACGTAAATGAATGATGTGACTAGAAATAGGCACATCTTTTGCGCTTAATTGTCTACGATTTGGTATATTTTGATGGATAAATTGATGCATGTGCTACCTAATCGTATATTTGTATAAATGTAGGAAAAGGTAAAGAAATCAAGCTAAAATGATGAAAGAAGGAATAAAGTTGAAGGAAAGTGGAAAAACCAGAATCTATGACAAATGTTGCTCCTTTCTCCTCAAATTCTATATGTTCCAGCCAATTTTTGGGAATGTGATCAGCATGAGGTTGTAGAACATTGAGTTATCTACGCGTGGACAGCTGATTCGTCGAATTTGGAGTTCGTATGAGAAAGTTATGGCCAAAACACGAAACTTGCCAGAAGCTGAAAAATGAGCGGAAATGTTCTGGAAAAGGTGATCGATCGAGAGTAAATTACGGATCGATCGAGCGAGGCAGTGGTGTTTTGGAAAATATGGAAACATGATTTCTTTCCTTCCCAAGGAGATTCCAACCTATCCCATCAACTTCCCAGCCTCCTTATACACGATTTTGAGAGTAAATTAGACATAATTTCATACCTTAGAATATTTTTTTAGATTTTAGAGATTTTTCCTTTCAACTTTTGTCAAGAACAACGCGAAGAAGGGAATCGGAATCGACAAGCCGGAATCGTGATTCGTCTTAGTAATTTCTTTCCCTTTATTTATTTAATGTTTTCAAATGATATTTTGTTGATTTTAGATTCAATTATGCTAGGCTAAATTCTTAGATTCTTGGTTTAAGGGATACTTGCTTTTGGAATTGAATCTCTTGTGAGAATTTTGATTTGTTTTGTGAATTTAATTTCGATTTCAATTCTGTTTCTTGGTATCGATTTCAATGATTATCGTGTTTGTTTATTAGATTGATCACCTAGTATTCGTATGCATAATCGATAGCTAATTAAGAAGCAACTAAGTTTAATAATTACCGGCTGTAGGTGTTATTGAAGTCTTAGGAGAAACAATTGGGTAATCGATAGTTAACGGCTGTAGTTTCTATTGATTAGATTTATCGAATTCACTAGTTTTGAAATCTATCATTGATTTAATCATAAACGGCTGTAGTTTTGATTAGAGATTTGATAAGGGTCGGATTGAATGCTGTTTTCTCTTTGACTACGATTAAGGTGGGTAGGAATTAAATTTCCAATCGCTGAATAATTGAAAGAATTCGAATGTTAGTAATTTGATGATCAAGAGAGAATTTTCCAAAAGTAAAGTTGACCGACAACCAAGAATCGCTTCACTCTCATACGTTTAAACCATTTTAGTTAATCTCGCTAATTAGTTTAATTCTAGAATTTACTTAGTAGTAATCACTCATCCCAAAAACCCCTTTTTACTATTTGTTTTTAAACTGACACGAAAAAATACTACCTTCCCTGTGGGATCGATCCCTACTCTCGCTACTACATACTTTTGCTGTTAAATTGAGAATGGTTAATTTGGGCGTACGCGATAAACGCTACCAAATTTTGGCGCCGTTGCCGGGGAAGGCATTGGTAATATTTTGTGTCGATTTTTTCTATTATTTATTCCGCATTACTACTTGGGTTTGTTGATGAGTACAGGTGGATCTTTTAATCACGAAGATAACTTTCACTACGATCCTGAGATCGAGAGGACACTACGTCAAAGACGAAGAGAAGCGAGGCTGCTTGAAGAAGAAGAGAGGACCACGATGGCTGCAAATCAAAGCTTGAGGCAGTTGGCGAATCCTAACTTGGACCAACAACCTCTCTGCATCACTTTCCCTGCCTTCGCAAATAACGTAAATTTCGAACTCAAATCTGGTTTAATTCACTTATTGCCATCCTTTCATGGACTTGCAGGCAAGGATCTCCATAAGCACCTGATGGAGTTTCATGTGGTTTGCACCACCATGAAACCGACCGGAATTACTGAGGATCAGATCAAGTTAAGGGCGTTCCCTTTTTCTCTAAAGGACGCTGCAAAGGACTGGTTATTCTACTTACCATCAGGCTCAATCACAACATGGACTGACCTCCAAAGAACGTTTCTGGAGAAGTACTTTCCAGCATCACGAGCGGCCAACATACGAAAGGAGATCTACTCCATCAGACAGTCCTCGGGCGAAACATTGCATGAATACTGGGAACGCTTCAAGAAGTTGTGTGCAAGCTGCCCACAACACCAGATAAGTGCACATTTACTCATTCAGTACTTTTATGAAGGGTTGTTATCCAATGACAGGATCTTGGTTGACGCTGCGAGTGGAGGAGCCTTTGTCGATAAAACACCAGAGGATGCGAAAAGCTTGATAGCTAACATGGCAACCAACTCACAGCAGTTTGGAAACTTTCGAACGAAACCAGCTCAAAGGAAACAAGGAGAGGCAAATGTGTCCAACTTAGAGCAACAGCTCATTAGCCTCACTTCCCTTGTGCGGCAAATGGCCGGAGGAAATGGACAGACGGTGAAACCATGTGGCATATGTTCGGATATGAGTCATACCACTGATGCATGCCCGACACTTCAAGAGACATCAGCCGAGCAAGTACATGCAGCAGGGGGATTTCCGGGACAGCCCCAACGAAGACATGACCCTTACTCCAACACATACAATCCAGGATGGAGAGACCACCCTAACTTGAGCTATGGACCACAATCGATGAATCATGTTCCTCCTCAAGCGCCACAACACCCTCCGCCATACAGACCACCTTTTCAGAGGGCACAGCAATCCAATTTTCCTTCTACTACTGACAGGTTAGAGGTTATCATTCAAGATCTTGCTCACAATGTTACTAAATTTCAACAGTAAACAAGATCGAGTATTCAAACCTTGAACACCCAAGTGGGTCAACTAGCCACTGCTCTTAATCGAGTTGAAGCAAACGTATCAACCTCTCTACCATCACAAACAGTGGTGAATCCGAGAGAAAATGCAAGTGCAGTCACACTTAGGAGTGGGAAAGAATTGGAGATACCGGAGAAGACGGAGAAAGAACCGCCCAAGAATGAGGAAGAAAAGGAAGCGGAAGTTGGAGAAAAGTCCGGGATAGAACACGAGGCACCAAAAGGTAAGCCCCCTTCTTTTTCTGAATATAAAGTGCCACCCCTTTTTTCCCAAGCTTTAAAAGACAACAGGAAAGACGCTGGACTCAAAGTCCTATATGAGACCTTCCGAAGATGTGGATAAACATCCCACTGCTGGACTCCATCCAACAAGTACCTCGCTATGCAAAGTTTCTAAAGGAATTATGCACTGCCAAGAGGAGTCATAGATTGAAGGGACCTCAAAAGGTTGAACTAGGTGAAAACGTATCAGCGGTGATACAAAGAAAAATCCTACCAAGTGTAAGGATCCAGGTATGTTCTCTATCCCGTGCACCATTGGAAACACTCGCCTTGAAAAGGCCATGTTAGATTTAGGAGCATCAATTAATGTCATGCCATATTCTATTTATGCTTCTTTACAACTTGGTCCTTTGAACCCTACGGGCGTGGTGATTCAATTAGCGGATAGATCTAGTGCATACCCTAGGGGATTAATTGAAGATGTGTTAGTACAAGTGAATGAACTAGTTTTCCCAGCCGATTTTTATATCCTTGACATGGAGAATGGTGATAAAAGTAGCCCCATCTTGTTAGGAAGACCATTTCTCAAAACTTCTAAAACAAAGATAGATGTGCATAGTGGTACCCTCACTATGGAATTTGATGGTGAGATTGTTACATTTAACATCTATGATGCCATGAAATATCCTTGCAATAATGATGATACTGTGTACTCTATTGATGTTATTGATTACTTGTCACAGGAAGTTTTTGAGAATGTAGGCAAAGAAGACTTGGAAAGCACTCTCACCATGGATATGGAGACGGAAGAAGAGGACATACCCCTCATGGATGAATTAAAGCACACCATCGATGCACTGGATGATACACCTGAGCTATTTCAGTCATGTAACGTTTCTTTTATATCACTGCCCATTTCTAATACTAGACCTCTTCCATCTGGTTTGCAGGCACCCACCATCGAGCTGAAGCCACAGCCTACCCACCTTAAATACGTATTCCTTGGTGAAGGTAACACATTACCAGTGATCATCTCCAGCAAGTTGGGGGATGATCAAGAGAAGGACATGATTCATGTGCTCAAGGAGCACAAGACTGTTATAGGCTGGACAATCGCAGACATAAAGGGAATCAGTCCCTCCACATGCATGCACCGAATTCTAATGGAGGAAGGAGGGAGCCCTACACGTCAGCCCCAAAGGAAGCTAAACCCACCCATGATGGATGTGGTGAAGGAGGAGATTCTGAAACTTTTATCAGTTGGCGTGATATATCATATATCCGATAGTCAATGGGTTAGTCCAGTTCAAGTGGTTCCAAAGAAGACCGGTATCATTGTGATAAAGAATAAAGACGATGAACTTGTGCCCACACGCATTCAAAATGGATGGCGAGTGTGCATTGACTACCTGAAGCTTAACGCCGTGACTAGAAAGGACCACTTTCCTCTACCTTTTATTGATCAGATGCTTGAGAGGTTAGCATGCCATTCTTATTATTGTTTTCTTGATGGTTACTCCGGCTATTTTCAGATTGCAATCGCTCCGGAGGATCAAGAGAAGACCACTTTCACATGTCCTTTCGGCATATTCGCATACCGTCGCATGCCCTTTGGACTTTGCAATGCCCCAGCCACTTTTCAACTGTGTATGGTCAATATCTTTTCTGAGTTTATTGAACATATTTTAGAAGTATTCATGGATGACTTTACTGTTTACGGTAACTCATTCAAGGATTGCCTATCTAGCCTTACACTGGTATTGAAAAAGTGCATTGATACTAACCTTGTGTTAAATTCTGAAAAGTGTCATTTTATGGTTGAACAAGGTATAGTGCTGGGTCATGTTGTTTCTTCTAATGGTATAGAGGTAGATAAGGCAAAAATTTCCCTACCCTACTTGTGTCCGGGATGTGCGCTCTTTTCTTGGTCATGCAGGTTTTTACAGGAGGTACATCAAAGACTTCGCCAAGATAGCTACACCTTTGTGTAAGCTACTACAAAAGGATGTCCCTTTTGAGATGTATGCCGAAAGCAAGAGAGCTTTTTGATACACTGAAAGAGTCATTGACCTCTACCCCCATCATCCAACCACCAGACTGGAGTAAGCCCTTCGAGATCATGTGCGATGCAAGTGACTATGCGGTTGGTGCTGTTTTGGGACAAAAAGAGGGCAATGCTTCACATGCCATCTACTACGCATCAAAAACCTTGAATGATGCCCAACGAAATTATTCTACTACTGAGAAAGAGCTTTTAGCAGCTGTTTTTGCTCTTGAAAAATTTCGATCTTATTTACTTGGTACTAAAGTTATTGTTTATTCTGATAATGCAGCTCTTCGCTATTTGATGACGAAGAAGGAGTCTAAACCAAGGCTAATAAGATGGATTTTGCTCTTGAGTGAATTCGACATACAAATCAAGGATAAGAAGGGCAACGAGAACAAAGTAGCGGATCACTTGAGCCGTCTACCACATGTAGAGGATGAGCTTTGTTTGAAGGAGGAATTCCCGGATGAGCACCTGTTCTCCATAAACGACAATCTTCCATGGTATGCTCATATTGTGAATTTTTTAGCTTCTAATGTGCTACCCCCTGAATTGTCTAGGTCTCAACGAGCTAAGATCAGGAGTGATGCCAAGTATTATGTATGGGATGATCCTTACTTATGGAAGAACTGCGCGGACCAAATCATTTGACGTTGCATACCCGAGTCTGAGGTAAATGTCATTTTAATGTTTTGCCATTCATATGCTTGTGGTGGACATTTTGGAGCCAAGAGGACCTCTAGGAAGGTACTAGAGTGTGGATTCTTTTGGCCCACCCTATTTCGTGATGCATACCTTTTCTGCAAGAACTGTGCACAATGCCAATTGACCGGTAATCTCTCCCAACGAAAGGAGATGCCTCAACAACCCATTCTCATTTCTGAAATTTTTGACGTATGGGGCATCGACTTTATGGGACCCTTTCCTATGTATTATGGTCATATTTATATACTGCTTGCTGTTGATTATGTGTCGAAATGGGTGGAAGCTATAGCCACCCGTATTGTGATATCCCCGAAATGATTAATTGCAATTTAGGCATTAATTGTGTTTATATGATTAATTATGATGGTAATTAATTGATTATGCGTTGGATTTATTAATCTTATGGAAATGCTTAGTCACATGATAGAGTGACCCGGGAAGGCATTTCAGGGTGCATGTGGTGCATGTTGGGAAAATGGTTATTAGCATGATTTATTTGCCATGGTTAGCAATTAATTGGAAATCATGAGTTTATTTGATATTTGGTGCATTTTGGATTAATGCTTTTAAAAATATCATGTTGGGGTGTTTTATACACCATGGGATTGTGGAATGCATTTTAATTATTTAACCCACTTTATACCCCAACCCCACCTCACCACTCTCACTCTTACTTTACCAAATCACCACCCAAACCCTTTCCCCTTTCCATTTTCGTGTTGGAGCAAAAAGGTGGGGAGAAATCCTTCCAAAACTTTGATTTGTGGAGTTTATTGGGTGATTTGAGGTCCCCAAGAGGTATGGATGCCTCCATGTTATCTTGTTGTGTTTGGTTTAGTTTTGGAATGGTTTGAATGGTTTAAAATGGGCTTGTTGGGGGTTGGTATTATTTTGGTTGGGTGTTTAATTTATGAGTTTATGAGGATGTTTATTGATGGTTTTGAGTGGTTTTGTATGGTTGATGTTGGATTATTTGAGTTTATTTGAGTTGGGGTTGAAGATGGGTGAATAGTGCCCGAAAATCGGGTATGCAGGACTCGGCGATCGATCGGCGCCTTCCGCGATCGATCGCGAGCTGCAGTGCTGAAGGCAGTGGACTTCAGCGATCGATCGCGAGTTTTGCGCGATCGATCGGCGAGGCCGCAATCGATCGGCGCAAACTCAGCGATCGATCGCGGATTGGATAATTTTGTTGGGCGAGGCAGTGTGGTCTCGCAATCGATCGGGGCTTTATGGCGATCGATCGCGAGACACCAAAAATGGTGTTTTTTGATTTTTTTGTAGGATTTTTGGTATTGGACTATTATTGGGTTCTAATATTGATTTGTGTGAATGTGTAGAACCATCCCAGGTGGCAACACAGCCAAGGCATTGAAGTCCTACCATATCCTACATTTTGGAAAGGTACGTAGAGGACGTACGGGCACCCAACGGTACATGTATCTAATATACTCATTGTTTATGCATTGTGGATGCGAGTATATATGTGATTATGCATTGTGGATGCAAATACATGTTGAATTATGCATGATGATTGTAGATGCATATGATTATTGGTGCACATCCCATGAGTCGTGGTCATCCCTTGATGATTTTAATGCTTGCCGCTATTTGTTTTGGTTCCGCTAAATGTGAAGCGAGGGGTGGGAGCGCCGCATGTCACATTTGAGCGTGGTTATCATATAGGGCGAGGAAAGGATATTTGCCGCTCAATGTGAGGCGAGGGGTGGGAGTACCGCTAGTCCATTGAAGCGAGGTTATTCTATGCCGCCTATATGTAAATAAGCGAGGGGCATTAAAATACATTGTGATGGACAGACTAGGGAATGGTGACCGGTATTTGATATTGATGAGATGGTATTGTGTCATGACATGTCTAGACCATTAAAAATAATCTATTGATTATACTCATGAGTTATGGTACAGGGACAACCAAACTGGAAGCGTTTTGAAATGCATGGGAAAACAGGAAGTGTTTTAATTGTGTTTTATGCATTTACGCTTTATATTCATATTGTGTTGAATATCAATGATATTATTGCTCATGTTTGGGGGTTGTCCTTGTAGGTACACTTTTGGCATGATAGAAGGGCTAAGCGGGTTGAGGTGGTGAGCTTGTGGAGAATTCTTTTGAGACAGGAAGGACAGGATTTAATTTTTGTATAGTGTCTACTCTAGGAGTAGTGTAAAACTATAGTTGATAACATTCTTTTGATGGGGAATGTAATTAATCCATTGATAGTCCTCATTTTGGCATGTAATTCTTAAAGCTCATAGACTCAACACAATTAATTCACTCTGATCATTTATATTAGCTCTATTTATGCCTTTGATCCGCACTTAAGGATTAGGGTCCTTACATTAGTGGTATCAGAGCCAGGTTAGAGAACCCGGGAATGAGTGAAGGGTAGCCTTAGCATGATTGGCTAGGTGCTTACATTTGAAACATGTTTATGCATGTGGTGCATATTGATGTATATTCTGTTATACTAACATGCTTATTATCATTCCTGTTATCTAACGGCATAACATGTATATTTGTTTTGGAGTTGTTGTTAACCTTTGTGTTACAGCATGGCTGCTATGAATGAGGGGAACCTTAACGAAGAAGTTGGCGATGTGGGCAGTATTAACGCTAGCGTTGGACAAGTGAACCCTCTACCTCCACCAGCAGTAGGCTTGGAGCCAATGGCTCAGTTATTACTACCCGGTGAGATTAACTTGACTCAGTTTCTGTCTTACCACCCGCCCCGGTTTGAGGGAACAGAATCAGGGGAGGAAGCTGAGGAGTGGCTAGAAAGACTTGAGCAGATTTTTGTATCGGCTCCTTGTGCTGTTACAGTGTGGCTGAGGCTGGAGTTCCAGTTAGCAAAGAAACCTCTAATGTGGTGGAGGGGCACTGTACTGGAGCTAAGAGCACTGGGTACTGTAATTGATTGGACACTCTTCAGGACCCGGTTTCTGAACCGGTACTTCTCCGCGGCGGCGAGACAGACAAAGGAGGATGAGTTTACAAGTTTGAAACAGGGGAACATGACAGTGTCAGACTATGCCACACGGTACTCTTCGTTGCTGAGGTATGTTCCCCACATTGCCACTAATGGGCACGCAAAGATGAGGAGTTTTATGAAGGGGTTGCGACCGGAGCTCTATGACCGGATTATCACCAATAACCCAACTTCTTTTGATGATGCTCTCACAAGAGCGGAGCTTGCTGAGCTTGGAGTGGGAGCTTATCCTAGTGCTATGCCACCACCAGTACCACAACAGAGGCAGACTAATGACAGCTTGAGGCCCCGGGGAGAGCCATTTAAACCTCGTGGTGCCTCTTCATCTGCACGGTTTGGTGGAAAGAAGTACTTTGGTCAGAAACAGGAGAACAAGAAGAACTGGTCGGCCAATCGAGGGTCTTCACAAGGGAATAGGCCGGGAGAGCCGAGGTGCGACAATTGTGGAGGACCACATTCTTCAAGCAAGTGCCCTGCCTGTTATAGCTGTGGCAAGATGGGCCACATCGCTCAGTATTGCCCCACCCGGGGAGGACAGTCAGAGTTTCAGGGCAACAGGCCGAGGTTTGACGACAGGACAGTACACCAGAGGCAGCAGTTTGGGCCTCGACCATCGGGAGGTCAGACAGTGGGACCGTCCCAGGGACAGGTGTATGCGCTGACTAGAGAGCAGGCTCAGGCAGCCCCAGAGGAGGTGATTGCCGGTACGTGTCATTTATTTACGTACCCTGCTTTTATTTTGATAGATACAGGTGCCTCCCACTCTTTTGTATCTGTTGGTTTTGTGGAGAGACACCATATGCGCACGTCTTCTCTACCCACGCCTCTCCTTGTCTCGACACCCACTGGAAGAAATGTCGTTGCTAATCAGTTTTTGGCAGATTGCCTCATTTATTTTGAGGGCAACAAGTTGAAGACAGACTTGATTGTGTTGGGTATGTCGGACTTCGACTGCATCTTGGGCATTGATGTTCTGAACAGATATCAGGCAATGGTAGATTGCCGACAGGAGACAGTGAAGTTTAGACCTGATTTGGGTAGTCAGTGGACTTTTTATGGCAACAGTTCTCGTGCGAAGATTCCGTTGATTTGAGCGATCAAGATGACTCAACTGTTGGAACGTGGCCACACGGGCTATCTCATCTATGCCGTGGACACGTCTGGGAAGAATAAGGAATTGAAAGTTGAGGATGTACCAGTGGTAGCAGAGTTTGCTGATGTGTTCCCAGAAGAGATCCCAGGGTTCCCACCGGCTAGGGAAGTTGAGTTTGGGATCGAGTTGTTACCAGGGACATCCGCTATCTCTCGTGCACCTTACAGGATGGCACCAGCGGAGTTGAGGGAATTGAAGGAACAGTTGCAGGATCTCCTTGACAAGGGGTATATACGCCCGAGCGTATCGCCATGGGGCGCACCGGTTCTCTTTGTGAAGAAGAAGGACGGTTCGATGCGGTTGTGCATCGATTACCGGCAACTGAATAAAGCCACAGTAAAGAACAAATATCCTCTCCCAAGGATTGATGACTTGTTTGATCAGTTGCAAGGTACCAGATTATATAGAAAGATTGATTTGAGATCCGGGTACCATCAGATTCGAGTCAGAGAGGAAGATGTACAGAAGACAGCGTTCCGGACTCGATATGGACATTATGAGTTCTTAGTGATGCCGTTCGGTGTGACGAATGCTCCAGCGGTCTTTATGAGTCTGATGAACAAAGTGTTTCAGCCGTATCTTGATCAGTTCGTCATCGTGTTCATTGACGACATTCTCATCTATTCCCAGAGTGAGGAAGAGCACGTGAAACACTTGAGGACAGTGCTCCAGATTCTTCGAGATCACCAGTTGTATGCCAAGCTCAGTAAGTGTGAGTTCTGGTTGAGCAGTGTAGTATTTCTGGGGCATGTCATTTCTAGCAGTGGGATATCAGTGGATCCCAGGAAGATCGAAGCTGTGATGGAGTGGGCTGCCCCCACTTATGTACCTGAGATTCGGAGCTTCCTTGGTTTGGCCGGATATTATCGACGCTTCGTCGAGGGCTTTTCGAAGATTGCCAAGCCGTTGACTCAGTTGACCCAGAAGGGAGTGCCTTTCTTTTGGTCTGAAGCTTGTGAAGAGAGCTTCCAGGAGTTAAAGCATCGTTTGACGATGGCGCCAGTGTTAGTGATCCCTACGGAGAACTCCAGATTTGTTTTGTATACCGATGCATCACTCCAGGGCCTTGGGTGTGTACTGATGCAGGATAGGCATGTAGTAGCTTATGCATCGAGGCAGCTGAAGCCGCATGAGACGAGATACCCAGTCCATGACTTGGAACTGGCGGCTATCATCTTCGCCCTGAAGATTTGGAGACATTACTTGTATGGTACTTCATTTACCATATACATGGATCACAAGAGCCTCAAATTTTTATTCACTCAGGCGGAGCTGAACATGAGGCAGAGGAGGTGGATGGACTTACTCAAAGACTATGATTGCGAGATTGAGTACCATCCCGGGAAAGCTAATTTGACAGCAGATGCTTTGAGCCGGAAAGTAAGTAGTTCTGCTGAGGACGTCATCCATTTGTCAGCCATGATGACCTCCTATTGCCATCTGGGCTATGATTTTGACATTGATGCATCACCTGTGTATGTATCGACCTTGTTAGCTGAGCCAGATATCTATGAGAACATCAGGAGAGCTCAGAGGTCAGATGATGAGGTTTAGAGGTGGTTATCTTTAGTACATCTTGGTCAGCCAACGAAATTCAGAGTGGCCGATGACGGGTCTTTGAGATTGGGTGACCGTTGGGTGGTTCCGAGTATGCCGGAGTTGCGTAGAGGGATCTTGGAGCGAGCTCATAGTAGCACACTTAGCATCCACCCAGGCGGGAAGAAGATGTATAAAGATCTACGTGGTCAGTTTTGGTGGAAGAGGATAAAATCTGATGTCGTCGCTTTTGTAAAGAGGTGTTTGATCTGCCAGCAGGTTAAGGCAGAGAGACAGAGACCTGGCGGCGAGTTGAGAAGCTTGGAGATACCGAAGTGGAAGTGGGAACACATTTCCATGGACTTCGTGACTCACCTGCCGAGGAGTGCTTCAGGCTTTGATGCTATTTGGGTGATTGTGGATCGATTGACTAAGGTAGCTCATTTCATCCCCTATAGCATGACTTTCACCTTTTTGAGGATGGCGCAGTTGTACATTCGAGATGTGGTGAGATTGCATGGGATCCCCATTTCCATAGTGTCGGATCGAGATCCGCGGTTCACATCTCATTTTTGGGAAGGCCTTCAGTCAGCCTTGGGAACTGAAGTCAGATTGAGCACTGCTTATCATCCTCAGACGGATGGCCAGACCGAGCGTACTATCCAGACGCTCGAGGACATGTTGAGAGCTTGTGTTTTGGAGTTCGATGTTTCTTGGCAAGATTCAGTGCCTTTGGTAGAGTTCTCTTATAATAACAGCTACCAGGCGAGTATTCAGATGGCTCCTTTTGAAGCTCTTTATGGAAGAGAAGATAAAGAGATAAGGCAGAAAATGATAGCAGCCCAGGACAGACAGGCAGCTTATGCGAACAAACGGCGGAGACCGTTGGAATTTCAATTGGGAGATAAGGTCTTTTTGAAGATCTCGCCTTTCAGAGGCGTTGTGCGATTTGGGATGCGTGGAAAACTGTCTCCGAGGTATGTTGGACCGTACGAGATTTTGCAGCGCATTGGCACCTTAGCTTACCGACTAGCTCTGCCGCCTTCTTTATC
The DNA here is from genome assembly GCA_907163345.1 of Haberlea rhodopensis. Lineage (NCBI taxonomy): Eukaryota > Viridiplantae > Streptophyta > Magnoliopsida > Lamiales > Gesneriaceae > Haberlea > Haberlea rhodopensis. Next base: position 198,825 of record CAJQUN010000699.1, on the reverse strand, counting down.
TGGTATACATGATGTGTTTCATGTGTCTATGCTGCGGAAGTATGAGCCGGATCCGTCGCATGTTTTGCAGCCTTCCGAAGTTCAGTTAGAGTCCGACGTGTCTTATGTGGATCGGCCTGTCAGAATTCTGGATCGAGCAGACCGTAGACTTCGGAACAAAGTAATACCTATGATCAAGGTTCAGTGGGATCGCAGGGTGTCGAGGAGGCTACGTGGGAGACGGAGCGGCATATGGTGCAGCACTACCCGGAACTATTCTCTGGTATGTGATTATGTTTAGTTTCTATTTGGGGTAAGTGCATGTGATTTCGAGGATGAAATCTTATAAGTAGGGGAGTATTGTGATATCCCCGAAATGATTAATTGCAATTTAGGCATTAATTGTGTTTATATGATTAATTATGATGGTAATTAATTGATTATGCGTTGGATTTATTAATTTTATGGAAATGCTTAGTCACATGATAGAGTGACCCGGGAAGGCATTTCAGGGTGCATGTGGTGCATGTTGGGAAAATGGTTATTAGCATGATTTATTTGCCATGGTTAGCAATTAATTGGAAATCATGAGTTTATTTGATATTTGGTGCATTTTGGATTAATGCTTTTAAAAATATCATGTTGGGGTGTTTTATACACCATGGGATTGTGGAATGCATTTTAATTATTTAACCCACTTTATACCCCAACCCCACCTCACCACTCTCACTCTTACTTTACCAAATCACCACCCAAACCCTTTCCCCTTTCCATTTTCGAGTTGGAGCAAAAAGGTGGGGAGAAATCCTTCCAAAACTTTGATTTGTGGAGTTTATTGGGTGATTTGAGGTCCCCAAGAGGTATGGATGCCTCCATGTTATCTTGTTGTGTTTGGTTTAGTTTTGGAATGGTTTGAATGGTTTAAAATGGGCTTGTTGGGGGTTGGTATTATTTTGGTTGGGTGTTTAATTTATGAGTTTATGAGGATGTTTATTGATGGTTTTGAGTGGTTTTGTATGGTTGATGTTGGATTATTTGAGTTTATTTGAGTTGGGGTTGAAGATGGGTGAATAGTGCCCGAAAATCGGGTATGCAGGACTCGGCGATCGATCGGCGCCTTCCGCGATCGATCGCGAGCTGCAGTGCTGAAGGCAGTGGACTTCAGCGATCGATCGCGAGTTTTGCGCGATCGATCATCGAGGCCGCGATCGATCGGCGCAAACTCAGCGATCGATCGCGGATTGGATAATTTTGTTGGGCAAGGCAGTGTGGTCTCGCGATCGATCGGGGCTTTATGGCGATCGATCGCGAGACACCAAAAATGGTGTTTTTGATTTTTTTGTAGGATTTTTGGTATTGGACTATTATTGGGTTCTAATATTGATTTGTGTGAATGTGTAGAACCATCCCAGGTGGCAACACTGACCGCTTTATTTTTTAAACAAAAGATATTTCAAAGAATGGTTTTAAGCGATTCTACCGCAAGTGCACGGTTGTCAAGTTTTAGTATAGTGAAAATTAAGTACAGGTTGTCGAATCCACAGGGACTAACGTATAAGTACCAAATAAGATCAATCAAATTATATTTAGCCTACGATTAAAGGAGTTTGATTAACTAAAGCTAGATTAAACTAAAGAATAAAGATTAAACTAAAAATAAAGAATAGAATGGTTCCGGAAATGCGAAGGTAAGTCACTCGAGAAAATTACCAAACTCGTCGTTCAATTATATTATCTCTACTGATTCAACGGAATTCTCAAATTATCACTCAATTGATTTTAAAGGTGAAAGGTTTTCACTATTATTCGATACACTCTCTCGAGCTGTAACGAAACTAACAATAAATTAGAATAAGTCACTCTAATGCACCTATTTACTAATTCAAAGTTGCTTAAATCATCAAAACCTATTAACTCTAAATCTTTCGATTTCAAGTTCTCACGTATGCGATATCATCTCTCGATCTCAATCGTAACATACATCATAAATTAATGGAGCGTGTTACAGCGTTATCTCTCGATCTCGGCTGTAACCCTCAAATTCAATCAAAGCTAGCTAGACTTTGATCTACACAAGCAATTAATCTATGAACAATAAATATCAATGCGCTCAAATACCAATGAATCAATATATCAAACACAACGAACTAAAACTTCAATAATATAAACCAAATTCAATTCAAATCAAATACAGATGAGTTTTCTTGTCTCTCGACCTCAAAAACAACAAATGAAAATGAAAATCAAATAAACTAAAGTTCAGAAATACGATAAACGATGGATGAATCCGTGCGTTGCACCGTGATTTCTTCTCTTGTTCCTTCCTTGCACTCCGGAACGGATAGGCTCGACTTTGGACGAAGAACGGAGATTGGATCTCCTTGGGCGGCGGCTAGGGCGGCTGCTCTTGACCTAAAAATGTCTGATATTCTCTGTAAAATTCGTTTTTTTTTTTGTAGAAGAGAATCCCCCTTAATAGCCCTCCAGAATCACGATAAAAAAGGAAAATAAAATCTTCAGATCTCGCGTCTCGATCGATCGAGAATTTCACCGATCGATCGGTGCACTGTTCACGCCAGCTTTTGGAACTTACTGCCTCGCTCGATCGATCGGGAATTTCCACCGATCGATCGAGAATTTGAAAATTTCAGCTCCGAGGTTACTGCCTTGCTCGATCGATCGATATTTCCACCGATCGATCGAGCCTTCGAAAAATCAGACTCTTACTTCTGGCTGGCTCGATCGATCGAGAATAAATCTCGATCGATCGAGATCTGAAAAAACCATCTTCAATATTTTCATCATCTTTTATGCCTCGATTTCGCCCGTTATCTTCTCATTAGCTCATTTCTTCCACTTCCGATCAAACTTCCTGAAACAAACGAGTAAACACCAAAAAGCATAATATCATCCAGGAAAAAGTACGGAAAATGGGAAGAAATTACAGTTAAAATCACTCAAAATCTAAGCCTATCAACTCCCCCAAACTTAGACTTGATCGTCCTCGAGCAAGCAATAAACTCAAAAAGAAAAGTTAAACTCGATACTAAGCATGAATCATCCTTACAACATATGCAACAGCTCAGAAATCCTACTTACACAGCAATAGAAGTCAATCAACATTTAACAAGAAGCATTTTCTCCTAAGTTAAACAATACATCGCAACATCGGAACGTGCGTGTGTGCTATTGTCAAACATGAGTTACATATATATCTTTAAAATCAACATGTGCCATATTAACTCCTAGTCAAGATTACTTTGAATTACTCTACAAGTTTACTATCCAGCACTTCTCCACTAATGTAATTGTTCCCTAGACTTGGATCAACAGGTCTTGAAAGCTTATAACGTTAGGCCTTTTGGTGTCGGCTTCAAAGAAAAGGTAGGGTGATTTCAAAGAAGAGAGTATAACAAAATCAGTTCAACTATTTTTGAGCTTCTCTTCAACTTTTTTCTAGCCTTGGCCACTTTGGGTCTTATTTTGAATTTTTCTTTTCAAGGCTTTTCTCTACATCTTTTCTTTTTTTTCTTTGCTCATTCTTTTGTTCCTTTTGAACTCATTTGCATATAACAATTCTGTGCAATGAATGAGATTCATTATACTCTCCTAGGGGTAGGTAAAATTTTCTTTTAGGCTCAAACCAAGGTGGGTATAATGAGTTGCCAAGAATGTCGAATGGGGGTCTAATCATATGCAATGCATATACCATTCTTTTTCAATAAGGCTCAAAAGGGGATACTAATGAATAATATATAACAGGTAGGCTTGAAAGGCTCAAACGGTCCAAAGATCGCCTAAATCATCTCCAAGTCTAGTTCCTAATTATAAATTTCGCCTCAAAGTGCTTTCAACTAAACTGTAGAGTTCTCTAAGATACTCAAGACTCATCATAGTTAACACAAGTTTTCAATTTAATCAATACATACTTCACTCAATCATGACTCAATAAGTGCTCAAAGTATTCCTCAGTTTTGACATGTAGTTAACAAAGGATATATACAAACAAGTTAAACATTTTCATGACTCCTATCTAGATGAGGATTAATTTCATCATGTATTACCAATGTAATTCCAACTCAACAATTCTCAAGAATAACTCAATCCAAAAAAAAAATTTTGTTGGTGATGCTCAAGGACGAATTAGTCTCAACATCATGCAGTCATGCAAGGTAGGGAAACAAAACAAGTAGCAAGATGTGCAAAAGCAAGATATATGTACAAATACTCAAAAACCCCCCCAAACTTAGCATGTGAATTGCCCTCAATGAACAAGAAAAATAAATGCCAAGGCAAAGACACATACCATGATGACGATCGTCACTGATCGTCATCCTCATCATGCTCCGGAGGGGGAACTGGGTAGTGGTGCTCCTCGCCCTGATATGGCGGAAATGGTGGGTACTCGGAAGGTGGAGGTGCATGTGGCTGGTAAGGTGCAAAGTGTGGCTCCGGTGGGAACTGGAAAGCCCTGGGCCATGGCAGTGTTCCATGCACTCTGATAGTGCATGAACTCCATCTGACGCTGAGCTACCTGCTCATGGTCCATCTGCAATGCTCTCTGCATGCTATGAATGTCCCGCTGCATGCTGTGAATGCTCTGCTGCTCCAGGCGAATGTTTTGGAGATCCCAATGAAGAGAATCCAAAGTAACTCGTGTATGCTCTGCAGCAGAGGATGATGCTCCAGCTTGTGTAGTGTCCGAAGGTCTGCGTCGGTTCGTAGGATCGGCTACAATGATTGGTGTCTTCGGCGGGAGTAGCTCCTCGTCTTCCCCCCATGTCACTCCGTTCCTCTGACATAAAGCAGTGATTGTGGATGGAAAAGGTAGTGCGGAGGTCGGTGGGCTACTTCCAATTTCAGCAATGTGATCAGCAATGATCTCGCCGAAGTCCACTTCCTTCCCTGAGAGGATGGCATAAACCAGGACCGCTCTATCTTTTGTCACCTCAGAAGTGTGGGTCGATGGCATGACCCGCGAGGCGACAAATGAAAACCATGCTTGGGCCTCTGGCTTCAAATTTTTCTTTAGAACCAACTGTTGCTCTGCTTTATCATTCCTCTGCCAATCCACTCCCGGCTTGCCAATAACTGTCAATACCTCATCGTAGTCAATCCTGCTACTCTTAAAAGATTGGTATGCACAGTTTTGAAGTAACGGCATCCGGTGAATATTGTTGATTGCGGCTCGATCCACCAACACATCCTTCCCTCGAACATAAACACTTACTTGGTGCCCTGGTCTAACAGCTCGAAGATTCGTGTAAAACTCCCTTACCAGCGGCACCACAGCATCAATCGGTGTTTGAATGAATTGAAACCATCCTTTTCGGCGTACTGTCCTAATGACAGGACACTCCAATTTATCCAAGCTCATTCCCCTTTCACGGCTCAGGGGTTTCTTATGGTAGATGGGGTATAACTCAGCAATCTTGGCATTTAGAAACTTCTGTTCATCATAAACTGGCTCATAAACAGTGGCCTCTGCCTGCTTTTGCTTCTGGGAAGCTTCTGCCTGCTTTGACCTCTTTCTGGACGACATTTCTTTGCCAACAGATTCTCAACTACTTCAATTCAATTCACTAACACCCCACAACACTGTCAATCCAACACCCTTCAACACAACAAAACTTCCTCCTAATTGAAATTCTTTTCCAACCCACTGCTAATAAAATTCACGACATAGCACCAAAAGCTAAAATCTTGGATGATTGGAAACCAATTACCTCTTAAAAATTTGATCTTGGAAAAATGTGGCACTCGGCTTGGAATTCCCTTCTTTCTGCGCTTCTACCCAATTTGCCTTTCAAATCTTCAAAGCTGCAATGAAAATCTCATTAGGATGAATATTACTTCTTAGAATTGAAGTAAATTGAAATTTGATGAACAAAAGATTGAGATTGGATGAAGGGATTTGAAAGAGGCTCTAGGTTTTTGTTGTTGAGAGGGGGAAAATGAATTGGGGAAAGTGATGGCTGCTGCGTCTGCCCCTTTATTTTTTTCAAAATTTTCTCTCGCTCGATCGATCGGAAAAATTCTCGATCGATCGAGCGAGGCAGTAGGCACAAAGTCATTTTAAAAATTCGGGCGATCGATCGAGATTTCCACCGATCGATTGCCAGCAGCAGCAACCAAAATTTTAATTTTTTTTCTTTTTCTCAACATCTTTCTCTCGGATTGCTTCGCCTATAACCAACTTGCTCTTGCTTTCACATCTGTAATAGAAAATACACGAATTCATTCCCAGACACACTCAAAAACAAACAGACTAACAAAAACTCAACAAAACAAGAAATCAAAAACAAAACTCAAGGAAAGAAAAAAAAAACGGAAGTTCTTAATTTATAGTCCCAAGCTGGACTGTCACCTCCTCGTCTTCATCAATTTGATGGCTCCTTCGGATTCTTTACAGAATCACTCGGGAGCGTACCTTGCGTCCTCCCAGATATCAATGTGGCCAACTGCCCTATCTGCACTTCCAAATTTTTGATTGATGCATCTTGATTCTGCATCCTCACTTCTGTTGATGAAATCAGCTTCGCCATAAGTTCCTCCAAACTCGGCTTTTGTGTGAACCCTGCCTGCGGTTGTGGGTTCAACACATTCTCTTGATTCGACCACCTCAAATTCGGGTGGTTCCTCCAGGGTTGGTTGTAGTTCGGGTAGGAATTATGGGGTGGCCTGTTACCTACAAAATTAACAGCTTCAACGGATTGGTTAAATTGATTACCTGCCTGGCACTCGATGCTAGGATGACCGCCTCCACACAGCTCACAGAAGATCGCTTGAGCTTGCATTGCTGCTGCTCCCATGCTGTCTATCTTCCGATTCATAGCTTCTAATTGAGCCGAAAGAGCAGTGATTTCGTCCACTTGATGGACTCCTATTGGCTTCTGTGGCGTGCTCTTCTCTGACTGCCACTGGTAGTTATTGCACGCCATTTCTTCCAATAAGCTATATGCCTCTTACGGCGTCTTCCTCATTATTGATCCCCCAGATGCTGCATCTATCATCAAACGGTTAGAAGAAAATAAACCGTTATAAAAAGTTTGTACCTGCAACCAAATGGGTAGACCGTGGTGTGGGCATCTCCTCAACAACTCTTTAAAACGATCCCACGCTTCATATAATGTCTCGGGGTCAAACTGACCAAAAGTCGTGATATCGTTCCGCATCTTCGCCGTCTTGGAAGGGGGAAAGTACTTTGACAAAAACGCCTTTGTCATCCCCTCCCATGTTGTGATAGAACCTGCAGGTAAAGAATTCAACCAGGCTTTAGCTTTGTCTCGTAATGAAAAGGGAAAGAGCCTTAACCTGATGGCGTCGTCAGAGACGCCATTGTGTTTGAATGTATCACAAATCTCCAAAAAGTTGGAGATGTGATTGTTCAGATCTTCCGTGGCCGCTCCCCCAAACATAACCGAGTGCTGAATCATTTGTATAATCGCCGGCTTGATCTCAAAGTTGTTTGCTTGAATCATTGGCCTCGTAATACTGGATAAAGATTCATGAAGTGCGGGTTGCGCAAAGTCCATCATTGATCTAGGGTTCTGTGCTTCGTTATTGTCAGCCATTTCTCGAGCTTCTCGTAATCTTCTTAGTAACGTTCTCTCTATCTCTGGATTAAACGGCTCGAGAAAGGGTTCCTCTCTTCTATGCATGCACTAAAGAACCGATTCCTGTCCAAAATAGACAAAAGGAGACAACAAAATACACAAAGAAAATATTAACAAAGATCAACAAAAGAAAACAAAAAAAACAAAAATTGCAATAATAAAAGAATTGGCTAAATTACAATTAACTAATCTCGTATGATATTATACAGATTAGTCCCCGGCAACGGCGCCAAAAACTTGACCGCTTTATTTTTTAAACAAAAGATATTTCAAAGAATGGTTTTAAGCGATTCTACCGCAAGTGCACGGTTGTCAAGTTTTAGTATAGTGAAAATTAAGTACAGGTTGTCGAATCCACAGGGACTAACGTATAAGTACCAAATAAGATCAATCAAATTATATTTAGCCTACGATTAAAGGAGTTTGATTAACTAAAGCTAGATTAAACTAAAGAATAAAGATTAAACTAAAAACAAAGAATAGAATGGTTCCGGAAATGCGAAGGTAAGTCACTCGAGAAAATTACCAAACTCGTCGTTCAATTATATTATCTCTACTGATTCAACGGAATTCTCAAATTATCACTCAAATGATTTTAAAGGTGAAAGGTTTTCACTATTATTCGATACACTCTCTCGAGCTGTAACGAAACTAACAATAAATTAGAATAAGTCACTCTCGTGCACCTATTTACTAATTCAAAGTTGCTTAAATCATCAAAACCTATTAACTCTAAATCTTTCGATTTCAAGTTCTCACGTATGCGATATCATCTCTCGATCTCAATCGTAACATACATCATAAATTAATGGAGCGTGTTACAGCGTTATCTCTCGATCTCGGCTGTAACCCTCAAATTCAATCAAAGCTAGCTAGACTTTGATCTGCACAAGCAATTAATCTATGAACAATAAATATCAATGCGCTCAAATACCAATGAATCAATATATCAAACACAACGAACTAAAACTTCAATAATATAAACCAAATTCAATTCAAATCAAATACAGATGAGTTTTCTTGTCTCTCGACCTCAAAAACAACAAATGAAAATGAAAATCAAATAAACTAAAGTTCAGAAATACGATAAACGATGGATGAATCCGTGCGTTGCACCGTGATTTCTTCTCTTGTTCCTTCCTTGCACTCCGGAACGGATAGGCTCGACTTTGGACGAAGAACGGAGATTGGATCTCCTTGGGCGGCGGCTAGGGCGGCTGCTATTGACCTAAAAATGTCTGATATTCTCTGTAAAATTCGTTTTTTTTTTGTAGAAGAGAATCCCCCTTAATAGCCCTCCAGAATCACGATAAAAAAGGAAAATAAAATCTTCAGATCTCGCGTCTCGATCGATCGAGAATTTCACCGATCGATCGGTGCACTGTTCACGCCAGCTTTTGGAACTTACTGCCTCGCTCGATCGATCGGGAATTTCCACCGATCGATCGAGAATTTGAAAATTTCAGCTCCGAGGTTACTGCCTTGCTCGATCGATCGATATTTCCACCGATCGATCGAGCCTTCGAAAAATCAGACTCTTACTTCTGGCTGGCTCGATCGATCGAGAATAAATCTCGATCGATCGAGATCTGAAAAAACCATCTTCAATATTTTCATCATCTTTTATGCCTCGATTTCGCCCGTTATCTTCTCATTAGCTCATTTCTTCCACTTCCGATCAAACTTCCTGAAACAAACGAGTAAACACCAAAAAGCATAATATCATCCAGGAAAAAGTACGGAAAATGGGAAGAAATTACAGTTAAAATCACTCAAAATCTAAGCCTATCAACTCCCCCAAACTTAGACTTGATCGTCCTCGAGCAAGCAATAAACTCAAAAAGAAAAGTTAAACTCGATACTAAGCATGAATCATCCTTACAACATATGCAACAGCTCAGAAATCCTACTTACACAGCAATAGAAGTCAATCAACATTTAACAAGAAGCATTTTCTCCTAAGTTAAACAATACATCGCAACATCGGAACGTGCGTGTGTGCTATTGTCAAACATGAGTTACATATATCTTTAAAATCAACATGTGCCATATTAACTCCTAGTCAAGATTACTTTGAATTACTCTACAAGTTTACTATCCAGCACTTCTCCACTAATGTAATTGTTCCCTAGACTTGGATCAACAGGTCTTGAAAGCTTATAACGTTAGGCCTTTTGGTGTCGGCTTCAAAGAAAAGGTAGGGTGATTTCAAAGAAGAGAGTATAACAAAATCAGTTCAACTATTTTTGAGCTTCTCTTCAACTTTTTTCTAGCCTTGGCCACTTTGGGTCTTATTTTGAATTTTTCTTTTCAAGGCTTTTCTCTACATCTTTTCTTTTTTTTCTTTGCTCATTCTTTTGTTCCTTTTGAACTCATTTGCATATAACAATTCTGTGCAATGAATGAGATTCATTATACTCTCCTAGGGGTAGGTAAAATTTTCTTTTAGGCTCAAACCAAGGTGGGTATAATGAGTTGCCAAGAATGTCGAATGGGGGTCTAATCATATGCAATGCATATACCATTCTTTTTCAATAAGGCTCAAAAGGGGATACTAATGAATAATATATAACAGGTAGGCTTGAAAGGCTCAAACGGTCCAAAGATCGCCTAAATCATCTCCAAGTCTAGTTCCTAATTATAAATTTCGCCTCAAAGTGCTTTCAACTAAACTGTAGAGTTCTCTAAGATACTCAAGACTCATCATAGTTAACACAAGTTTTCAATTTAATCAATACATACTTCACTCAATCATGACTCAATAAGTGCTCAAAGTATTCCTCAGTTTTGACATGTAGTTAACAAAGGATATATACAAACAAGTTAAACATTTTCATGACTCCTATCTAGATGAGGATTAATTTCATCATGTATTACCAATGTAATTCCAACTCAACAATTCTCAAGAATAACTCAATCCAAAAAAAAAATTTTGTTGGTGATGCTCAAGGACGAATTAGTCTCAACATCATGCAGTCATGCAAGGTAGGGAAACAAAACAAGTAGCAAGATGTGCAAAAGCAAGATATATGTACAAATACTCAAAAACCCCCCCAAACTTAGCATGTGAATTGCCCTCAATGAACAAGAAAAATAAATGCCAAGGCAAAGACACATACCATGATGACGATCGTCACTGATCGTCATCCTCATCATGCTCCGGAGGGGGAACTGGGTAGTGGTGCTCCTCGCCCTGATATGGCGGAAATGGTGGGTACTCGGAAGGTGGAGGTGCATGTGGCTGGTAAGGTGCAAAGTGTGGCTCTGGTGGGAACTGGAAAGCCCTGGGCCATGGCAGTGTTCCATGCACTCTGATAGTGCATGAACTCCATCTGACGCTGAGCTACCTGCTCATGGTCCATCTGCAATGCTCTCTGCATGCTATGAATGTCCCGCTGCATGCTGTGAATGCTCTGCTGCTCCAGGCGAATGTTTTGGAGATCCCTATGAAGAGAATCCAAAGTAACTCGTGTATGCTCTGCAGCAGAGGATGATGCTCCAGCTTGTGTAGTGTCCGAAGGTCTGCGTCGGTTCGTAGGATCGGCTACAATGATTGGTGTCTTCGGCGGGAGTAGCTCCTCGTCTTCCCCCCATGTCACTCCGTTCCTCTGACATAAAGCAGTGATTGTGGATGGAAAAGGTAGTGCGGAGGTCGGTGGGCTACTTCCAATTTCAGCAATGTGATCAGCAATGATCTCGCCGAAGTCCACTTCCTTCCCTGAGAGGATGGCATAAACCAGGACCGCTCTATCTTTTGTCACCTCAGAAGTGTGGGTCGATGGCATGACCCGCGAGGCGACAAATGAAAACCATGCTTGGGCCTCTGGCTTCAAATTTTTCTTTAGAACCAACTGTTGCTCTGCTTTATCATTCCTCTGCCAATCCACTCCCGGCTTGCCAATAACTGTCAATACCTCATCGTAGTCAATCCTGCTACTCTTAAAAGATTGGTATGCACAGTTTTGAAGTAACGGCATCCGGTGAATATTGTTGATTGCGGCTCGATCCACCAACACATCCTTCCCTCGAACATAAACACTTACTTGGTGCCCTGGTCTAACAGCTCGAAGATTCGTGTAAAACTCCCTTACCAGCGGCACCACAGCATCAATCGGTGTTTGAATGAATTGAAACCATCCTTTTCGGCGTACTGTCCTAATGACAGGACACTCCAATTTATCCAAGCTCATTCCCCTTTCACGGCTCAGGGGTTTCTTATGGTAGATGGGGTATAACTCAGTAATCTTGGCATTTAGAAACTTCTGTTCATCATAAACTGGCTCATAAACAGTGGCCTCTGCCTGCTTTTGCTTCTGGGAAGCTTCTGCCTGCTTTGACCTCTTTCTGGACGACATTTCTTTGCCAACAGATTCTCAACTACTTCAATTCAATTCACTAACACCCCACAACACTGTCAATCCAACACCCTTCAACACCACAAAACTTCCTCCTAATTGAAATTCTTTTCCAACCCACTGCTAATAAAATTCACGACATAGCACCAAAAGCTAAAATCTTGGATGATTGGAAACCAATTACCTCTTAAAAATTTGATCTTGGAAAAATGTGGCACTCGGCTTGGAATTCCCTTCTTTCTGCGCTTCTACCCAATTTGCCTTTCAAATCTTCAAAGCTGCAATGAAAATCTCATTAGGATGAATATTACTTCTTAGAATTGAAGTAAATTGAAATTTGATGAACAAAAGATTGAGATTGGATGAAGGGATTTGAAAGAGGCTCTAGGTTTTTGTTGTTGAGAGGGGGAAAATGAATTGGGGAAAGTGATGGCTGCTGCGTCTGCCCCTTTATTTTTTTCAAAATTTTCTCTCGCTCGATCGATCGGAAAAATTCTCGATCGATCGAGCGAGGCAGTAGGCACAAAGTCATTTTAAAAATTCGGGCGATCGATCGAGATTTCCACCGATCGATTGCCAGCAGCAGCAACCAAAATTTTAATTTTTTTTCTTTTTCTCAACATCTTTCTCTCGGATTGCTTCGCCTATAACCAACTTGCTCTTGCTTTCACATCTGTAATAGAAAATACACGAATTCATTCCCAGACACACTCAAAAACAAACAGACTAACAAAAACTCAACAAAACAAGAAATCAAAAACAAAACTCAAGGAAAGAAAAAAAAAACGGAAGTTCTTAATTTATAGTCCCAAGCTGGACTGTCACCTCCTCGTCTTCATCAATTTGATGGCTCCTTCGGATTCTTTACAGAATCACTCGGGAGCGTACCTTGCGTCCTCCCAGATATCAATGTGGCCAACTGCCCTATCTGCACTTCCAAATTTTTGATTGATGCATCTTGATTCTGCATCCTCACTTCTGTTGATGAAATCAGCTTCGCCATAAGTTCCTCCAAACTCGGCTTTTGTGTGAACCCTGCCTGCGGTTGTGGGTTCAACACATTCTCTTGATTCGACCACCTCAAATTCGGGTGGTTCCTCCAGGGTTGGTTGTAGTTCGGGTAGGAATTATGGGGTGGCCTGTTACCTACAAAATTAACAGCTTCAACGGATTGGTTAAATTGATTACCTGCCTGGCACTCGATGCTAGGATGACCGCCTCCACACAGCTCACAGAAGATCGCTTGAGCTTGCATTGCTGCTGCTCCCATGCTGTCTATCTTCCGATTCATAGCTTCTAATTGAGCCGAAAGAGCAGTTATTTCGTCCACTTGATGGACTCCTATTGGCTTCTGTGGCGTGCTCTTCTCTGACTGCCACTGGTAGTTATTGCACGCCATTTCTTCCAATAAGCTATATGCCTCTTACGGCGTCTTCCTCATTATTGATCCCCCAGATGCTGCATCTATCATCAAACGGTTAGAAGAAAATAAACCGTTATAAAAAGTTTGTACCTGCAACCAAATGGGTAGACCGTGGTGTGGGCATCTCCTCAACAACTCTTTAAAACGATCCCACGCTTCATATAATGTCTCGGGGTCAAACTGACCAAAAGTCGTGATATCGTTCCGCATCTTCGCCGTCTTGGAAGGGGGAAAGTACTTTGACAAAAACGCCTTTGTCATCCCCTCCCATGTTGTGATAGAACCTGCAGGTAAAGAATTCAACCAGGCTTTAGCTTTGTCTCGTAATGAAAAGGGAAAGAGCCTTAACCTGATGGCGTCGTCAGAGACGCCATTGTGTTTGAATGTATCACAAATCTCCAAAAAGTTGGAGATGTGATTGTTCAGATCTTCCGTGGCCGCTCCCCCAAACATAACCGAGTGCTGAATCATTTGTATAATCGCCGGCTTGATCTCAAAGTTGTTTGCTTGAATCATTGGCCTCGTAATACTGGATAAAGATTCATGAAGTGCGGGTTGCGCAAAGTCCATCATTGATCTAGGGTTCTGTGCTTCGTTATTGTCAGCCATTTCTCGAGCTTCTCGTAATCTTCTTAGTAACGTTCTCTCTATCTCTGGATTAAACGGCTCGAGAAAGGGTTCCTCTCTTCTATGCATGCACTAAAGAACCGATTCCTGTCCAAAATAGACAAAAGGAGACAACAAAATACACAAAGAAAATATTAACAAAGATCAACAAAAGAAAACAAAAAAAACAAAAATTGCAATAATAAAAGAATTGGCTAAATTACAATTAACTAATCTCGTATGATATTATACAGATTAGTCCCCGGCAACGGCGCCAAAAACTTGACCGCTTTATTTTTTAAACAAAAGATATTTCAAAGAATGGTTTTAAGCGATTCTACCGCAAGTGCACGGTTGTCAAGTTTTAGTATAGTGAAAATTAAGTACAGGTTGTCGAATCCACAGGGACTAACGTATAAGTACCAAATAAGATCAATCAAATTATATTTAGCCTACGATTAAAGGAGTTTGATTAACTAAAGCTAGATTAAACTAAAGAATAAAGATTAAACTAAAAACAAAGAATAGAATGGTTCCGGAAATGCGAAGGTAAGTCACTCGAGAAAATTACCAAACTCGTCGTTCAATTATATTATCTCTACTGATTCAACGGAATTCTCAAATTATCACTCAAATGATTTTAAAGGTGAAAGGTTTTCACTATTATTCGATACACTCTCTCGAGCTGTAACGAAACTAACAATAAATTAGAATAAGTCACTCTCGTGCACCTATTTACTAATTCAAAGTTGCTTAAATCATCAAAACCTATTAACTCTAAATCTTTCGATTTCAAGTTCTCACGTATGCGATATCATCTCTCGATCTCAATCGTAACATACATCATAAATTAATGGAGCGTGTTACAGCGTTATCTCTCGATCTCGGCTGTAACCCTCAAATTCAATCAAAGCTAGCTAGACTTTGATCTGCACAAGCAATTAATCTATGAACAATAAATATCAATGCGCTCAAATACCAATGAATCAATATATCAAACACAACGAACTAAAACTTCAATAATATAAACCAAATTCAATTCAAATCAAATACAGATGAGTTTTCTTGTCTCTCGACCTCAAAAACAACAAATGAAAATGAAAATCAAATAAACTAAAGTTCAGAAATACGATAAACGATGGATGAATCCGTGCGTTGCACCGTGATTTCTTCTCTTGTTCCTTCCTTGCACTCCGGAACGGATAGGCTCGACTTTGGACGAAGAACGGAGATTGGATCTCCTTGGGCGGCGGCTAGGGCGGCTGCTCTTGACCTAAAAATGTCTGATATTCTCTGTAAAATTTGTTTTTTTTTTGTAGAAGAGAATCCCCCTTAATAGCCCTCCAGAATCACGATAAAAAAGGAAAATAAAATCTTCAGATCTCGCGTCTCGATCAATCGAGAATTTCACCGATCGATCGGTGCACTGTTCACGACAGCTTTTGGAACTTACTGCCTCGCTCGATCGATCGGGAATTTCCACCGATCGATCGAGAATTTGAAAATTTCAGTCCGAGGTTACTGCCTTGCTCGATCGATCGATATTTCCACCGATCGATCGAGCCTTCGAAAAATCAGACTCTTGCTTCTGGCCTGCTCGATCGATCGAGAATAAATCTCGATCGATCGAGATCTGAAAAAACCATCTTCAATATTTTCATCATCTTTTATGCCTCGATTTCGCCCGTTATCTTCTCATTAGCTCATTTCTTCCACTTCCGATCAAACTTCCTGAAACAAACGAGTAAACACCAAAAAGCATAATATCATCCAGGAAAAAGTACGGAAAATGGGAAGAAATTACAGTTAAAATCACTCAAAATCTAAGCCTATCAAACACAGCCAAGGCATTGAAGTCCTACCATATCCTACATTTTGGAAAGGTACGTAGAGGACGTACGGGCACCCAACGGTACATGTATCTAATATACTCATTGTTTATGCATTGTGGATGCGAGTATATATGTGATTATGCATTGTGGATGCAAATACATGTTGAATTATGCATGATGATTGTAGATGCATATGATTATTGGTGCACATCCCATGAGTCGTGGTCATCCCTTGATGATTTTAATGCTTGCCGCTATTTGTTTTGGTTCCGCTAAATGTGAAGCGAGGGGTGGGAGCGCCGCATGTCACATTTGAGCGTGGTTATCATATAGGGCAAGGAAAGGATATTTGCCGCTCAATGTGAGGCGAGGGGTGGGAGTACCGCTTATCCATTGAAACGAGGTTATTCTATGCCGCCTATATGTAAATAAGCGAGGGGCATTAAAATACATTGTGATGGACAGACTAGGGAATGGTGACCGGTATTTGATATTGATGAGATGGTATTGTGTCATGACATGTCTAGACCATTAAAAATAATCTATTGATTATACTCATGAGTTATGGTATAGGGACAACCAAACTGGAAGCGTTTTGAAATGCATGGGAAAACAGGAAGTGTTTTAATTTGTTTTATGCATTTACGCTTTATATTCATATTGTGTTGAATATCAATGATATTATTGCTCATGTTTGGGGGTTGTCCTTGTAGGTACACTTTTGGCATGATAGAAGGGCTAAGCGGGTTGAGGTGGTGAGCTTGTGGAGAATTCTTTTGAGACAGGAAGGACAGGATTTAATTTTTGTATAGTGTCTACTCTAGGAGTAGTGTACAACTATAGTTGATAACATTCTTTTGATGGGGAATGTAATTAATCCATTGATAGTCCTCATTTTTGCATGTAATTCTTAAAGCTCATAGACTCAACACGATTAATTCACTCTGATCATTTATATTACCTCTATTTATGCCTTTGATCCGCACTTAAGGATTAGGGTCCGTACACGTACTGACGATTCCAAGGTTGTTGCAGATTTTATCAAACATAACCTTTTCTCTAGGTTTGGAATCCTGAGAGCCATCATCAGCGATCGAGGCACACACTTCTGCAATCGGACAGTGGAAAGCCTATTCAATAAATACCACGTGACTCACAAAGTCTCCACTGCCTATCACCCGCAAACAAATGGCCAAGCCGAGGTCTCTAACCGAGAAATCAAGGCCATATTGGAAAAAACGGTAAACCCGGCAAGGAAAGATTGGAGCTTGCGACTAGATGATGCAGTGTGGGCTTACAGAACCACATACAAGACTCCAATAGGTATGTCCCCTTATCGACTGATTTTTGGTAAACCGTGTCATCTCCCTGTAGAGTATGAACACAAAGCGTACTTATTTAGTTATTAATGTGTATTCCCATGGTGCAGTAGAAATTCAAAGTTTGGACACCATTAAGACATTCAAGGTGAATGGTCACCGATTGAAGCACTACTATGAAAGTGTCCAAAATGAAGAAGGAGGGCAAGTAGACATCAAGGTGGCTCTAGAGGATCCACCTCACTTTGACTGAGCACGAGGACTAGCGTCGGGCCACCGACGTTAAACAGAGGCGCTGCTTGGGAGGCAACCCAAGGGGAGTTAGTTTCCTTTCTCCCTTTTATTTTTATTGCTTTAGTAGTTAGATTTTTCTCGTTTCTTGTATTTTTGCCTTACATTGGGGACAATGTAAGATTTAAGTATGGGGGAGGGATTAGTGGTGTGTTATTGTTTTTCTTATTTCAAAAAAACAAAAAAATCGAAAATTTGAAAATTTTGAGCTCCTAGTTAGTAATGAACACATGCTTAGAATCACTAGCCCATGATGAAACCTAATTGATAGCATACATGCTTTTGAACATAAGTGAATTGTTAACCTTGGAACACTTTGAACTCTAATGCAAATTATGCTTTAACTTAGTAGTTGAATATTTTGAGCACGATTTTGTCATGACTTGTGAAGTGTGCATAACTTAGTGAAGATTGTGTGAAGTTTGTGATAGTCTTAAGAAGTCTCTAATACATGCTAGAACTTAACTACATGCTCTTTGAGGCGTATGTCTAGACTACTTGCAAACATGAAAGTGATATAGGCAATCTTTGATGCGTTTGAGCCTTTCATGCCTACCATGTAAACAAAATCAATCTCTAGTACCCTTTTTGAGCCTTAATGCAAAAGAATGGTAGTATGCTAAGCATACTAAAGACCCCAATTCAACATTCATTGACTAGCTTATCATCCTACCCTTTTTAGCCTAAATGTGATTTTAGTCCATACCTTTGAAGGGAGTATGATGTATTTCATTCACATGCACTTAGGAATTCATTGAAGTATATGTTTGAAATTCATTGTAAAAAAGAATGAAATGCATGAAAGAAAAGGAATGCCTTGAAGAATTTGATAAAAATATGACTCCAAGGGGAGCCAAGGCATAAAAGAAGAAAAAGAATTAAGTTAAACCTTGAAAAATGAACAAGGTTTGAAAAAATCATGCAAGAAGAGAAGTTTTTAGTGTGCATATCATCATACTCTCTTGTTTGATATATCCTTATCCTTTCTTTCATAAGCCAACACCTAGGCCAAGTTATAAGCTAAATAAAGACCTACTTGATTCATGTTTGCAAGTGGCTAAGATAGTGGAGAAGAGTGTGCAAGTGAGCTTATTCTTGGGTTAGTGTATGACTTGAGCTATTATGGCTTTGCATCTTTTGGATCTATAAATTGTGCACAACACTTGTTTATGCCCACACACGCATGTTCACTACTTTGTTGAGTATGAAATGTTTAGGGATTGAACTTGTTCCACTGTTAACTTTTCACCGCCTTTCATTACTCCGCATGTTTATAATTGTTGAGGCGTTAAAGTGGGGATAAGTTGTTTTGTTATGAATCTATGAGCCAATTAAAAATATTTTCTAGTTTTATCTGATTTACTCGAGGTCGAGTAAAGAGTAAGTATGGGGGAGTTTGATGTGACTAGAAATAGGCACATCTTTTGTGCTTAATTGTCTACGATTTGGTATATTTTGATGGATAAATTGATGCATGTGCTACCTAATCGTATATTTTTATAAATGTAGGAAAAGGTGAAGAAATCAAGCTAAAATGATGAAAGAAGGAATAAAGTTGAAGGAAAGAGGAAAAACCAGAATCTATGACACATGTTGCTCCTTTCTCCTCAAATTCTATATGTTCCAGCAAAGTTTTGAGAATGTGATCAGCATGAGGTTGTAGAACATTGAGTTATCTACGCGTGGACAGCTGATTCGTCGAATTTGGAGTTCGTATGAGAAAGTTATGGCCAAAACACGAAACTTGCCAGAAGCTGAAAAATGAGCGGAAATGTTCTGGAAAAGGCGATCGATCGAGAGCAAATTACGGATCGATCGAGCGAGGCAGTGGTGTTTTGGAAAATATGGAAACATGATTTCTTTCCTTCCCAAGGAGATTCCAACCTATCCCATCAACCTCCCAGCCTCCTTATACACGATTTTGAGAGTAAATTAGACATAATTTCATACCTTAGAATATTTTTTTAGATTTTAGAGATTTTTCCTTTCAACTTTTGTCAAGAACAACGCGAAGAACGGAATCGGAATCGACAAGCCGGAATCGTGATTCGTCTTAGTAATTTCTTTCCCTTTATTTATTTAATGTTTTCGAATGATATTTTGTTGATTTTAGATTCAATTATGCTAGGCTAAATTCTTAGATTCTTGGTTTAAGGGATACTTGCTTTTGGAATTGAATCTCTTGTGAGAATTTTGATTTGTTTTGTGAATTTAATTTCGATTTCAATTCTGTTTCTTGGTATCGATTTCAACGATTATCGTGTTTGTTTATTAGATTGATCACCTATTATTCGTATGCATAATCGATAGCTAATTAAGAAGCAACTAAGATTAATAATTACCGGTTGTAGGTGTTATTGAAGTCTTAGGAGAAACAATTGGGTAATCGATAGTTAACGGCTGTAGTTTCTATTGATTAGGTTTATCGAATTCACTAGTTTTGAAATCTATCATTGATTTAATCATAAACGGCTGTAGTTTTGATTAGAGATTTGATAAGGGTCGGATTGAATGCTGTTTTCTCTTTGACTACGATTAAGGTGGGTAGGAATTAAATTTACAATCGCTGAATAATTGAAAGAATTCGAATGTTGGTAATTTGATGATCAAGAGAGAATTTTCCAAAAGTAAAGTTGACCGACAACCAAGAATTGCTTCACTCTCATACGTTTAAACCATTTTAGTTAATCTCGCCAATTAGTTTAATTCTAGAATTTGCTTAGTAGTAATCACTCATCCCAAAAACCCCTTTTTACTATTTGTTTTTAAATTGACACGAAAAAATACTACCTTCCCTGTGGGATCGATCCCTACTCTCGCTACTACATACTTTTGCTGTTAACTTGAGAAGGGTTAATTTGGGCGTACACGATAAACGCTACCAATGAACCTTGTGTCTTCAAGAAGGTCAGTGGGAGCATAATTATCTTCCTAATATTGTATGTAGATGACATACTTCTAATTGGGAATGATATCCCTGCCTTACAATCTGTAAAGATTTGGCTAGGGAATTGCTTTTCTATGAAAGACTTGGGTGAAGCCACCTATGTATTAGGAATCAAGATATATAGAGATAGATCGAGAAGATTACTTGGCCTAAGTCAAAGTACATACATAGACAAAGTGCTAAAACGGTTTAGCATGCAAGAATCTAAGAAATGATTTGTGCCTATGACACATGGAATACATCTCTCGAAGGATCAGTGTCCTTCAACACCAGATGAGAGACAACGCATGAGTAAGATTCCATATGCGTCAGCTATTGGATCTATCATGTATGCCATGATATGTACTCGTCCCGATGTCTCGTATGCTTTGAGCATGACGAGCAGATATCAAATTGATCCAGGTGAAAGTCACTGGATTGCAGTCAAGAATATCCTGAAGTACTTGAGAAGAACTAAGGATACATTCTTGATTTATGGAGGTGAGGAAGAGCTCAATGTAATTGGTTACACTGATGCAAGTTTCCAAACTGACAAAGATGATTTTCGATCGCAATCAGGATATGTGTATTGCCTAAATGGAGGTGTGATGTGACTAGAAATAGACACATCTATTGCGCTTAATTATCTACGATTTGGTATATTTTGATGGATAAATTGATACATATGCTACCTAATCGTATATTTGTGTAAATGTAGGGAAAGGTGAAGAAATCAAGCTAAAATGATGAAAGAAGCAATAAAGTTGAAGAAAAGAGGAAAAAACCAGAATCCAAGACACATGTTGCTCATTTCTCCTCACATTTCTATATGTTCAAGCCATGTTTTGGAAATGTGGTCCATAGAAAAGTTGTAGAACTTTGAGTTATCTTCGCGTGGACAGCTGATTCATCGAATTCGGAGTTCGGACGAGAAAGTTACGGCCAAAATACGAAACTCGCCAGAAAAATTGATGACAGGCGTAATTACGCCATTATTAGGCGTAATTACGCCAATGCTACGGCATCTGTAGGCGTAGCTACGCCATTCTACGCGTATTTACGCCAGAAGACTTTTGGAAAGTGTAAAAACTTGATTTCTTTCCTTCCCACATGGATTCTAACCTACTCCATCAGCCTCCCTATACATATATGCACGAAAATCAGACCTTAAACAATCTAGATAGTTAGGGTAGAATAATTTTAGACTAGTTTTATATTTTATTTTCAATTTTGTTGAAGAACGGCTACGAAGATCGAAGCAAAGGCGGGATTGACACCTCGACGAGCGGAGATCGGATTAGTTTTCTATCTCTTGTTTTTATTTATAGTTTTGTGTTTAATTATGTGTAGCTAGTCTTAATTCTTGGTTGAGGGAGACAAAACCTTGGATTTATTTATCTTGGGGAGATTCATACGCTTTTGTTTATCGATTTTATTGAATTCATTGTTTTTCTGATTTTGTTGATATGATTGATGTTTGTTTATTGGATTGACAACCTAGTAACTTGCATATAATCTATTGCTAATTGGATATCAAATAAGAGATTGTTTGAGTAATCTAATTGAAGAAGCAACTAAGATCGATAATTGCCTGCTGTTGGTGTTATTAAATTCTTAGGGAAAACCATTGACTAAATTATATAAACCGCTTGTGTTTATGTTGTTTAGATTCATCGCTCACTAGTTTTGAATGATGTCATGATTTTAATCTTGAATATGCATATAGAGATTGATTGATTGGTGAAAGTTAAATTAGAACGCTTGGACTAATTGACTATGAATAAGGTGAGGGAGGAATTAGATTTCCAATTGATGAATATTCAAGTAAAATTGAGTCTTTTGTGAATCGATGAAATAGATGATAACATCCAAGGTAGAGTCGACCGATACCAAGAATCGTTTTCATTAGTTAATCTTTGTTTTTAATTTTCATCAGTATAATTCAACCTCACAACCCCATCCTTTATTATTCTTTTGTTTTGATTTTCATTAACACAAAGATTCACACCTCCTCGTGGGATCGATCCCTACTCACGCTACTACATTATTGTTATCAATCTTGAGGATTGAGTGGGGTTAATTTGGGCGTACACGATAAACGCACACCAAATTTTGGCGCCGTTGCCGGGGAGGCGTTGTATATTTTTGTGTTAATATTTTCTGTTTTATTTCTCTCTTTCTTTTTCTTTCTTTCTTTCCCCCCACCGCTACTCTTGTTTGTTAGTGCTTACAGGTTGATTTCTCAAAAATCGGATCTTATCATGGAGGACTATAGGCGACTAGATGAATTGGAGTATCTTGTGCAACAACTTGGCGTAGGGAGTGGACAAAGTGCATACAACTCAAGTTGGAGTGATCATCCCATTCTCAACTCTGACAATCAATGGATGAGCCCACCTCCACCCTACATGCAAAGCACTCTACCGCCATACATACCGCAATATCCGCCATGGCCGCAACAACCTCAATACCATACCCCTGGTGAGTCTTTAGAGGATCTTGTTTCAAAACTTAATGATAGTACTTTGCAATTTCAACAGGAATTCAGAGCTAGCACTCAGAATTTGGGTAACCAAATGGAGCAACTAATAAGATCGATCGATCGGATAGCAGCACAAAAGGAGTCCATGATTGCATTTGAATCATGGAGTGATGAAGAAGAGGAGACTATGGAGAAGGTGGTACTGATGCCACCCGAGCTAGAAGAGGAGACACATGTGCCAATAGAAGAAAAGGAGCTTGTACATCCTACAACTCCGAATGGTATGTTTCCAACTGAGAGCTATGTTGATTACTTAGATGAATCATGTGTTGTGGAAGAGGAGTCGGCGAAAGAATACTGTGATGAAATGGATCCTTGGGACTATTTTTTCGAAGACAACATCACCTTGGACAGTGGCCAAGAGGTAGAAACTCCAGCAACGATGGTACTGAGGCCATCAATACTTGAACAACAAACAGAGATTGAGGTGGATAACAAGGAATCTCCCCAGAATGAGATTCCCAAAGGCGAGCATAGGGGACAACAAGTTAAAGGATGCCATGAGGTAGATCTTTATCGACCTCAACTGACTTCTTTGGAGGAAGGCGACATAGTGAAAAGACAAAAACCCTCCAAGAGGTGCAAGGCGAATAGGCATCGCCATAAGCGAGAGAACTGGCGTCGGACCACCGACGTTAAACAGAGGCGCTGCTTGGGAGGCAACCCAAGGGGAGTTAATTTCCTTTCTCCCTTTTATTTATTTTTTTTGCTTTAGTAGTTAGTTTCTCTTTTCTTGTATTTTTGCCTTACATTGGGGACAATGTAAGATTTAAGTATGGGGGAGGGATTAGTGGTGTGTTATTGTTTTTCTTATTTTAAAAAAATTCAAAAAAATCAAAAATTTTGAAAATTTTGAGCTCATAGTTAGTAATGAACGCATGCTTAGAATCACTAGCCCATGATGAAACCTAATTGATATCATGCATGCTTTTGAACATAGGTGAATTGTTAACCTTGGAACACTTTGAACTCTAATGCAAAATTTTACTTCAACTTAGTAAGTTGAAAATTTTGAGCACATTATAGTCATGGCTTGTGAAGTGTGCATAGCTTAGTGAAGATTGTGTGAACTTTGTAATAGTCTTAAGAAGTCTCTAATACATGCTAGAACTTAACTACATGCTCTTTGAGGCGTATGTCTAGACTACTTGCAAACATGAAAGTGACATAGGCAATCTTTGATGCGTTTGAGCCTTTCAAGCCTACCATGTAAATAAAATCAATCTCTAGTACCCTTTTTTGAGCTTTAATGTAAAAGAATGGTAGTATGCTAAGCATACTAAAGACCCCCATTCAACATTCCTTGACTAGCTTATCATCCTACCCTTTTAGCCTAAATATGATTTCAATCCATACCTTTTAAGGGAGTATGATGTATTTCATTCAAATGCACTTGGGAATCATTGAAGTATATTTGTGAACTTTATTGTCAAAAGAATGAAATACATGAAAGAAAAGTAATGCCTTGAGGAAATAGATAAAAATATGACTCCAATGGGAGCCAAGGTACAAAAGAAGAAAAATGTTGAAACAAAAGTTGAAAAATTCAAGCAAGAAGAGAAGCTTTTAGTGTGCATATCATCATACTCTCTTACTTGATATATCCTTACCTTTCTTTCATAAGCCAATACCTAGGCCACACTACAAGCTAATAAAGACCTACTTGATTTATGTTTGCAAAGTGGCTAAGATAGTGGAGAAGAGTGTGCAAGTGAGCTTATACTTGTGTTAGTGTATGACTTGAACTATTGTGAGTTTACATCTATTGGATCTATAATTTGTACATGACACTTGTTCATGACCACACACACACGTTCACTACTTTGTTGGGTACGAATTGTTTAGGGATTGAACTTGTTCCATTATTAACTTTTCACCGCCTTTCATTACTATGCATGTTTTAAATTGTTGAGGCATAAAAGTGAGGACAAGTTAGTTTGTTATGATGCTATGAGCCAAGCAAAAAAGTATTATAGTTTTGTCTGATTTACTCGAGGTCGAGTAAAGTTTAAGTATGGGGGTGTTTGATGTGACTAGAAATAGACACATCTATTGCGCTTAATTATCTACGATTTGGTATATTTTGATGGATAAATTGATACATATGCTACCTAATCGTATATTTGTGTAAATGTAGGGAAAGGTGAAGAAATCAAGCTAAAATGATGAAAGAAGCAATAAAGTTGAAGAAAAGAGGAAAAAACCAGAATCCAAGACACATGTTGCTCATTTCTCCTCACATTTCTATATGTTCAAGCCATGTTTTGGAAATGTGGTCCATAGAAAAGTTGTAGAACTTTGAGTTATCTTCGCGTGGACAGCTGATTCATCGAATTCGGAGTTCGGACGAGAAAGTTACGGCCAAAATACGAAACTCGCCAGAAAAATTGATGACAGGCGTAATTACGCCATTATTAGGCGTAATTACGCCAATGCTACGGCATCTGTAGGCGTAGCTACGCCATTCTACGCGTATTTACGCCAGAAGACTTTTGGAAAGTGTAAAAACTTGATTTCTTTCCTTCCCACATGGATTCTAACCTACTCCATCAGCCTCCCTATACATATATGCACGAAAATCAGACCTTAAACAATCTAGATAGTTAGGGTAGAATAATTTTAGACTAGTTTTATATTTTATTTTCAATTTTGTTGAAGAACGGCTACGAAGATCGAAGCAAAGGCGGGATTGACACCTCGACGAGCGGAGATCGGATTAGTTTTCTATCTCTTGTTTTTATTTATAGTTTTGTGTTTAATTATGTGTAGCTAGTCTTAATTCTTGGTTGAGGGAGACAAAACCTTGGATTTATTTATCTTGGGGAGATTCATACGCTTTTGTTTATCGATTTTATTGAATTCATTGTTTTTCTGATTTTGTTGATATGATTGATGTTTGTTTATTGGATTGACAACCTAGTAACTTGCATATAATCTATTGCTAATTGGATATCAAATAAGAGATTGTTTGAGTAATCTAATTGAAGAAGCAACTAAGATCGATAATTGCCTGCTGTTGGTGTTATTAAATTCTTAGGGAAAACCATTGACTAAATTATATAAACCGCTTGTGTTTATGTTGTTTAGATTCATCGCTCACTAGTTTGAATGATGTCATGATTTTAATCTTGAATATGCATATAGAGATTGATTGATTGGTGAAAGTTAAATTAGAACGCTTGGACTAATTGACTATGAATAAGGTGAGGGAGGAATTAGATTTCCAATTGATGAATATTCAAGTAAAATTGAGTCTTTTGTGAATCGATGAAATAGATGATAACATCCAAGGTAGAGTCGACCGATACCAAGAATCGCTTTCATTAGTTAATCTTTGTTTTTAATTTTCATCAGTATAATTCAACCTCACAACCCCATCCTTTATTATTCTTTTGTTTTGATTTTCATTAACACAAAGATTCACACCTCCTCGTGGGATCGATCCCTACTCACGCTACTACATTATTGTTATCAATCTTGAGGATTGAGTGGGGTTAATTTGGGCGTACACGATAAACGCACACCAAGGTGCTGTGAGATGGAAGAGTTCAAAGCAAGAAACAGTAGCCGATTCTACAACTGAAGCTGAATACATTGCTGCCTCAGATGCAGCAAAGGAAGCTGTTTGGATCAGGAAGTTCATTTTTGAACTTGGAGTGGTGCCTAGCATTAAGGATCCAATAGAACTCTATTGTGACAACAACGGAGCGATCGCATTGGCTAAGGAACCTAGATCTCACCAAAGATCCAAGCACATACTTCGGCGCTTTCATTTAATTCGAGAAATCGTTGAAAGGGGAGATGTTAAAATATGCAAAGTACCAACAGATGATAATGTATCTGACCCATTGACGAAGCCACTGTCACAGCAGAAGCATGATCGTCATACTAGATCTCTAGGCATTAGGTATATGTCTGATTGGTCTTAGTGCAAGTGGGAGATTTGTTGGGATATGCCCTAAGACAAGTCATTAGATGATTGTTTACGACATACAATGTATTATGATTTTATTAATGGCAAGTCATTATTATATATTATTCGAATATCTGTGCAATATGAATTGGTATATAAGTTAATGTCCTTAGAATAATATTGTATTATTCTTAAAGATTGTCCCTAGTCAAGTATTATCATAAATAAGGATAATGATAATACATCGAGACTAGTATGTTTTGATTGATGAATTGTTCATGGATATGAGTAGTACTGTCAAAATGGGCCAGGCCCGCGGGCCTGGCCCAACCCGACCCGCCTATTAAGCGGGTTGGGCCAGCATTTTTAAGGCCCGCCAACAGGCGGGCCTATACGGGCTGTCCCAAACAGGCCGCGGGTTTTGGCGGGCCAAACCCGCGGGTTGGCGGGCTGGCCCGCGGGTTGGCCCTTAACTAAACCAAATGTTTTATTTTAAAAAAAAAAATTTCTAACCTAATTCCCGATGATTATTCAAGCCTTCCCTCATAATTCTTTATTTCTTTCTCTCACAGCCGTCCGTGAGTTGCCTTAGCCTTCCCTCATTTTTCAATTTTCCAATTTTTCATCATCTTCCTCCACTCCTCCAAACGCCAAAGTCCAAACCCTCATTTCTCACTCTTTATCCTGCTTGAAGATTTCATACGTAAGTTCTCTCTTATCTCACTTTTTTACGTTTTTTTTGTTCTTAAAATTTAATTTCGAAAAAGATAAATATTATAGTGCAATTGTGCGATTGTGCCAATATACTTGTGCGATTGAATTTGTGCCATTCTGCTTTGCGATTTTGATGTGCGGTTGAATATATGCGCTTCTGCTCGTCCGATTCTGCTTGTGCGATTATGTTGTGAGATTGTGCGATGTGCGTTTGACTTTGTATATGTTGTTGGTTACTTGGTTTGTGCGATTGTGCTTGTGAGATTGGTTGTTTACAACTGTGGAAATTTTCTGGTTTTGTTTGGTATGTGATAGTTGATGTCAAAAATTTATACTTATTTTATGCAGGTTTGATTTAGGGTCAAAGGAGGTTGGTGACTTGATTCATGGAGTCTAAATCTTTAAATCAAAGTATTAATTTAGATGATCATAATGAAAAGGAAATTACTAAGAGCGACCAAGAGTCAGCTAAAAGGCCTAAGGTATTTTCATATGTTTGGAAATATTTTACAAAGAAAGATATTGGTCAAGATGGTATAGAAAGAGCTGAATGTAAGGGATGTAAGGCGGAGTATAAATGTGGGGGAAAACAATATGGGACTTCTACATTGAAGCGTCATCTTCAAAAATGCAAACTATCAAGCTTCCACGATGTAGGACAAATGATTGTTGATCATGATGGGAAGGTAAGGTCTAAAAAAATAGACCAAAAAATTTCACGTGACTTATTAGCTGCAGCAGTTATTAAACATGATTTGCCATTTTCATTCGTTGAATATGATGCGATTAGAGCTTGGGTGAAGTATATAAATCCTGAAGTTGTTTGTATTTCTAGAAATACTATTGTTTCTGATATTACAAACATTTATCTTAGGGAGAAAAAGAAACTTAAGCAAGTGTTGGCTAATATTCAAAATAGAATTTGCCTAACTTCAGATGTGTGGACTGCATGCACTAGTGAGGGTTACATTTGCCTGACTGGCCATTTTGTTGATGATGACTGGAAATTGAACAGTAAAATCCTGAGCTTTGCTCACATGCCCCCTCCACATTCGGGAGTTGAATTGGCTGCAAAACTGTTTGAATTCTTGAAGGAATGGGGAATTGAGAAAAAAGTTTTTTCATTGACATTGGATAATGCATCTAGTAATGATAATTTGCAAGATATTTTGAAATAGCAACTCTCTTTGCATGATAGTTTGTTATGTGAAGGTGAATTTTTTCATATTCGGTGTGCTGCTCATATATTGAATCTCATTGTACAAGAAGGTCTGAAAGTTGCTAGTGTACCTTTGAATAAAATTAGAGAATCTGTCAAGTATGTGAAAGGTTCGGAGAGTAGGATGAAAAAATTTGAAGAATGTTTGAGATCAGTTGGTAACATTGACACTGGTATTGGCTTGCGATTGGATGTATCTACCCGTTGGAATTCAACATATTTGATGTTGGATAGTGCAATCAAATATAAAAAGGTTTTTGCTTCTCTTCAATTGAATGATAGGAATTATAAATATTGTCCTTCAATTGAAGAATGGAAAAGAGGAAAGAAAATATGTGAGTTCCTAGAGCCATTTTATGATACTACCAACTTGATATCCGGTTCTTCTTACCCGACATCAAATTTGTATTTTATGCAAGTTTGGAAGATTGAAGTTTTGTTAAATGAAAACTTGTCAAATGAAGATATGGTGGTAAGTGATATGTGTAGAAGGATGAAAGGGAAGTTTGACAAGTATTGGACTCAATATAGCTTGGTGCTTGCATTTGGGGCTATTCTTGACCCACGAATAAAGTTTTCTATGTTGGAGTATTTTTATTCGAAGGTTGAGAGTGATCCTATTAAATGTCAAGAGAAGATCACTTGTGAAGACAAAGTTGTATAAGCTTTATGAACAATACTCTAATGTCAACAATACAAGTTCTTCACAATCCCAATCTTCTTCTATCACACTTGCACTTATACAAAGTGAAGGGGGATTTAGAAGCAAGGGCAAAAGAATTTTTGATGTAAGTATTCCAACACTTTCTTTCTCTTGTATATTTTATTTGGTTTATTTTTTTGTGATAACATATTATAATTAATATAGGAAATTAAGGCATACGAGAGTCAAACAATTACAAATGCTGGAAAATCTCAATTGGATCTCTACTTGGAGGAGCCAAAGCTTGAATTTGTATATTACGAAGATTTGGATGTCTTGGAGTATTGGATGAAGCATAAGCATCGGTACCCAACTCTTGCACTAATGGCGTGTGATGTTTTGGCTATTCCCATAACTACTGTTGCATCAGAATCAGCTTTTTCCATTGGTGCTCGTGTGCTCACCAAGTATAGAAGTTGTACCCTTCCTGAAAAAGTGCAAGCTCTTCTTTGCACTCGTAATTGGTTATATGGTTACAACGGTAATTTTATTATTTTCTTATGGTTCAATGTGATTTTATAGCATTTTTAATTTTTGTGCATTTTATATGTAGTTAATGAAGATAGTGCAAGTACTAAAACAACTTTTTTCAATGAGGGATCAAATAATATAGAGATTGTTGATGAAGATAAAGAGGAAGGAGATGAAGAAGAATATGAAATGATATCATGAATTGGAAACTAGTTTTGGCTGGATTTGGAAATGTTTACAGGTTGCTTGTGCTGTTGGAGTGATGGTTGGTTTTATAGTTGTATTTGGTTTATTTTATCATTTGTTGGTACTTATTGTAGTGAATACATAGTGATGGACTTGATGGTTGGTTTTGTGGCAATGAGACATGAATTTATTTTTTGTGGAATGTGTTATTGACTTGCTGCCTTCAATTTTTTTTTTTTTTTTAAATTCGGCGGGTTGGCCTGCCCCAACCCGCGGCCCGCCTCGGGTCGGGTTGGGTTGGGGTTTTCCCAACCCGCCTAGAGGCTGGCCCAAACGGGTTGGGCCCGTTTGGGCCGCGGGTTGGGCGGGCCAGCCCGTTTGGGTCGGGCTGGCCCGTTTTGACAGCTCTAGATATGAGATATCAAATCAACACATGGGTACATGTTAGAGAACAATGTACTGGACAGACCCACCATGAGTATGCTACATGGATAGTTATATGAGTGTCATAAGCAATTCTCATAGTGATAATAATGTATGTAATCCTTACGACTTGAGATCATCAGAGATCCCAACATACGGAGTTATGTATCTTGATATTGTCAAACGTTACCTGTAACAGGGTAAACTATAAAGGCAACTATTGGATACACTACGAGTTATGCAGAGGGATGTTGATTGATCAAGATAGGATTTGTCCCTCCTATATAACAGGAGAAGTGTTTGGACCCTTGATCAAGTAAGACTAAAATGCATGGCCGTGCTCGAATGAGTCGATATGTGATATCGAGCTTATTCGTTTATTCTAGTTCTACTTGGGGATCAAGAAATAGAGATTGAATATACGAGTATGACTATTCCATGACTCGTGTTCAATCTAAACACATGGACAAAGGGATTAAGTTACATGGTTAATATAATCACAAGTTCTAAGGTTAATGTCGAGTCAATGACATTCTTGTAATTTGGGTAGCCTTGATGTGTTGCTAGATACCGCTCATTGCTTATGACATAAAATGAGATTTTATGTCACTGCCAACATTACAAGATCCTATCGGGTCGCACAAAAGATTAAATCGATAAGGGAAAATTAAATTCATTGGATGAATTAATTAATTAAGAAGAGTCTTAATTAAATGATTATAAGGATTTAATTAAATCATGGGTTTGGGCCCATGAGACTTTAAGAAAGTCTTGAACCTTAATTAAATCTTATAATATAAATACAAGGTTATAATTAATTGTTAAATAGACAATTCATAATCACATAACCTAGCCTCCACTCTACTCCATTCGGCCGCCTCTTTATCTCATCAAAACCTCACGGCCGCCGTCGAGTTCTTGGGAGAAGAGATTGGTAGTCGTTGATCGGTTTTGAACCGGGAGTTCAGTTTTGGTTCAAGAATAAGTCTAGCAACTTGTTCTTGAACGTCCCTTATTCGATTTGATCGTGTGGATACCGTAGAGACAAAGGTGCAAACTTTTGTTTGTGACTCGAGGTGTTACAACGTGGAATCTGCTTCAAACACGCTACAAGGGTGAGACTCTTTTATTATCTCTATTCCGATATGACCACTTTGTATAGATCCGTGGTTTTAATAATCCAAAATTTAAATTCCGCTGCGTTGTATGCTCGTTAGATTACTTACACCTGTAGCCCGATTAGAAGCCATTCACATATTTCCTGCCTTTGCTGCATTTAAGGACTTCAAAGTCTATCAGATGGATGTTAAGAGTGCATTTCTTAACGGTAATCTCCAGGAAGAAGTCTATGTTGAACAACCTCCTGGATTTGAAAGCCATCTGCAACCATCTTATGTTTATCATCTGAACAAAGCTTTGTATGGTCTGAAGCAAGCTCCCCGTGCATGGTATGAAACGCTATCAAAATACTTGACTGAACACGACTTCACCATTGGCACAGTGGACAAAACTCTATTTAAATTTACGAATGGTGACCATACTCTGCTAGTTCAGATATATGCTGATGACATTATATTTGGCAGTACTAACCCAAAATTATGTGAAAGATTTTCAAAGATAATGCAGGACCAATTTGAAATGAGCATGATGGGAGAACTATCGTTTTTCCTAGGATTGCAAGTCAAACAATCCAGTGAGGGAATTCTGATAAATCAATCCAAGTATACCAAAGAGCTTCTGAAGAAGTATGGGATGAATACCAGCTCAGCTGCTGCTACACCTATGAGCTCATCTACAAAGCTTGATTTGGATGAATCTGGAATACCAGTAGATGAGAAAATGTATCGCATTATCATCGGTTCATTACTCTACTTAACAGCCAGTAGACCTGACATCATGTTTGCAGTCTGCATCTGTGCGAGATTTCAAGCCAATCCCAAGCAATCTCATTTCACAGCAACTAAACGCATTCTGAAGTACTTAAAAGGGACAGAGAATGTCGGTCTATGGTATCCAAAGGACTCCACTTTCAATCTTATCGGATACTCAGATGCAGAGTATGCTGGATGCAAAATTGACAGGAAGAGTACCAGTGGGTACTGTCAGTTTTCAAGGGATAGACTTATTTCATGGGGATGCAAGAAGCAAACTTCCATCGCAACCTCTACAGCTGAAACAGAATACCTTGCTGCAGGAAGTTGCTGTGCTCAGCTGCTCTGGATTCAACAACAATTGCGAGACTACGGCATTGAGTCAACTGAAGCTCCAATCTTCTGTGACAATACTTCTGCCATAGCTATTACGTACAATCCAGTGCTCCATTCTCGAACAAAGCATATCGACATTCGTCATCACTTTATCAGAGACCACGTAATGAAGAAAGAGATTCGACTGGAGTACATATCCACTGAGCAGCAAGCAGCAGATATTTTTACCAAGCCCCTACCGGATGCAAAATTCTCTTACTTCCGGAATATCCTTGGATTAATTGATATTTCTTCTTAATTCGTATTTATTTACTGTTATTAAATTCAGGGGGAACGTTCGTATGTAACTTCATGTATTCAGGGGGAATTTTGATAAAACAATTCCCTATATCGTTGCTTGGCTGGCAATACAATGTTCCACTGCAGTAGAAGCTACCTTACCAATAGACATCTACATACCAGTGGATGTTACCATATATGCCGAGTTGTTTTTTTTTTTTTGCAACCAGCCGGGACGTCGGAATTCAAAATTATTTACTTTATTACTTTTAACTTATTCTAATCCCGCCCTTTTTCAGACTCACTGCTTCTGAGGTTTTTATTTTAAATGGTTTAGATGAGCGTCACGTATACATGTGTCAGTTCATCTACAGTACGACGTTACATCTACCCATTATCTTTTTAACCGCCTTCTCCTCCGAGAATTCAGTGTGTTTCCTTAAGAAGTTATAAAAATCTCAAACCCTAAAGCAACTCTCTCTCTCTCGCAGGATTTGCAAACGTTCAAAGCAATCACGACATGTCAAAATCAAGCCAACCAAGTTTCTTCACCAATGATATCCATGTTGATTTCAACTCGATATCAACTTCCTCGGATGAAGCCATGAAAGCAATGTTCCACAAACTGGACACTTCTGGCTTGTTGGTGATTCTAAGTCAAGCACCTACTCTCTACACGACGGCTATTCACGAGTTCTTCGCCAAGGCTCAAATGATGAACAACATAGTGGTGTCCTCTGTCTCAGGATAATCTGTTACTATTATCAGGGAAGAGTTTGCTACTCACATGTGCCTCCCAATGACTGGAATCACTGATGCATCCTCCATTCCTGAAACTATTGTTGATCAGATGAGAACAAGTTTTTCTGAAACTAGTGAGCGCCTTCGCAGACCACCTTTCAAGAAAGTGTTGATAAAGAGCCACTTTCGACAACTAGCAGATATTATCTCTAAGGGTCTGCTCTGCAAAGCTGGATCTTTTGATGTCATAACGCCAGAAAAATTCGGATTGATGAGTGCCATCGTTAACGATATCGAAATTAACTGGTCAGTTATTCTATTCCAAGTCCTATCAGGCCTAGTGACTGCTGGAAAAGATCAATCTGGATTTGCTCTCCCTCTTAGTCGTATCTTTGAGAGCAAAAATATTCAGGCCGGAGTTCCTTCTTCTCTCCATCCAGGGCGACTTATTAATGCAAGATATCTAGAGATCATCAAGAAAAGAGTCGGTGGAGAGACTGGCACAAGTACAGCAGTTGTCCTCAAGCGGAGACAACCTCAGGTGGTTAGTGACTCTGAGCATACTGTCTCAGAATCTGATGAAACATCACCACTTCCTCCTGCGAAAAGGCCCAGAACAAGGAGAGGAAGACCAGTTGTAGGTAAGTTGCAAGTATCCTCAGCACTCTCTGATGCTGAGATTCCAACTTTGGCAGTGGAACCCGTGAGCTCACTAGCTCCATTGGCCATGATTCCTTTTACTCCAACTACTGCTGCAACTGATCCAATCACCAACCCTAGTACCCATCAACAACCAGGCTCCATTTCCCTCAGTGTAAGGACCCCCGTGCCCTTATCCAGTAATTAGTGCATTAATCCATACCATTCGTGCATATATTCATAAATAATGGGGAAAAGCCATATACAAAACCATACCGTATGTCACCCTGAAAGTTTCTTGCATTTTATCTACATACCATTCGAATTCCCCAACCATGATTACATATATAACATGCACCCTCATAATACACTAACAAGTTCTCAGTTCATTTAGCAATTCCACATTTAATTTCATGCTGACCGTAAATGAATAGAGAAAAGCCGTAGCCCATTTATACATTCCACATAAACGTAATATGTACTCACATAAGAGCACCCAATGAATAAGCGTGTATCTAATGTATAAAACACTCTACGGGATACCGTTACTGGTGCTTCGATCCTGGAAGCACCTCTCAAGTGCAACTCGATCTCGACTTTGGATCTGAGCGCCTATCCATCCAGCTCTGGTACCTCGATCATGGAAGTACCTCTAATCAACAGCCCGAGTTCAACTCCAAAGCCGCTGCTACACCTGTATCACCTGCCCCAACAGAGACAGCCCCCACACGGGGTGAGCATACCAATATCCCAAATCCAATAACCACAACAATACAATTCATAATTTACAACAATGTAAATGCTATGAAATACAAAATAAACTCCCTGCATGGTATCATCCTCATCCGGGGTTTCCTGTACTGTCCCTGTTCTCAAAACACTGAAACCATCAAATTCCCAAATGCCAGTTAATCATTACATTGATTAACAATTCCATGAGTCATATGCCAATATCATAATCAATAACATCAAATCATTAAACAATGATTATAGACAACCCATGTTTCTCACTTATGGTTTCATAGTTCTACTTCATTGCTCGCTCTACAATAACGGCTTTCCAGTTCCACGCATGCTCAATGGCAGTGGCGTCGTAATCGATGTTCGCTCAAAAGAGACAACATCCAATCCTTGCTCGCTCAAAGGCGGCACCATATGATTCACAATGCATGTATGTCCGTTTGTAGAAATTCCCATAAACCATGTAATTCCAATGTCCATTTATTGCTAACGTCATATATCATGCATTTCCACACATATTCATTTCAATACAGTGTACCAAGCATTCAACGATTACAATTATATAAAAGGGCTATGCTCGTACGTCATACGTACCTTATAATTCCGTAGCTCGAGTCCAAACTTTGCTTGAGTTCCATACCTCGAGAAATATGTGCTAAAACACATAAACAACTAACAATCAAGTATAAGCATGCAACCACGTGTCCAAGCACGTTCAAGACTCCCAATCATATCGTCAATCCATGACGATTACCAAAATAAAAGCCCCCCGGCTAAGCATGCATAATACCCAAAATATTCCATTTTATATGCTTAATAGATAGCCAAAAAAACCAACCAAAAATTCCGTTTAATTAATTTTGGCTCCAACCAATCCATTTTAAAAGTATAGCATTCCAATTGGAATGTAGACATTGCCCCGGAAACGGCCCCTAAAACCTCGATTCCAAAATCCCTTCATTTTCCAAAATTTGAAAAAAACAAAGGGGATAGGGCCGCGATCGATCGGCGCTAAGCCGCGATCGATCGCCATAGCCTACTGCCCAAAAATAAACAAGCCACGATCGATCGCCACATCTCGCGATCGATCGCCAAGGCCCTCGCGATCGATCGCCCACTTTTTGCGATCGATCGCCGCTACTGCTCATCGCCTTCCCAAAACAGAAACATGTCGCGATAAATCGGCGCCAAGCCGCGATCGATCGCGACCTGCGGGATTCCGAAAATTCGAGCTTCAATGGTGTTTTTCACACACAAACTCCAAACCAACACCCCATACAACCTCAACACCTCAAATACAACGATTAAACTCCATAAAAACATTGAAATCAACATTTTAGATTTTAACCCAAAACCCCCAAACACAAATCCAACCCAAAAGCTCAACCATAACACACCATACCACTATCAAATCGAAGACAATGGTGAGGGGAATGTTAATACCTGATTATCTTCGAGAAATCCAGCTCCCGAGCCAAGCTACCAACGATTTCCTTCCCAAGAGCCAAAGAGGGGAAAGGGGGAGGAGGGTTGAGCGATGAGAGAGGGAAGAGAGAGAGGGATTCCGTGCCAAATGACGGAAATCTCGAGTCCAACTGGTATATATAGCAAAAATGTTCCAAGATACCAATACCTCCACAAATACATCACGATTCATTAAAAATCATCTGTTTTCAAAAACTCTATCTCCAAAATCAAATACCCATACTGGCCCAAACATAAAGCGCCCCGGACACGAGGTCCCACTAAAAACCCAACTCATAGGTTTTCCACCAAAATGAGAATACAATCTCAACATTTGGATCCAACGATCCCAAATGCCCGATTTAACAACCTCGGGAGACGCAAAACCGCAATTAATTCCTAATTGCCACAATTAAAAATTCATCAAGGATTTTTACCACACCGGGATTAACACCATTAATCTCCGGACATCACAATTATCCCCCACTAATAAAATTTCGCCTCGAAATTTGCACCGGTGTACTCTACGTAACACCAGGACTACACAAGCAAAACAAAGTCACAACCCCGGTTCTGGACCGCATTAGAATCGAATTATCAACTGCGAGAACACCAATCTCACACCAAGCTCTAAAATAGAGCAAACGCCAAAACTAATATAAACCCGAAAGATAACAACATACCTCGATGTGAGTCGTCCCGGAAGTCAGTCCACCACGACTGCAAATCAATCAAAACCCCATTGGTTCTAACATAGATATCTTTCCCTGATATCCACCACTCGCCCACGACGCTTAACACACATCGTTAAGATGGGAACCACTAGCATACAACAGTATACTCACAGAAAATTTGGTTTTCGCTTTCCCGTTCATTTCCTCCAAAGTAGTAGTTGTACCCCTTACAACCCGGGTCGGGTAAACACGGTCACTAAACCACACAAAACACATCACTACAGATGACTACAACCATGTGTTCCAAGAAGTCCCATCTTGGTCCAAAACACACTATCGAGACTCTACAAGGTCTCATGTTCCACAAAGGTCATGCAAGACAAACAATTGCATTCCTGCCATACGTGTCAATCCACGACACTAAACAAATCCGAATCCTGGCCATCCCTCGTTCATCCTTGGATCCAACAATCCTAAAACAGAAAGGCTATCGAATTATCCAACAAGAATTACCATGATTCCAAAACACGACGATTCCTCCTCAGGGGAAGTCAAACAACCCTCACAATCATTCATCAGAATGCATCGTGCCATCGAGGTTGCCGATCTCGAGGTTCCACAATCTCACACCGGAGATTTACCAAACCAAGCCTACAAACTCGACGTTCAACAAGGAACGAAATAGAGTTGGCATTCGTATACACACACGGCATACATGCCCATACACCAACACAACCTGCATACACAATGCAATGGACTCGGGTATCTCCAAGCATACCCAAAGTCCCAAAACCTACTGCCAAACCTCAATTATTCTCACTCCACGGAGAATAGTGGTTGACAGACCAAAACCAAAGGGTGTGATTCAACATCAGCACCACGCAATCAAAGTAACGAATCTCCCAAAGGATTCAACCGGTAGGTATATCAATACCGTCTTTCTCACAAGGAAAGTGTCATGAATCCATGACCCTCCAACCTCGAACCACCGTTCGGAAAATTGGATACATTTAATCAAAACATATCATGGAACCAAAAGTACGCAATTGGTTCGAGATAATGCATCAAAGCAACCATTACCAAATCGAAACCCGTATACGCCATGTATACTCATCCTAGAGATGCTCTGTACTAATACCATAGTACTACACAAACTCGAGCATTTCTCCGGAGACGTCTCCTCGAAAGTCTCACCAGAGGTACGAAGCCATCGCCTAGTCCAACACTAGTAGGGCTTACCCCGGTTGATTCACAATCAACCCTCAACCAATATTAGCTGTCTCCATGACAGTACAATCCAGATCTCTTCAAGAGATAAAGTCAATATAGTAGTGTCACCCCACTGACTATACCACACAATTCCAATTGTGACTTCCGTCGCATACCATATGCAAAGATGCTCAACCAGAGCTAATACGACTTGTCGACGCTCACGTTGGTATTTCCAACAAAAATTGAGTTGTCCCAGAACAAGTCTCTTAAAACATTTGACGTATAAACGTCTCCGTGAGGTATTCCCTGCCTCAATCATCAAACTACACAAAGACTATAAGAGTCTATCATAAGTCCGCATCGTATCATCGTACGATTCACCGAACTTGGATCCAACGAGCAGTATAACGGCTATCACAAGCACGCTAGAGCACTGCAACAATACCTGGCTAGCGATCCGCTGGCCCCAAAGGTTCATACCAACTTATCAACGTGACACACGTTCCATCCCGATATACCATACCGTACAAACCATTAGAGTTGTGGGTCATCGCCCAACATACCTCTAAAACACCAAGCACAATGGACAACCCGGTGTCCTTGCTTAACTATGATGCAATCATAATCCGTTAAGACTTATCCCACACCCTCAGGGTGGGTGTAATCATGCTTACACCATATCATAACAACAACGAGTAGTTTCCTCAATGACTACTCTTACCACCAATCACTTGGCCTTAGCCAAACCAGCGAGTATACCCGGAGGGTATCATTACTCGAAAATATTTACCTATATCACGTGATGCGGTACCCTCACTTGTACAGTGCATCCAATAATCCATCGAGCAATCTGCTCGGCGTAAT
Source organism: Haberlea rhodopensis (assembly GCA_907163345.1). Classification (NCBI taxonomy): domain Eukaryota; kingdom Viridiplantae; phylum Streptophyta; class Magnoliopsida; order Lamiales; family Gesneriaceae; genus Haberlea; species Haberlea rhodopensis. Next base: position 159,486 of record CAJQUN010000699.1, on the reverse strand, counting down.
GGTCTCGTCAACTAGTGACCCAGACACTACCATGTGCTCACCATCGGCATCCAAACCATACAACCAAACACATAAACATGAATGTATTAATCATCAAAACGACGCTACACGTCTACATAGAACATCCACTATGTCATCGTCATCCCGTGACGGTACCTGTCAACATATGACTTTGAAATAACATCGTCGACTCGTGACGGTATATGTCGATACCCGACGTCCATAATCTCATCGTCAAGTACATGACAACATAAGTAAATCAACGCATGATATCCACAATATTGCTAATTAAACAGTAATATGCCATACCTAATTGCTAACAATGTAGCGGCATACCTGTCTCCGTCATCCAACAGTGGTACGCAATCAGCACCCATCGCTCGTAGGTGGCGTAATCCAGTGTCATGTGCATAGCGGTATAACCCGTCGCTATAGAATCATCGGCATAATCCCTCGTCATAGAGTCAGCAGCATAAAACATCACTATAGATATCCGGCGGTATGAACCATCGCCACAGATGTAGCGGAATGACCCGTCGCTATATAGTACTCGGTGGCACGAACCATCGCCACTAGAATAGCGGAATGAACCATCGCTATGAATACCCAGCGACATAAACCATCGCCAATAGAATAGCGGAATGAACCATCGCTATGAATACCCGGCGGCATAAACCATCGCCAATAGAATAGCGGAATGAACCATCGCTATGAATACCTGGCGGCATAAACCATCGCCAATAGAATAGCCGGTCCCTAGTCATTGTTTCGGTAGTGTATTTTAATGCCCCTCGCTTAAATAAAATATGCGGTACTCCCACCCCTCGCTTCACATATAGGCGACATAGAATAACCTCGATTAAATGGACATGCGGCGCTCCCACCCCTCGCTTCACATTTTAGCGGCAAATATTCTTTCCTCGCCTCATATGATAACCACGCTTCAATGTGACATGCGGTGCTCCCACCCCTCGCTTCACATTTTAGCGGCACAAAACAAAAAATAGTGGCAAGCATTTAAAATCATCACTCATCCATAACAATGACTCATGGGATATTCACCAATCTTTCCGTCTATACCTGCAACACAAAGCATATTCCATATTCCAACATACATCATCATGAGTGTATTTTAATGCACCTCGGTCAAATGCGACATGCGGCACTCCCACCCCTCGCTTCAACATTTGGCGGCAGAGCATTAAAATCATCACTCCATTATACACATGCAACCACAATGCATAATCCATGATGTATATAAAACGCAGGTTACCGTTTCGTGTCTTTCAACCCTGGCCTTAGCCTTTCATGTCATAGTGTTCCTACAGGAACAATCTCAAACCATGAGCATACGATAATCCATATTCACCACAATATGATTATAATGAGTAAATGCATAAACTACGAGTACAAAGTACTTCCCGTATCCCATTGCATTACAAAATGCTTCATTTGGTTGTCCCTGTGTCATAACTCACAATCATAATCAACAGGTTATATTATGATTCTATAGATGTCATGACATATAATCGTTTCACTATGATCACATATCACAAATACACATAAGCAAAATAGTTGTGTCACACAACACTAACTACTATCATGCATAAATATGTGCTAACCATCCCTATCAGCATGTTCCAGGCCTTCAACAGCCCCAAAGAGCTAACCACTGCTCTGATACCACTATTGTAAGGACCCCCGTGCCCTTATCCAGTAATTAGTGCATTAATCCATACCATTCGTGCATATATTCATAAATCATGGGGAAAAGCCATATACAAAAACCATACCGTATGTCATCCTGAAAGTTTCTTGCATTTTATCAACATACCATTCGAATCCCCCAACCATGATTACATATATAACATGCACCCTCATAATACACTAACATGTTCTCAGTTCATTTAGCAATTCCACATTTAATTGCATGCTAACCGTAAATGAATAGAGAAAAGCCGTAGCCCATTTATACATTCCATATACACGTAATATGTACTCACATAAGAGCACCCAATGAATAACCGTGTATCTAACGTATAAAACACTCTACGGGATACCGTTACTGGTGCTTCGATCCTGGAAGCACCTCTCAAGCGCAACTCGATCTCGACTCTGGATCTGAGCGCCTATCCATCCAGCTCTGGTACCTCGATCCTGGAAGTACCTCTAATCAACAGCCCGAGTTCAACTCCAAAGCCGCTGCTACACCTGTATCACCTGCCCCAACAGAGACAGCCCCCACACGGGGTGAGCATGCCAATATCCCAAAAATCCAATAACCACAACAATACAATTCATAATTTACAACAATGTAAATGCTATGAAATACAAAATATACTCCCTGGAAGGTATCATCCTCATCCGGGGTTTCCTGTACTGTCCATGTTCTCAAAACACTGAAACCATCAAATTCCCAAATGCCAGTTAATCATTACATTGATTAACAATTCCATGAGTCATATGCCAATATCATAATCAATAACATCAAATCATTAAACAATGATTATAGACAACCCATGTTTCTCACTTATGGTTTCATAGTTCTACTTCATTGCTCGCTCTACAATAGCGGCATTCCATTTCCACGCATGCTCAATGGCAGTGGCGTCGTAATCGATGTTCGCTCAAAAGAGACAACATCCAATCCTTGCTCGCTCAAAGGCGGCACCATATGATTCACAATGCATGTATGTCCGTTTGTAGAAATTCCCATAAACCATGTAATTCCAATGTCCATTCATTGCTAACGTCATATATCATGCATTTCCACACATATTCATTTCAATACAGTGTACCAAGCATTCAACGATTACGATTATATAAAAGGGCTATGCTCGTACGTCATACGTACCTTATAATTCCGTAGCTCGAGTCCAAACTTTGCTTGAGTTCCATACCTCGAGAAATATGTGCTAAAACACATAAACAACTCACAATCAAGTATAAGCACACAACCACGTGTCCAAGCACGTTCAAGTCTCCCAATCATATCGTCAATCCATGACGATTACCAAAATAAAAGCCCCCCGGCTAAGCATGCATAATACCCAAAATATTCCATTTTATATGCTTAATAGATAGCCAAAAAAACCAACCAAAAATTCCGTTTAATTAATTTTGGCTCCAACCAATCCATTTTAAAAGTATAGCATTCCAATTGGAATGTAGACATTGCCCCGGAAACGGCCCCTAAAACCTCGATTCCAAAATCCCTTCATTTTCCAAAATTTGAAAAAAACAAAGGGGACAGGGCCGCGATCGATCGGCGCTAAGCCGCGATCGATCGCCATACCCTACTGCCCGAAAATAAACAAGCCGCGATCGATCGCCACATCTCGCGATCGATCGCCAAGGCCCTCGCGATCGATCGCCCACTTTTCGCGATCGATCGCCCACTTTTCGCGATCGATCGCCGCTACTGCTCATCGCCTTCCCAAAACAGAAACATGTCGCGATCGATCGGCGCCAAGCCGCGATCGATCGCGACCTGCGGGATTCTGAAAATTCGAGCTTCAATGGTGTTTTTCACACACAAACTCCAAACCAACACCCCATACAACCTCAACACCTCAAATACAACAATTAAACTCCATAAAAACACTGAAATCAACATTTTAGATTTTAACCCAAAACCCCCAAACACAAATCCAACCCAAAAGCTCAACCATAACTCACCATACCACTATCAAATCGAAGACAATGGTGAGGGGAATGTTAATACCTGATTATCTTCGAGAAATCCGGCTCCCGAGCCAAGCTACCAACGATTTCCTTCCCAAGAGCCAAAGAGGGGAAAGGGGGAGGAGGGTTGAGCGATGAGAGAGGGAAGAGAAAGAGGGATTCCGTGCCAAATGACGGAAATCTCGAGTCCAACTGGTATATATAGCAAAAATGTTCCAAGATACCAATACCTCCAAAAATACATCATGATTCATTAAAAATCATCTGTTTTCAAAAACTCTCTCTCCAACATCAAATACACATACTGGCCCCAACATAAAGCGTCCCGGACACCAAGTCCCACTAAAAACCCAACTCATAGGTTTTCCACCAAAATGAGAATACAATCTCAACATTTGGATCCAACGATCCCAAATGCCCGATTTAACAACCTCGGGAGACGCAAAACCGCAATTAATTCCTAATTGCCACAATTAAAAATTCATCAAGGATTATTACCACACCGGGATTAACACCATTAATCTCTGGACATCACACTCAGAGCTCCCAAGTCTCTTTGCCCCTACTGCAATCCCAAGAGCTCTCCCACTGGCAAAGGAAAGGACCCAATAGCCCCTATCTCCACACCAGTAGCCTATGAGATTGAATTGGTGATGAATACTATTGAGACTAATATGCAGCCTCAACTTGAGGTATTTGACAGATGGGTAAAAGCTCGCCTGAAAGTCCGCCTTGATGATTGTTCTCCACTTCTGGAACAGGCGAGGCTTGACGAGAACAAAGTTATGGCCTTTCTACAAACACAAGACATAGCAAAGACCCTTCAGCTCAGGGATGTATTCCGTATGATGATCTATGTGGGTGAACTTCAAACCATGGTCACATCCCGAGCCAATGAATCCAATGCCAACGCTAGAAATGCTAATCATGACAGAGCTGTTTTAAATGCTCTAGGTCCAAAGCTGGAACTGGCTGAGACTGCTCTGCATGATCTAAAGATCAGGACAAGTTTGCACTCCTGCTCTATTATACCAGGTGTTGCTGAACCTGCTCCCACCGATTTGAGCATTATCCCTACCATTCCTGAAGTAATTGGCACTATGGAACTGGATACAACAACTGCATCTCCACTGCATGATGACCCCATCCAACCAGAAACTGATGTTGACTCCACAAACGTTGACAACATCATCCAAACAATTGTCAACCAAGTCACCTCTTCCTCACCTCATACAGAAACACCTATTCCTTCACCTGTTACCTCTGCACATGCTGCACACACAGATGCTTGCCAAATCACACATCACGTTGAACCCCCTGCACCTCCGACTCACCCTGAGACCCAACTCTCACCACAAGTTGAACCCCCTGCTCAACCAACAACCTCTGAACTCAACCCCTCAACCTCACAAATTCCTCCAGCTGATACCTCACCTGGACGCTGCGTGTCCACAACTGCAGCTGATGCTCATACCAGCCATCAACTTGCTCCTACTGGATCTCTTCCTGCACCTGCTGCTACTTCGCCTGAGGCATTGGAGCAATCAGTAGGAAATGAACCTTCTGCTGATGTTTTTGATTTTGCTGATCCTTTGTCTATCGAAGGCCCTTCTGCTATAACAGTACAGCTTGGCCATATGACAACGTTGATCTCCGGGCTGGCTAGTGAGATCAATAAGCTCAAGACTGAAGAAAAAAATGCCAGCAATGCTATTGATAGCCATCAGCTACATACAGATCATCAGTTTGGGCATATAAATCAAGAACTGGACAGACTTCAAACCGCTGTTAACAGAAATCACCAATTAGTTCTTAATGCCTTTGCCGATGTATTTTCGAGGATAGGGCAAACTACTCTCCAGTTGAAGCAGCAGAATGACTCTCTCCATGCTGCATCTACATTGGCATTGGAGGAGAAAATTGAAGACACTAAGAAGCACTTGTCTGAGCAGCTGGCTACTATGCATGAGGCCTTTGCCTCACAACTTCAGGATTTGAGTGCTGGCTTCCCAAAGCCTATCCAATACCAGTCCAAGTCCACTGCCTCTGCTCCCCCACCGCGAAGAGAATCAGGTCCAGCTCAGCGCGCACCTGCTACCTTTGAAGGTGGACATCAGTCCAGACCATCTTCCCAGCCAAGATCTCGAAGTCCGCGCCAACCGTCTATCGAAAAGCGCGACTATTCCCGACATTGGTTAGGGAGGAAATAGTATCGTTTTCTGATCCCTTAAATTACTCTTATCTTTTTACTGTTTTCATTTGACTTTTTCCGTGTTTATCGTAACATCATTATTGTGTTCACACTTATTTAAATTCTTCTATAAATAGAGGCTTATTCTTGTTCTTATCACACACATTCACTCATCATGATAATTTTCAATTCCTTGAAAATTCATTGGTTTCCTCGTCGCCATTGTTTATTTTCATGGGTTTATTACTTATCTAAATCAACCCCTCATGGGTTGATTACTTATCTAACCCAGCTCCGTTAAGCTTCAGCGTTTGGATCCTGCTCTGATGCTCATCATCGGTCAGGAACTATAATCAGGAGATATCTGGGTGCTGATGACAAAAAGGGGGAAAACAGATATAGAATATTTTCATGGGTGAATCCATAAACCATGGAGGGCTGATGAATATACATTTGACTATCTCCCCGATCGAAGCTCTTCCTCTCTGAAACAAGGTGGATCGAAGCTCTTCCTCTCCGCAACTAGGTTGATCGAAGCTCTCCGGTCTACATTGTTTATTTAAAATTTGTCATGTATCAGCTATATTTTGTAGAAATAGAATTGTCTTAAGTTGAATCCAGTTATCAGAATTCATCTTAAATGAAGATGAATCTCTCTCAATTGTCCAGTTTGATTACAACTTGTAATCTGCTTATCTTTATAACAAATGAAAATTTCCTTTCCATTATGTCTTCAAGTCTTTTCAGGATTCACCGTTTAAATTATTCGAGTATGAAATCGTTATTGCTTAGTTTTGTCATCACCAAAAAGGGGGAAATTGTTGGGAAACAATTTCTAAGTTTTGGTGATTACAAACATCTACCGGATAAAGATATCTACTGGATGAAGACACCTACCTGGATGAAGACATCTATTGGATGAAGACATCTACCGGGTGGAGACATCTACTGGATAAAGACATCTACCGGGTGGAGACATCTACTGGATGAAGATAGCTACCGGGTGAAGACAGCTACCGGAAGAAGACATCTACTGGATAAAGACATCTACCGGGTGGAGGCATCTACTGGATGAAGACAGCTACCGGGTGAAGACAGCTACCGGATGAAGACATCTATCGGGTAAAGACATCTAATATATGAAGGCTGTCAACTGTCCAACTGACGTCTACTGTATTCAAGAGTATAACTGTATACTGAAGCCACAGGACCAGAAGAAGTGAATTCAGCAGCAGATTTAAAATACCAGTTGAAGTAAGTACAACTGAATCTGACAAAGGTACAACAGAACGACGGGCACTACGAATTCATCGCCACCAATTCCGTCAGATTCAAAGAGCCGTTGCTGAACAAAAATGGAAGGAAGATAAACCTCATATTAAATAAGAAAGGAAACGGATTCTATGCAAAGCTTTCCATACAAAGAAAGATTACCGTTAGACAATGATATCTATAAATACAGCCTCTGGAAGAATGAGAAAAATGCTGAATCCTCCGATATAAGAATATTCAAAAATATCAATCAGTGAAAGATAATGAAGTTATATCTCTCTAAAGATTCAGCTAGAGCAGAAGTCCACTGATATATAAAAGATCAAGTCAAACTGGTGTACTGCTCAAAGACAATTCAAGAACACTCGAAGCTTACAAGTGTAATACTTATTCAAAAGAGTGTTAGGAAGCATAATTGTAAACATACTGACCGCTTTATTTTTAAACAAAAGATATTTCAAAGAATAGTGTGAAGCGATTCTACCGCAAGTGCACGGTTGTCAAGTTTTAGTATAGTGAAAATTAAGTAAAGGTTGTCGAATCCACAGGGACTAACGTATAAGTACCAAATAAGATTAATAAAATTATATTTAGCCTACGATTTAAGAAGTTGATTAACTAAAACCAAATTAAACTAAAGACCGAAAAATAAACAAGAAATAATAAAATGAATGGTTCCGGATATGCAAAGGTAAGTCACTCGAGAAATCTATCAACCTCGTCGTTCAACTATGTTATCTTTAATGATTCAACTGAATTCTCAAATTATCAACCAATTGATTCTAAAGGTGAAAGGTTTTCGCTATTATTCGATACACTCTCTCGAGCTGTAAAGAAACTAACATTAAATTAGAATAAGTCACTCTCGTGCACCTATTTACTAATTCAATATTGCATAAATCGTCAAAACCTTATTACTCTAAATCTCTCGATTCCAAGTTCTCACGTATGCGATATCATCTCTCGATCTCAATCGTAACATACATCATAAATTAATAGAGTGTGTTACAACGTTATCTCTCGATCTCGGTTATAACTCTCAGATTCGATCAAAGTTAGCTAGGCTTTGATCTACACAAGCAATTAATTTATGAACAATAGTAATCAATGCACTCAAACACAATTGAATCAATAATCAAACACAATGAAACTAAAACTCGATAGAATAAACTAAAAATATTTCAAATCAAATACAAAAGAGTTTAATCGTCTCTCGACCTCAAAAACATCAATTGAAAATCAAAATGGAATAGATTAGAGTCTAGAAATATGATAAACGGCGGAATAAATCCGTGTGTAGCACCGAAATCTCTTCTCTTGCTCCTTCCTTGCACTCCGGAATGGATTGGCTCGACTTTGGACGAAGAACGGAGATTGAATCTCCTTCGGCGGCGCTAGGCGGCGGCTAAGGTTCCTTATTTTAGAGAGAATAGGCGTCTGATATGATGTCTCATTTGTATGGAAATGAAAATTCCTTTTATCCCCCGAAAATCCATTCAAAAATGGAAGATAAGATTTTCCCGGATTTGCGTATCGATCGATCGAGAATTGTGTCCGATCGATCGGTGCACTTTTCACGTCAGCCTTTGAAACTCACTGCCTCGCTCGATTGATCGAGATTTCCTTCCGATCGATCGAGCCTTCGATAAAATTGGCTCTGAAGTTTCTGCCTTGGTCGATCGATCGAGAAATAATCTCGATCGATCGAGACTTCCAATAATTTTCTTCTCAGCACACTGCTTGGCTCGATCGATCGAGAAATATTCTCGATCGATCGAGAATCCGAAAATCCAACTTCCTCAATTTCAACTCTTTCTCGCCTCAATTTCGCCCTTTTTCTTCAGTTTAGCTCATTTCTTCCATTTCCAACTAATTTTCCTGAAATAGACAAATAAACACCAAAAAGCATAATATCATCCAGGAAAAAGTATGAAAAATGGGAAGAAATTACAGCTAAAAACACTTAAAACCTAAGCCTATCAACTCCCCCAAACTTAGACTTGATCGTCCTCGAGCAAGCAATAAGCTCAAAAAGAAAAGTTAATCTTAATACTATGCATGAATCATCTTTACAACTCACGTAAAAACTCAGAAATCCTACTTACACATCAATAAAAGTTATTCAACATTTAACAAGAAGCAATTTCTCCTAAGCTAAACAATACATCGCAACATTGGAACGTGCGTGTGTGCTATTGTCAAACATGAGTAATGTACATATCTTTAAGATCAGAAAGTGCCATAACAACTCCGAGTCAAGATTACTTTGAACTATTCTACAAATTTACTATCCAGCACTTCTCCACTAATGTAATTATTCCCTAGACTTGGATCAACAGGACTTTAAAAGCTTATAACGTTAGGCCTTTTGGTGTCGGCTCCAAAGAAAAGGTAGGATGAATTCAAAGAAGAGAGTACAATAGAGTCAGTTCAATACTTTTTTTTTTCGCACACTATTGAGCTTCTCTTCAACTTTTTCTAGCCTTGGCCACTTTGGGTCTTATTTAAATTTTCTTTTCAAGGCTTTTCTCTACATCTTTTCTTTTTCTTTGCTCATTCTTTTGTTCATTTCATTTGTCACAATGAACTTATCAACATATAACCATTTAATGCAATGAATGAGATTCATTATACTCCCTTAGGGGTGGGTAAAAATTTTCTTTTAGGCTCAATCCAAGGTAAGTATAATGAGGTTGCCAAGAATGTCGAATGTGGGTCTAATCATATGCAATGCATATACCATTCTTTTTCAATAAGGCACAAGATGGGACACTAAGGAATAATGTATAACAGGTAGGCTCGAAAGGCTCAAACGGTCCAAAGATCGCCTAAATCATCTCCAAGTCAAGTTCCTAATTATAAATTTCGCCTCAAAGTGCTTTCAAATAAATTGTAGAGTTATCTAAAATACTCAAGACTCATCATAGTTAACACAAATTTTCACTTTAATCAATACATACTTTACTCAATCATGACTCAATAAATGCTCAAATTATTCCTCAGTTTTGACATATGGTTAACAAAGGATATATACAAACAAGTTAAACATTTTCATGACTCCTATCTAGATGAGGATTAATTTCATCATGTATTACCGTTGCAAATCTAATTCTTCATTTCTCAAGACTAACTCACAAAAATTTAAATTTTGTTGGTAATGCTCAAAGATGAATCAGTCACAAAATCATGCAGTCATGCAAGTAGAGAAGCAAGACAAGTAGCAGAATGTGCAAAAACAAGATATATACAAATACTCAAAACCCCCCCAAACTTAGTACGTGAATTGCCCTCAATGAATCAAGAAATAAATAAATGCATAGGCAAAAACTCATACCATGACGACGATCGTCACTGATCGTCGTCCTCATCATGCTCCGGAGGGGGAACTGGGTAGTGGTGCTCCTCGCCCTGATATGGCGGAAATGGTGGGTACTCAGAAGGTGGAGGTGCATGCGGATGTTAAGGTGCAAAGTGTGGCTCCGGTGGGAACTAGAAACCTGGAAATCCCTGGGCCATGGCAGTGTTCCAGGCACTCTGATAGTGCATGAACTCCATCTGACGCTGAGCTACCTGCTCATGGTCCATCTGCAATGCTCTCTGCATGCTATGAATGTCCCGCTGCATGTTGTGAATACTCTGCTGCCCCAGGCGAATATCTTGGAGATCCCTATGAAGAGAGTCCAATGTAACACGTGTACGCTCTGCAGCAGAGGATGATGATGCTCCAGCTTGTCTAGTGTCCAAGGGTCTTGGCTCGGCCCTTCGTCGGCCCGTAGGAGGTGGTGGACCGTCCACAATGATCGGGGTCTTCGGCGGAAGTAGCTCCTCGTCTTCCCCCCATGTCACTCCGTATCGCTGACATAAAGCAGTGATCGTGGATGGAAACGGTAGTGCGGAGGTCGGTGGGCTGCTCCCAGTCTCTTGAATGTGATCACTGATGATCTCGCCGAAGTCCACTTCCTTCCCTGAGAGGATGGCATATACCAGGACCGCTCTGTCTTTTGTCACCTCAGAAGTGTGGGTCGAAGGCATGACCCGCGAGGCGACAAATGAGAACCATGCTTGGGCCTTTGGCGTCAAATGCTTTTTTAGAACCAACTGTGGCTCTCCTTTATCGTTCCTTTGCCAATCCACTCCCGCCATGCCAATAACTGCCAATACCTCATCGTAGTCTATCCTGCTATTCTTGAAAGATTGGTATGCACAGTTATGCAGGAACGGCATCCGGTAAATATTATTTATTGAAGCTCGATCTACCAACACATCCTTCCCTCGAACATAAACACTTACTTGGTGCCCTGGTTTAATAGCTCGAAGGTTTTTGTAAAATTCCCTTACCAGTGGCACCACGGCATCAATAGGTGTCTGAACAAATTGATACCACCCTTTTCGCCGTGCGGTCCTAATGACCGGGCACTCAATTTTTCCATGCTCATGCCCCTTTCACGACTAAGGGGTTTCTTATGATAGGTGGGATATAACTCAGCAATTGTGGCATTGACAAACTTTTGTTCGTCATGCTCTTGCTCCGAAGTGGTTGCCTATGCTTGTTTTCTCTTTTGTGAGGTTGCCGCTTGCTTGGACCTCTTTGTAGGAGCCATCTATGTGCTAGGTTATTCCCAAATATCTCAATTGACTTCAACTAACACCACACAACACTGCAAATCAAACACCCTTCAACACCACAAAACTTCCTCCAAGCTTAAATCCTTCCTAACCCAATTCTACTACACCAAGAAATTGCACCAAAAGATAAAAGCTTTGAGATTTTGAAACCAATTACCACTTAAAAATCCGATCTTGGAAGAGTTTGGCACTTGGCTTGGAATTCCCTTTTGGATGCACTTCTACCCAATTTGACTTGTAATTCTTCAAATCTGCAATGAAAATCTCATTAGAACAAATATTACTTCCAAGATTTGAAGTAAATTGGAAATTTGATGGAATAAGGATGAGATTAGATGGAAGAATTGGAAGAGGCGAATTGGGTTCTGTTGTGGAGATGAGAGAAAGTGTTTTTCAAAAGTGCAGATTGCTCTTCGGTGCCCTATTTTTTTTTTCAAAATTTTCTCTCGCTCGATCGATCGGAAAAAATTTTCGATCGATCGAGCGAGGCAGTAGGAAAAACGTATTTTAAAAACTTCGGGCGATGGATCGAGATTTTGTCTCGATCGATCGCCAACACCAGAAACCATAAATTTAATTTCTCTCAACAACTTTCTCTCGGGTTGCCTCGCCTACATCCTTATTGCTCTTGCTTCTACACCTGCAACAAAATTTAACGAATTCATTCCCAGACAAACTAAAAACAAAAATAATAACAAAATCACACCAAAACAAGGAATTAAAAACAAAACTCGAGAAAAGAAAAACGGAAGTTCTTAATTTATTGTCCCAAGCTGGACTGTCACCTCCTCGTCTTGTCAATTTGATGGCTCCATTGGATTCTTTACAGAATCACTTGGGAGTGTACCTTGCGTTCTCCCCGAAATCAACGATGCCAATTGCCCTATTTGCACCTCCAAATTTTTGATCGATGCATCTTGATTTTGCATCCTCACCTCTGTCGACGAAATCAACTTTGCCATAAGTTCCTCCATACTCGGCTTTTGTGTGAACCCTGCCTGAGGTTGTGGGTTCAACACATTCTCCTGGTTCGACCATCTCAGGTTCGGGTGGTTCCTCCATGGTTGGTTATAATTCGAATATGAATTGTTGGGTGGCCTGTTACCTACAAAAATTCACAGCCTCAATAGATTGGTTAAACTGGTTACCTGCCTGACACTCGATGCTTGGATGACCGCCTCCAGACAAGTCACAGAAAACAGCTTGAACTTGCATTGCTGATGCTCCAATGCTATCTAGCTTTCTGTTCAAGTTGTGCCGAAATAGCAGTGATGTCATCCACTTGATGAACTCCTATTGGCTTCTGTGGCGTGTTCCTCTCTGACTGCCACTGGTAGCTGTTACATGCCATTTCTTCCAATAAGCTGTATGCCTCTTCCGGTGTCTTCCTCATTATTGATCCCCAGATGCTGCATCTATCATCGAACGGTTAGCAGAAAACAAACCATTATAGAAAGTTTGTACCTGCAGCCATATGGGTAGACCATGGTGTGGGCATCTCCTCAACAATTCCTTAAAACGATCCCACGCTTCATATAACGTCTCGGGGTCAAACTGCCCAAAAGTTGTGATATCGTTCCACATCTTCGCCGCCTTGGAAGGGGGAAAGTACTTTGATAAAAACGCTTTCGTCATCCCCTCCCATGTTGTTATAGAACCTGCAGGTAGTGAATTCAACCACGACTTAGCTTTGTCTCGTAATGAAAAGGGGAAAAGTCTTAACCTGATGGCGTCGTCGGAGACGCCATTATGTTTGAACGTGTCACAAATCTCCAAAAAGCTGGAGATGTGATTATTCGGGTCGTCCGTGGCCGCTCCCCCAAACATAACCGAGTGTTGTATCATTTGTATAATCGCCGGCTTGATCTCAAAGTTGTTCGCTTGAATCGTCGGCCTCGTAATACTGGACAAAGATCCATGAAATGCCGGTTGCGCAAAGTCCATCATTGACCTTGGGTTCTGTGCTTCATTATTATCTGCCATCGCTCGAGCTTCTCGTAATCGCCTAAGTAGAGTTCTTTCTATTTCCGGATCGAAAGGCTCGAGAATGGGCTCCTCTCTTCTGAGCATGCACTAGAGAAACGATTCCTGTACAAAACAGACAAAAGGAGACAACAAAATACACAAATCAAAAATCAAAACAAATCAACTATCAAAAACAAAGAAATAAAACAAATCAAAATAATAAAGAATTGGCTAAATTACAATTAACTAATCGCGTATGATATTATACAGATTAGTCCCCGGCAACGGCGCCAAAAACTTGACCGCTTTATTTTTAAACAAAAGATATTTCATAGAATAGTGTGAAGTGATTCTACCGCAAGTGCACGGTTGTCAAGTTTTAGTATAGTGAAAATTAAGTAAAGGTTGTCGAATCTACAGGGACTAATGTATAAGTACCAAATAAGATTAATAAAATTATATTTAGCCTACGATTTAAGAAGTTGATTAACTAAAGCCAAATTAAACTAAAGACCGAAAAATAAACAAGAAACAATAAAATGAATGGTTCCGGATATGCAAAGGTAAGTCACTCGAGAAATCTATCAAGCTCGTCGTTCAACTATGTTATCTTTAATGATTCAACTGAATTATCAAATTATCAACCAATTGATTCTAAAGGTGAAAGGTTTTCGCTATTATTCGATACACTCTCTCGAGCTGTAAAGAAACTAACATTAAATTAGAATAAGTCACTCTCGTGCACCTATTTACTAATTCAATATTGCATAAATCGTCAAAACCTTATTACTCTAAATCTCTCGATTCCAAGTTCTCACGTATGCGATATCATCTCTCGATCTCAATCGTAACATACATCATAAATTATTAGAGCGTGTTACAACGTTATCTCTCGATCTCGGTTATAACTCTCAGATTCAATCAAAGTTAGCTAGGCTTTGATCAACACAAGCAATTAATTTATGAACAATAGTAATCAATGCACTCAAACACAATTGAATCAATAATCAAACACAATGAAACTAAAACTCGATAGAATAAACTAAAAATATTTCAAATCAAATACAAAAGAGTTTAATCGTCTCTCGACCTCAAAAACATCAATTGAAAATCAAAATGGAATAGATTAGAGTCTAGAAATACGATAAACGGCGGAATAAATCCGTGCGTAGCACCGAAATCTCTTCTCTTGCTCCTTCCTTGCACTCCGGAATGGATTGGCTCGACTTTGGACGAAGAACGGAGATTGAATCTCCTTCGGCGGCGCTAGGCGGCGGCTAGGGTTCCTTATTTTCGAGAGAATAGGCGTCTGATATGATGTCTCATTTGTATGGAAATGAAAATTCCTTTTATCCCCCGAAAATCCATTCAAAAATGGAAGATAAGATTTTCCCGGATTTGCGTATCGATCGATCGAGAATTGCGTCCGATCGATCGGTGCACTGTTCACGTCAGCCTTTGAAACTCACTGCCTCGCTTGATGGATCGAGATTTCCTTCCGATCGATCGAGCCTTCGATAAAATTGGCTCTGAAGTTTCTGCCTTGGTCGATCGATCGAGAAATAATCTCGAACGATCGAGACTTCCAATAATTTTCTTCTCAGCACACTGCCTGGCTCGATCGATCGAGAAATATTCTCGATCGATCGAGAATCCGAAAATCCAACTTCCTCAATTTCAACTCTTTCTCGCCTCAATTTCGCCCTTTTTTCTTCAGTTTAGCTCATTTCTTCCATTTCCAACTAATTTTCCTGAAATAGACAAATAAACACCAAAAAGCATAATATCATCCAGGAAAAAGTATAAAAAATGGGAAGAAATTACAGTTAAAAACACTTAAAACCTAAGCCTATCACATACCATAAACTTTGTGTTGCTAGGAGTTTAGGCTAAGCTGTGTGAAAGCCTACGAAGGTTGTATACTATAAAGTGTAAACCAAAGTCTTCTAGTGTATCCTTCCTGCAAAGGAAGAAGGGGAGACGTAGAAGCGTTGTGCTTCGAACTTCCAGAAACAATCTCTATGTTATTTACTTACTTATTTTTGTTTACTTTAGTTCACTCACAAGTGCAGTAGACGTATTCCGCACTTTACTAAGTGTCTGCTGACTTGCACATTGGATTGAGAAGCTACTGCATTACCTTACAGTTTGCAGTAATCAGAAGAAGAATTGAATTTGAGGGTAGTGTTTATTCAACCCCCCACCTTCTAAACACACCTCCGATCCTAACAGACATGACAAGGACTCAAAGTTGATCAAGAAAAGGGCAAAAATGTAATTTTGGAGGTGGCGATCGATCGCATGGAAGAGGCAATCGATCGCCTATGGACAGAAACTTTTGCAACAAAATCAACGAACCAGCGATCGGTCGCCACTTTATAGCGATCGATCGCCTGAGGCTACTGGAGGGAAGCGATCGATCGCCACTTTATAGCGATCGATCGCCTCAAGCTTTTTGCTGAAAAAAAATAATGAAGCGATCGATCGCCACATTCATAGCGATCGATCGCCGAAGAGTCCGAGAATTTGGAAATTAAGTCTTTTACCATGTTTAAAAGATTGTAACCTAATTATTAGCCTCCATTACCTTGAACTCGATTTTTCTACCTCTTCTCAGACATATTTTCGAGATTTAGAATAGTTTTAGGTTTTTAGAAGATTTTTATTTCAAGTTTTATTAAGAACAACGCGAAGAACGGAAACGGAATCGACAAGCCGGAATCGTGATTCGTCTTAGTAATTTCTTTTCTTTTGTTTATTTCATGATTTCGAACCATTTTTGTTATTTTTAGATTCAATTATGCTAGGCTAAATTCCTAGATTCTTGGTTTAAGGAAGACTTTCTTTTGGATTCAAATCTCTTGTGAGAATTTTGGTTTGTTTATAGAATTTAATTTCGATTTCAATTCTGTTTCTTGGTATCGATTTGAATGATTATTGTGTTTGTTTATTAGATTGATCACCTAGTATTCATATTCATAATCGATAGCTAATTAAGAAGCAACTAAGATTAATAATTACCGGCTGTAAGTGTTATTGAATTCTTAGGAGAAACGATTGGGTAATCAATAGATAACGGCTGTAGTTTCTATTCATTAGATTTATCGAACTCACTAGTTTTGAATTCTATCATTGATTTAATCATTAACGGCTGTAGTTTTGATTAGAGTTTTGATAAGGGTCGGATTGAATGCTGTTTTCTCTTTGACTACGATTAAGGTGGGTAGGAGTTCAATTTCCAATCGATGAATAATTGAAAGAATTCGAATGTTAGTGATTTGATGATCAAGAGAGAATTTTCCAAAAGTAAAGTTGACCGACAACCAAGAATCGCTTCGCTCTCATAAGTTTAAACCGTTTTAGTTAATCTTGTTAATTTGTAAGGACCCTAGTTCCTTAAGTGCGGATTAAAGGCGTAAATAAAATTTTCATGTATAAACGGAATATAAAATCGTGTTGATGCCTTGAGCAATTAGATTACAATGCCAAAACAAAGTTCCAAAAGGGATTATTTACATTCCCAACTAACGAATGTTAATCCTATAGCTTTACACTACTCCTAGAGTAGATACTATACAAAAGAATGTGCTTTGCTACCAAGAGCACTCCTCACTAGCTCACCGCATCAACCCGCCTTAACCTGTCCGCCCAAATGCACCTACAGGAACAACCCCAAAGCCATGAGCATGTATATAAATCATATTCATAAAAATATGGTTGTAATTTAAATGCATAAACCTTAAATACAATTCACTCCCTGTATTTAATACATTTAAAATCTCCATTGGTTGTCCCTGTATCAAAATCATGACCAGTAGATTATATTACCAATAATGTATGTCAAGACATGTACCGATTTCCATGTATACCGTGTTCAATTCCAGAGTCTTAATATATCAGTGGCATAACACCCCTCGCGTTAACATGACAGCGGAAATACCCCTCGCTTAGACAATACCAGCGGCACTAATATCCCTCGCTATAAATATGACAGCGGTCGTGTTCTTCGCTTCATATTAGCGGCAAATATTCTCTCATCGCTACGGTATGACAGCGGCAAGTATTCACATCGCTACGCCACTAGCGGCAAGTATTCTCCATCACTGGAATATAACTCCGACTAACAATCACATGCACAAATGCATTCCATATACACATGCAACCCAAAATGCATGACCAAACCATGTATGCAATCCATGATGCATAAACAAGACCCCATATGCAACTAAAATGCATAATAAATTCCATGTGTGCAACCATAGTGCATAACCAATTTAATAAGTAATAGCACGTTTTACCGTCAGATGCCCGTACGTCTCACTATGTACCTTTTCAAAAGTGGAGAAGTTGAAGAACTTTATCTCCTCGATGTCGTTGGCACCTGGGATGGTTCTACACCATTATATGAATCCATTTCAGAAGCCAATAAATGAACCATTACCAAAAATATCATCATATAGTACAAAATCACAAAATCCACATTTTGTGCCTTGCGATCGATTGGTTTCCTAGCCCCAATCGATCGCTAAGTTAAGCAAAAATGGCATCCAGGTTCTGCCTCTACCGATCGATCGAGACTTTGTCTCGATCGATCGAGACTTCACATCGATCGATCGGAACTTTTTCTTCGATCGATCGGTAAGCTCATTTCATGCCTTGGCCAGGCTCTGCCCTGCTCGATCGATCGGACCCTTATTTCGATCGATCGAGCAGCCCTGTTCCTGCGAGAATCCTCCATGTATGAGCTCCAACTAACATTTAAACTCATATATAACAAAGATCAACCACCCAACAAATGATTAAACCACAAACAACATTAAAATACATCCTCCAAACATAAACAACATGTTGGACCAAGATCCACCTTTTTAACCCCAAAGATAAGCTACAACACTAACCAAAACTCAACAAAACTTTACAATAATGAAAGCTTACCACTTGAGCTTCAAGTTTTTAGCAAGGAATCACAAAATGACCCTTTTTTCAAAGCTTTCACCTCTCCTCTTGTTTCAGAAACGAAAATGGTAGCTCTTTGGATGAATGGAGGGGGTTTAGGGACATAAAGTTGATATGGGATGGATGGGATGTAAAGGGATGCAAGTGGCTCCTTTGCTATCTTACATCATATGGGATTTAATTGTATACCTAAACAAAAGTATGATGTATAAAATACCCCAACATGATATTTCAAAAGCATTTTACCAAAATGCATCAAAATTCCTATTAAAATCATGCTTTACCAAATAATTATCAATTACCATAATCAAATCATAATTACACCCAATTCCCCAACATGCATAACATGTACCCTGAAATGCTCTACCGGGTAACGCCTACCATGCGACTAAGCATTTCACCAAGATAAGTAATTTCAACATATAACTTAATTATCACTATAAAAATCACATAAACATAATTAATGCCCAAATTGCATATAATTATTTCGGGGATATCACATAATTAGTTTAATTCTTAAAATTTGCTTAGTAGTAATCACACAACCCAAAACCCCCCTTTTTACTATTCGTTTTTAAATTGGCACGAAAAAATACTACCTTCCCTGTGGGATCGATCCCTACTCTCGCTACTACATACTTTTGCTATTAACTTGAGAAGGGTTAATTTGGGCGTACGTGATAAACGCTACTACTAGGTATCCAGTCCATGATTTGGAACTGGCGGCCATTATATTTGCCTTGAAGGCATTACTTGTATGGTACGTCGTTTACCATCTATACGGACCATAAGAGCCTGAAGTTTCTATTCACTCAGGCTGAATTGAATATGCGCCAAAGGAGGTGGATGGATTTACTCAAGGATTATGACTGTGAGATTGAGTACCATCCTGGTATAGCAAATTTGATAGCAGACGCCTTAAGTCGGAAGATGAAGAGTACTGCTGAGGGCGCTATGTGTTTATCAGCTATGATGACTTCTTATTGCCATCTGGGCTATGATTTCGATGTGGACACATCGCCGGTGCGAGTGTCGACCTTATTGGCCGAGCCAGACATATTTGAGGCTATCAATAAAGCCTAGAGGTCGGATGATGAGGTTCAGAGATGGTCGTCAATAGTACTTCAGGGTCAGCCATCAAAGTTCAGAGTGACTGAGGATGATTCCTTGAGACTGGGCC
Source organism: Haberlea rhodopensis (assembly GCA_907163345.1). Lineage (NCBI taxonomy): Eukaryota > Viridiplantae > Streptophyta > Magnoliopsida > Lamiales > Gesneriaceae > Haberlea > Haberlea rhodopensis. Next base: position 139,612 of record CAJQUN010000699.1, on the reverse strand, counting down.
ACCGTTGGGTAGTCCCAGATACACCGGAGTTGCGTAGAGGAATATTGGAGCGAGCTCACAGTAGCCGGTTCAGTATCCACCCAGGAGGAAGAAAAATGTATAAGGACCTAAGTGGTCAATTCTGGGGGAGACGCATGAAGCGTGATGTTATAGCTTTTGTCAATAGATGTTTGATCTGCCAGCAGGTAAAGGCAGAAAGGCAGAGGCCTGGTGGCGAGCTGAAGAGCTTATAGGTACCTGAATGGAAGTGGGAGCACATATCTATGGACTTCGTGACCCACTTGCCTAGGACGGCCTCTGGATTTGATGCGATCTGGGTGATCGTAGATAGGCTGACAAAGGTGGCTCACTTCATCCCATACTGTATGTCTTTCACATACCTAAAGATGGCCCAATTATATATACGGGATGTGGTGAGGTTGCATGGGGTTCCAATCTCGATTGTGTCTGACAGAGACCCAAGGTTTACTTCACATTTCTGGGAGGGTCTCTAGACAGTTTTGGGCACAGAGGTGAGACTGAGTACAACTTATCACCCTCAGACAGACGGCCAGACAGAGAGTACCATTCAGACGCTCGAAGACATGTTTAGAGAAGGTGTTTTGGAGTTCGATACTCCGTGGCAGGATTCAGTGGCACTGGTGGAGTTCTCCTATAATAACAACTATCAGGCAAGCATTCAAATGACCCCTTTTGAAGCTCTTTACGGACGAAGCTGTAGGTCACCACTGTATTGGGAGGACTTGACTAGTAAAGCGGTCGGAGGACCAGATATGATCAGTGATATGAAATAGAAGGTCAAGTTGATACGTCAGAAGATGAAAGCGGTCCAGGATAGGCAAGCAGCCTATGCCAATAAGTGACGACGACCGCTAGAATTCCAGTTAGGAGACAAGGTCTTCTTGAAGATCTCACCCTTCAGGGGTGTGGTTTGGTTTGGTATGCGGGGGAAGTTATCTCCGAGGTATGTTGGGCCGTACGAAGTATTGCAGCGTATCGGTACATTGGCCAACCGTTTGGCTCAACCGCCATCCTTATCTGGCATTCATGATGTTTTTCACGTCTCTATGTTACGGAAATATGAGCCAGACCCGTCTCATGTCTTACAGCCTACTGAAGTACAGTTAGACTCAGATGTGTCCTACGTAGAACGACCAATCAGAATTCTGGATCGAGAGGATCGCAGATTACGAAGCAAGATTATACCGATGGTCAAAGTTCAGTGGGATCGTCGGGGTGTCGAGGAGGCTACGTGGGAGACGGAATGGCATATGTTGCAGCACTATCCGGAACTATTCTCTGGTATGTTTTTATGTTTAGTTTCGTTTTAGTGAATGCATGTGGATTTTGAGGACGAAATCTATAAGTAGGGTGTAATGTAATACCACCGAAATGTCTATGTGTTTATGTGCTATCTTAAACGATTATGATATGTTTAAGGGTTGTGGTGCATTTAAATTGGGGGTTATATTTATGTAATGATGATATGATTTAGGGGGCATGTTGGGTGTTTTAAGGGATGTATTAATTAAGTAATGTTATGAAATATCGAGTGAGGATATTTTAATACATCGTGCTAAATACCGGGGCACAATTAAACACCACATGACACCCCAACCCACACCACCCCACCCCCATCAATCGGCCACCTCCCCCAAGTGCAACCCATGCTCCACTTGCTAGCAACACATAACCCTTACTCATCACCTTGTCATCACCACCATTCCCTCTCTCTATCATTCCCTTCTCTCCTTCTCACCCCCAAAAGAAACGTCCCAGATTCAGCAAGAGAGGAAGGATTTAAAGTAGGTGAAAATCCTTGCAAAGAAGAAGCAAAAAAAGGGGTAAGATTAAGCACTCTGTTTTTCTTAAGATTTTGGATGAGTTGTGTTAAAGTTGGGTTGCTTTGAAGCATTCTAGCTTAGGTTTGGGTGGAACTTTGATTTGAGTACATACATGGTAGTATTTTGTAGCCCCTAACATGTTTATTTGAGCATGGTGCATGTTTAATCGGATGGATTTGTTGGTATGAAAAGAAGTGCTCGAAAATCTGGGAAATCCCGATTTTTCAGAGTGCTCGATCGATCGAGATTTTAGTTCCGATCGATCGAGCGAGGCAGAACGATTGGTATAAGTTTTGGAAGTCAGGGACCGATCGATCGAAGGATATACCGATCGATCGGTGAAACTTTTCGATCGATCGATATTCCTTCCGATCGATCGATCGAGGCAGTGTGCTTGGGCACTGTTTTAGCATGTTTTCTCGATCGATCGAGATTTTGGTGCCGATCGATCGAGAGAGGCAGAATCTTGGCAAATATTTTTAATTGATTTATTTTGAAGAATTTTGACAATGATTCTTGAAATGGTATCTAATATTGTATTATGTGGTTATGTAGAACCGTCCCAGATACGAGCACAATCAAGGAGATAAAGTCTATTGACTCCTCCACCTTTTGAAAAGGTACGTAAGAGACGTACGGGCATCGGACGGTAAAACACACTTCTATGCTATGACTATGCAATGATTACATAAGTATTTATGATAAGATGATGATGTTTACAAGATGATGATGCTTATAAGATGATGATGTTTATGATAGGATGATGATGATGTATGTTTAACTATGTTATTGAGAATGGTAGAGTGTTCTGGTAGTTGTTATGGGAAAGCGAGGAAGGTACTTACCGCTGACATAGCTAGCGAGGAGATACATCCGCTATCAAGGTGTAGCGAGGGGTATCACAGTACCGCTATATGTCGAAGCGAGGGGGCCAATTGTTCCGCTGACATAACAAGGCCAGAAACATCCCCATTTCTAATTAACATTGTTGATTATGGGCATATAAGTGAAGTATGATGTTAATCATTTATGTCAAGTACTAATGATTACATGCATGAATGTGAATCAGGGACAACAAAAAGGGGTTAACGATTCACCGGGAAGTACATGTCAACGGTTATTTCATGCATTTATTCATATGCCATTTTCTTATGATGTTAAGTAATGATGTACATGCTCATGATGGGTTGTTCCTGTAGGTACGCTTTTGGACTGAAGGGCTAAGGGTCGGGTTGAGACAGTGAGCTAAAAGAGCACAAGGATGCATAAGATTCAGGATTTGATTAGTATCTACTCTAGGAGTAGTATAAATCTAAAATGTTAGCATTCGTTTTTGTGAATGTAACTGATAATTTTTGAAGTTTTATTTTTGGCATGTAATCCTGTTAGCTCACGTAACCACCGGAATTCTAAGATGTCATTAATGCATGTTTAGTCCATATTTTGTTATTAAAACACTGTTAAGGTAGGAAGACCCTACAGGCTGTGCTCAACCTCAATTCTGTACCTAGAGCTGACTGAAGACCTTCCCAGAAGTGAGATGTAAACCGCGGATCTCGATCAGACACAATCGAAACAGGGATCCCATGCAGTCTCACTACATCTCTGACATATAACTGAGCCAACCTCAAGTATGTGAAGGTCATACTGTAGGGAATGAAGTGAGCCAATTTAGTCAATCTGTCCACGACTACCCAGATGGCATCAAAACCCGAAACAGTCCTCGGTAAGTGGGTCACGAAGTCCATGGATACGTGCTCCCATTTCCATTCTGGTATCTCCAAACTTCTAAGCTCACCACCAGGCCTCTGCCTCTCAGCCATCACTTGCTGAAAAATCAGACATCTCTTGACGAATGTGGTGACATCTTGTTTCATTCGTCTCCACCAAAACTGGCCACATAAGTCCTTATACATTTTCTTTCCGCCCGAGTGGATACTCATCCTGCTGCAATGGGCTAGCTGTAATATTCCCTGACGCAACTCAGGCGTATTCGGAACCACCCATCTGTCATCCAGTCTCAAGGAACCATCCTCAGCCGTCCTGAACTTCGACGACTGACCTAATCGAATCACCGACAACCATCTCTGAACTTCCTCATCGGTCTCCTGAGCCTTCCGGATGTGCTCATAAGAGCAAATTTACGTCAAACTTGGACGTGAAGGAAATTCACGTAAGAACGTGAGAGAAAAAACAACCGAGCAGTACGTGAACGTAAAGAGGAGAAGATCAATTCGAGGCTGCGTGCTTACAACGAAGGGTAGAGATTTTAACGACGGAGAAGACGCCGGCGACTACCTGGGACGAAGGGCCATCTTCATATTCGTTCGATTATCTTTTCCCTTATGTTTATGATGATTGAAGACATGCCTATGTGTTTATTTAATTTATTCATGAACTAATTTATTTTATAGAGTTAGACGTATCATGGCTTGAAACTGTGTCGTTGATTAGTTTATCAATATATTTCGGTTTCTCATTTGATTTATTTGTAATTCCTGATTTGAATGCAATTTAATTGATTGGCCATTGATTGAATTGTTATATTTATTTAGAATCTATCACTCTGGGGAGGGGTTTTTTAATAGGACCGTAGGAATTTACATCGTTGGAAATTTATATAGTCAACAGGCATATAACTCCAACGAAGCCTTAGAACAAATATAGCGCTATTGAAATTGTTTAATAGTTTATTGTAGGTAGACATATCAAGATGACTTTTGAATGGTTATTTCTATTTAACACTCGGGAGAGGTAATATAATAAGATAGGATTCGTGGTTAATAAATTAGAAGAACACGACATAGTGGATGGTTGAGTGAAGTCGAACCTCTATAATCCGTTCTCATTGTTTGGTTGGTATTGGTTTTTTAGCAAATCTACATTTATTCTTTGTATGACCAACCTTACAATAACAAGTACAAGTAGGGGACTTGTGCTTAGCCTTAGCCAACAAGCTTGTAAAAGTTTTAGATTTGCTTGAAAAGCCTAGTCCGGCTTTATCGACGCTATATCGTTGCAAGCCAAGCAATTCTTCCAATTTTTTAAAACTACTTTCACTAAACTTGCAAAAAGAATTCTTCAAAGTGCTTAATTCATTTTTCAATGAATTATTTTATTCATCTCTCTTGGCTAACTCAAGTTTGAGCAATTTATTACTCATCTTGGTTTTGCCAAGAACATCAATAAGCTCATTATATGTTTCTAATAACTCATCAAAAGATGGTACCTCATCGTCGCTTTCCTCTTCTTCGTCATTTGCGTCATCTTTGGCCATGAGACAAAGGTTTGTTGCTTCTTCTTCATCGGAGTCACTATCACTCCATGTGGCCATTAGAGCTTTCTTCTTCCCTTTATCCTCATTCTTCTTCCTAGGACATTCATTAGCATAATGACCTTTATATTGACAATTATAACATGTTACCTCTTGTTTAGAATCATGTTTGGTGGCATCGGAGGTCTTTGGCTTGTTGTATTTGTTGTAGAATTTCTTGAACTTTCTTGTGAACAAGATCATCTCTTCATCATCGGATTGTTCTTTCCTCAAGACCAAGGCTATCCCCTTTCTTATGGATTTATCCTCCTCCTTTGTTTCCTTTCGGGTTGACACTTCAAGCTCATGAGTCACCAAGGTTCCATGGAGTTCATCAAGATCATATGACGCACTATCTCCTTTGTTAGATTCAATGATAGCTGTCCTCTTGACATCCAATTCTTTTGGTAAAGCTCTAAGGGCTCTTCTCCATATTTGCTTTGGAGGATATTTTACTCCAAGTTGGGCAAGCTCATTGATGATTTGGGTGAGCCTTCTAAACATTGAATCAACATTCTCTCCGGACTCCATCTCAAATGTTTCGTACTTGAGTTGTAGAAGATCTATCTTTGTCTCATTTACTTGATTGGTTCCCTCATGACAAATTTGAAGTTTGTCCCAAATCTCCTTGGCGGTTGAGCACATCGAAATCCGGTTGTACTTCTTCATATCTAAAGCACAATGCAAAATATTAATAGCTTTAGCATTTTGAGAAATCAAAATCATATCCGCCCTTGTAAAATCGACCATTTCTTTTGGAACATTCCTTCCCTCAACTTCCTTTAAAGGAATGTGTGGACCTTTTACCATTATCTTCCATAGGTCATAATCTACGGATTGAATATATAGAGAAATTCTATTTTTCCAATATCCGTAGTTATCTCCCGTGAAGAGCGGAGGACGATTGGTTGATTGACCTTGAGCAAACTCATTTGCTAGATTAGTCATAAAAATTTTGGTTTAAAAACAAAACCAAGTGGCTCTGATACCACTTGTTGGAACCGAAGAGGGGGGGTGAATGAGGTTCTTTGGCTTCTTTAGCGTTTTAAAATGAATTTGCAAATAGTCGAGTTTGCGCTGCGGAAGACTTCAAGTCAATCGAACAATAGAAAAGAAGAAGTAATAAATAAATGTGTAAAGTAAATAAAGCGATAAATGACACAAATATTTGTTATAGAAGTTCGGCGATGAATCGCTTACGTCTCCTCTTCCCGGCTAGAAAACATCCAACCGAGGTTCCACTAGAACAACTTTGCTCTTGGCCTTAAGGGCTCCAAGTTAGCCACAACACACTCTTCACGAGTAACACACTCTTCACGAGTCTTCTTGGTCTTAAGGGCTCAAAGGATAGCCACACACAAACTCTTCCCGAGTTACCCACACTCTTCACGAGTCTTCTTGGCCTTAAGGGCTCCAAGGATAGCCACACCCTTGCACCAACTTCACTTGTTGATGTCTTATACAATTTCCAACTTGCGTCGGTGTTGGAGGACCTTACAATAAGTCAAATAACACCTTCACGGTGTAACAACACGAAGAATCAAAAGCTCTCACACAAGAAATAAATTACAAACTCCAATACAACACAAATGTATGATGTTTGCAACGCTAGAATGATTTTGATTGAGCAAAGCTTTCTTGTAGTGTACCCTCTTGTTTCTTGTCTTCAAAATGTTCCAAAACATCCATATTTATAGTGTAGAAGGCCCCCAAGGCTCCTACTAGCCGTTGCTACACTTAAGGCTTTAATCACTCCAAGATCGCCTCGGACATCGCCTCGGGCAATCACCATCGCCGCGCACCAACAGTTGAAATCTTGCACAGATCGCCTCAGGCGATCGTCACCAAAATTCAATGCCGTAGCTTTAATTGATCAGAAACTTTCATCGCCTCAAACGAACTCTCCATCCCCTCAAAAGAATCATGCATCGCCTCAGGCGATCTAGCCATCGCCTCAGGCGATCTCTCCATGCGTGCGGTCCTTGTCGTCGATTCAGTTGATGTGCGGGGCGAGGTCTCCCTTGGCTGCCATCGCCTGGGGCGATGATCACCATTGCCTGGGGCGATCCGCCCAGTCCTTGTATATTTGATTTCCTTCAAACAATCCACTTTTCAACCATCTAAAGATGTACACTAAGTAGACACATTAGTATAACAAATGCAATTTTTGTTGATCATCAAAATCATAAATAATTCAGAGATAAATTAAGATTAAACTCAACAATGCGTTTAAGGCTCAACAGATTCCTTATCAACTTCAATCCATTTATTTGTCCTTATTCACCATTATTAACTCGATTCTTCAATTTCACCTACATTCACGCAAATATACGATTAGGTAGCATATGCATCAAATTAATCATTAAAATACACTCAATCGTAGACATTTACATGCACTATATGCGTCTATTTCTAGCCACATCAGTTATAACCCCACCGCATCAGAGTAAGAATTCAGAAATCCTACCAACTAGATTTCAAAATTTAAAGTGCTTCAAAAATCATAATTTATCACAAAACATTTGAATTTCATAGTTTAAAATTATTTCACAGATTTGATTGAAATTTAATGCATAAATATGATTTCCGAAACAAAAGCTCACTTGGAGTTGTTTGGGTGCTTTCATAAAGCTGATTGTGCAGAATTTGATTGCAAAAGAAAAAAAGCAATCAGATTCCTCTCTTTTTTATAAAATGTTACCTCTACTTTTGGTTCGCGTTGATAACAAATGAATTTATAGGGGAAGGTATGTGCTGTTTCGTGAAGTCGCAGTTTAGGCCGGAGTCCGGGAGGATCCTCTCTGGTTTTTTTTGGATCTCCGACGATCAATATTGGTTTTTTTCTTTTTAGAGGAGGGCTCCGGGGTTTTTCTATTTTTTTTTTCTGTGGGAACTTACTCTCCTTTTTATAGGGGGAGGGATGCCAATGGTTCCGATCTGCCGGGGATTCTGGGGACAATGTCTAAAACTGAGGGGGGGGGGGGGACCACAGATGGGGGACCATCTACATCTGCTACCTACCTCGTACGATCCTTTTGCTCTGGTGATTCTCATGCGTCTGGGAATATGCTTTTCTTACCCACAGTGCTTGACCACCCTTTGATTGGTTAGCAGGCCTAGCTTTTGCTTTAATAGGTGTCCGATTCCTGCAAACCTAGTCCCGGTACAAAGGACCACCCTAGGTGGCCTCAGCTCGACTGTCCTGTCACATGACTGCCCGTCCTGACCTATTGAGGAACCGCGCCTCAGTCCGGCTATCTTGGTAAATATAGCCCGTCCTGATCTGCTGAGGAAACCGCGCCTCAGCTTGGATGGCATGCCCCATGGCGGACCGCCCCGACCTCTTGATGTACTTCCTCGCCGCCCCGGCTCGGAAACCGCTCCGAGGGTTGCGGCCTAGGAACACTAAATAGGGCCCTGCTCGGAAACGATAGTGGCAGCTAGACAGGGGTGATCGTGCCTGCGATAAACTCGGGTCGGGCTGCGAGCTCGAGGAGGACAGCCCGGGATCGGCCCTAACGACTTCCCTTGTTGGCTAAATGGGCCCCTCACTGACCGGGCCCAAATAAAGTTCGGACCCTCAAGACCTACTGGGCCTCCAGAACTAGGGATATCATCAGTATCCCCCTCAAGTCGAGCTAGAGTAGCGCTGCCTCGACTAATGGGCTTGTGGCAAACTTTATTGGTTCCTGACCCCCGGTCCTTTGATTGGACAACTCCTGGTCTCGGGGTGACAGCTGTCCCGTACCAAACCCTAGCAGGTTGTCAGGCCACGTGCCCTTATCTGGCGCTCCGACCGTTCAAATCCCTTCATCTGCATCGTTGGTTTGGGCCAGGCTTTCCTCGGCCCACGCACCATATCTTCTATAAATTGAGGCTCTCGAGTCATTTTCCTCCATTTGCGCTCTAGGTCGGATCAATCGTCTCTCCCAAAAACCCTGTAAGTCAGCTCTGCCTTCCTTTCTGTTAATGTCACACTCCACTTCTTCCACTTCTGGTGCTCTCTTTCGAGGGGGGGACGAGGAGGCCGAGGTAGTCTGATCTACCCAGCCCCTCGGGTCGGAGGTCGGATGCTCCCGAGGGAGACATTCCCGAGGTGGCGCCCCTCCGACAAGTCCCTCCTAGGGTATTTGACCCTTCTCTCCCCACCTTCGAGGTTCTCGACCCGAGGAGCCTGGCCCAGGCTGGACTTCCCTGGTACGAGATCCTCGACTCGTGTGTTTCCCCTGAGGCCGAGCACCTTCTCCGTACGCGGTTTATCCCACCGGATCATGACGTCCGGGTCCCTAGGGCTGGTGAGCGTCCGCACCTCCCCCCACCCGGGTACTTTCCCTTCTTCCTCGAAGCAGCTTAAAAGCGGACTTCGCTTTCCTATCCCCCTTCCTTTCCAGGAGTTCTCCCACTATCATTGTGTCTCTCTGAGCCATCTTACCCCCAATTCCTACAAGAGCCTAGTCTCTGTCACTGCCCTCTTCCGATCCTTGGGTCTGCCTTTCTCCTCTACCCTTCTTAATTATTTTTTTCAGGTTAAGAAAACCCCATCTCCCGGGGCGTTTTACTTTGGTGCCCGGACCTTTTATAAATTTTTAAACAACATCCCGAGCTCCCGTAAGGGATGGAAACAAAGCTACTTTTTTGTCAAACCACCTCGACGCTGGGCTTGCCCAATGGCCTGGCGAGATACCCTACCTACCCCCCGATCTCTGCCCAAAAAATATAAAGAGGACGTGTTCTTCCAAATGGTTATCTCAACCCTTGGGGGTCGGCGTTTTGATTCAGCTGCCCTGATCAGGGAGGACATACTCAGGCGTTTTGGGCTGAGCTCCTATCCAGACGTCCCTGGTGGTACGCTCTTCCTACCTGGCCCCCGCTTACGATATTTAAATATATTTTTCTTCTCTTTCTTCTTCTTTTTTTTTTTTTTTATGTTTGAGCTGAATCCTTTGTCTTGTAGATAACATGTCTCTTCAGCAGCTGCTATCTACCATGGCGTCTCAGAAAAAAAAGCGGGAAAAGGGGCGGCTGGGGCAGGCCCTTCGAGCCAACCCCCTAGCGCCCCCACTGGCATTCCAAACCCGCCCTCCCCAGGGGCCAGTCTCCCTCGCGCTGAAGAGGTTAGGGAGGAGACCGGCCTGAGAAAAAGGAAAAGAGGCAAGGGCACAACCGAGGTATCGACTCGGGAAGAGGTGGCCACCTCCCCAATTATTCATGAGATCGACACCCCGCCCACTTCTCCCCCGAGCCATCTGTCCGCTGCTCCCGCCGACCCGGGTTCTCCTGGGGTACCAGTGGGCTATACTAGAGAGGTCAGCTTGATCAACTCTGCCCCCTCAGGCCTCTCTGCCCGAATTGTCGAGTGTCTGACCTCCTCTGCCGACCAGCAAGTCCTATCAGAGCTGAGGTGGAAACCCCTAGCAGAGGAGGGCGTATCTCGGGCCCTATCGGTAAGCATTTTTTAAAGCTCATAATTTTTCCTTGGTGGATGTAAAACTGAGCCCCACTCTCCTTTGCTTTTCAGGGTCTGGTGATGATGTGCGAGAGCCTTCGTCGGGGCGCTAGCTACGGCCAATCAGCCAGGGATGCTAGGAAGGGAGCGCGGGAGGCCAAGTCAGAGGCTGAGAATGCTACTGCTAAGTTCCGAGGCGGACGCTGCTGAACTAGAGTCCCACAGGGCTTCGGTGACCCGACTCCGAACTGATGTCGATCAGCTCCGCGGTGCGCTGGTCAGGAAGGAACAGGACCTTTCAAGTGCCTTGGCCGAGCTGGGAAAGGCGAAGTCCGAGCTGGAATCCTACGTGGCTGGCGAAACAGCTCGTCGCGAGGCCTTCATCAAGTCGGAGGAATTCACTCGCATGTTGGCCTCTAAGGCCTTTAAGTTTTTGGACCTTGGTTTTGAGGGGTGTAAGGGCCAATTTAAAGCCAAGGGCTTCCCGCCTAATGACCAGGACCCTGACGACTTCCTGGACCTTAACGCGATCATCGCCAACATCCCTCCCGACTTTCTCAACTAGTCTGATTAACTCTTAATTCAACCCTGTATTTTTGTTTTTTTTTTCTTTTTATGTTCTGTACTGTGCTCTGTTCGCACCCCCTGGTAATGAAATTATTTTGAATTTTTACTGTCCTTTCTTTAAAGCAATATATTCTATTATCGCAAATTTACTGAACATCCTGACCACTTATAGTAGCCAGAGCCGGCCCGTGGTTTTATATTGGATTGACCCATAATACTAACTTAAAAATAATCCCACGCATAGAACCAAACGCCGCATGCGGCTGTCATGCCCTAACAACTTAGGAACAATTCCAGGGGACTTAAACCTCAGAACCGGGCTGACTTGTTACATTGGCAGGGCTGACCTTCATAAATACCACAAACTGTTAATCTGAACACGACAGTCGCTTAATCCCAGCTCACGAAATAGTCAATACGAGCAGATAACGTCCTATCGACCTGATCTCTAGAGATAATAATCCGAACATATGGCGGACCTATGCTTTTAATTGGTGCCAGGGCCTCATACACCTAGGCTTTAGTGACAGGGATGACCTGCACTTTTAATTGGTGCCAGGGCCTCATACACCTGGGCTTTAGTGACAGGGATGACCTGCACTTTTAATTGATGCCAGGGCCTCATACACCTGGGCTTTAGTGACAGGGATGACCTGCACTTTTAATTGGTGCCAGGGCCTCATACACCTGGGCTTTAGCATGCAGGGCGGACCTGTGCTTTGAATTGGTGCCAGGGCCTCATACACCTGGGCTTTAGTGACAGGGATGACCTGCACTTTTAATTGGTGTCAGGGACTCATACACCTGGGCTTTAGCATGCAGGGCGGACCTGGGCTTTTAATTGGTGCCAGGGCCTCATACAACTGGGTTTTAGTGACATGGATGACCTGCACTTTTAATTGGTGCCAGGGCCTCATACACCTGGGCTTTAGCATGCAGGGCGGACCTGTGCTTTTAATTGGTGCCAGGGCCTCATACACTTGGGCTTTAGTGACAGGGATGACCTGCACTTTTAATTGGTGCCAGGGCCTCATACACCTGGGCTTTAGCATGCAGGGCGGACCTGTGCTTTTAATTGGTGCCAGGGCCTCATACCCCTGGGCTTTAGCATGCAGGGATGACCTGCACTTTTAATTGGTGCCAGGGCCTCATACACCTAGGCTTTAGCATGCAGGGCGGACCTGTGCTTTTAATTGGTGGCAGGGCCTCATACACCTGGGCTTTAGTGACAGGGATGACCTGCACTTTTAATTGGTGCCAGGGCCTCATACACCTGGGCTTTAGCATGCAGGGCGGACCTGTGCTTTTAATTGGTGCCAGGGCCTCATACACCTGGGCTTTAGTGACAGGGATGACCCGCACTTTTAATTGGTGCCAGGGCCTCATACACCTGGGCTTTAGCATGCAGGGCGGACCTGTGCTTTTAATTGGTGCTAGGGCCTCATACACCTGGGCTTTAGTGACAGGGATGACCTGCACTTTTAATTGGTGCCAGGGCCTCATACACCTGGGCTTTAGCATGCAGGGCGGACCTGTGCTTTTAATTGGTGCCAGGGCCTCATACACCTGGGCTTTAGTGACAGGGATGACCTGCACTTTTAATTGGTGCCAGGGCCTCATACACCTGGGCTTTAGCATGCAGGGCGGACCTGTGCTTTTAATTGGTGCCAGGGCCTCATACACCTGGGCTTTAGCATGCAGGGATGACCTGCACTTTTAATTGCTGCCAGAGCCTCATACACCTGGGCTTTAGCATGCAGGGCGGACCTGTGCTTTTAATTGGTGACAGGGCCTCATACACCTGGGCTTTAGTGACAGGGATGACCTGCACTTTTAATTGGTGCCAGGGCCTCATACACCTGGGCTTTAGCATGCAGGGCGGACCTGTGCTTTTAATTGGTGCCAGGGCCTCATACACCTGGGCTTTAGTGACAGGGATGACCCGCACTTTTAATTGGTGCCAGGGCCTCATACACCTGGTGTGATGCCCCGAAATTAATTAATTGCGAGTAAGGCATTAATTATGTTTATATGATGTATCATGTGTTGATGGATTTATGTGTTGGGTATTAAGATGTTAACATGATTTTAATCGTGTTAATTATTAATTATGAGGAGGATGTGATTTTAGATGAAGTTTGGAACATTTTTGTGAAATGCTTTTAAAATACCATGTTGGAGTATTTTATACATCATGTTAATTTGGGGTACAATTTTAATAACCCCACTATATTCCCCTTTTATCCCATTTTCCCTTAACTTCTTCCCCACCATTCAAAAACCCCCAATTCTCTCCCAAAGCCCTAACCTCACCCCATTTTCGAAATCCCTCAAAGGAGGAAGGAGGAAACTCCACAAAACTTGTGTTTGTGTGATCTTTGTTAAGATTTGGAGTCTTCAAGAGGTATGGAACCCTTCCTAAAGTTTTTATGAAGTTTGGATTTGAAATGGGATGATTTTGAAGTGATTTATGTGGGTTTGTTTGGGGTATGTGTTGTATGTTGTTGGGGTATGATTTTTGAAGTGTTTTATGTGGGTTTTACCAAGTTATAATGATGTTAGTGTGATTGGAAATTTTGGGTTTGAATGGTATGGGATTGAACTTGGAAAATGCTCAAAAAAATGGCAAAAATGGCGACTCTGCGCGAGGCGATCGATCGCCTGAAAAGAGGCGACCGATCGCCATGGAGCAGTAGGCTTTTCAAAGGATAGGCGATCGATCGCCTAAAATGAGGCGACCGATCGCCGAGAGGCAGTAGCCAATCCAAGTGTTAGGCGATCGATCGACATGTTTGAAGCGATCGATCGCCGCGAAGAAAAATTGGAGGCGATCGATCGCCTCAAGTAGCGATCGATCGCCACTGTGTAAAAGTTGGAAAATGATGATTTTTGTTGAATTTTTGGTATTTGGCTATTGTTTAGCTCCTAATATTGATTTGTGTGGTTGTGTAGAACCACCACAGGTGCCAACAACATCGAGGAGATAAAGTTCTCCAACTTCTCCACTTTTGGGAATTAAGGTACGTAAGAAGCGTACGGGCATCGGACGGTAACACACTCCTAACTCTGACTATGCATTAATTGCATAAGTATTTACGATGTTTATGATGATGTTATGATAAATGAAGATGATATGATGTTTATAATGATGATTATGATAAACAAGTTTATGATGATGATGTTATGATAAATGAAGATGATATGATGGTTATAATGACGATTATGATAAGCAAGTTATGATGACGATGATTATGATGATGAAGTTTATGATGATGATTTTGATAAGTAAGTTTATGATGATGGGATACGATGTTATTATGTGGTAAGACGCCACGGGGTAAGATGCCCATATGGCAAGAGGCCATACTCCTATATTACGATCATACTATGATTGCATAAGAATTTCCGATGCCATGATGGTGTACATAATGAATAAAAATGATAAGATGTTTAAGATGATGTTATGATAAGTAAGTCCATGATGAAGATGATTTGATAATGAATCAAGATGATAATATACTTACGATGATGTTATGATGAATAAAGATGATTTTATGATGAATAAAGATGACAAGATGCTTAAGATTATGCTATGATAAATGATGATTATAAGACGTTACTATAACGGTTATGATGAGACGATGATGTCTATAAGATGATAATGCTTATATGTTAATGGTGTTTACAAGATGACGATGTTTATAAGATGCTATGATGTTTATGATGAATATGAAACTATGTTCTTAAGAATGGTTGAATGTCTGGTGGTTATTATGGGCAAGCGAGGAAGGTCTTGCCGCTCTCATAAATGAGCGATGGGGTACATCCGCTATCAAGGTGTAGCGATGGGGTACATCCGCCATCAAGGTGTAGTGATGGGTATCATCCGCAAAGCGAGGGGGTACATCCGCTATCAAGGCGTAGCGAGGGGTATCATCCGCTGAACAAAGAGATACATCCGCTATCAAGGTGTAGCGATGGGTATCATATGATGTGTTATGTCGAGCGAGGGGGGCCAATTATACCGCTGTCAAAATGGAACCCGGACAGTCCCATTTCTAATTAACATAGTTTGTTGTGAGCATATATGTGAAGTATGATGTTTAATCATTTATGGCAAGAACTAATGATTTTATGCATGACTATGAAACAGGGACAACCAAAGAGGGTTAGTATGATTAACCAGGAAGTATATGTTATCAATTACTTTCATGCATTTATTTATATGCCATTTCCTTATGATTATTAAGTAACGATGTATATGCTCATGATGGGTTGTTCCTGTAGGTACACCTTTGGACAATGGATTAAGGGCCGGGTTGTGGCAGTGAGCTTTGAGAAGCATGGAAGAAGTTAGGATGCAAGAACTTTTGGATAGTATCTACTCTAGGAGTAGAATAATTCTATCGCCTTAACATTCATTTTGTGAATGTAATTATTTTAGCTTTTAAAATTTCATTCTCGGCCCATAATTTTACTAGTTCTAAGCTACAACTGAAACCCTAAGACGTTATAAATGCATGTTTAGTCCCTAATAGGTGATTATTATGATGTTAAGGTAGGAAGACCCTACATTAGTGGTATCAGAGCAGTGGTTAGATAACCCGAGAATGAGTGAAGGGTAGCCTTAGCAATAGGTTGGCTAGGTGCTTACTTGTAAACATGTTGTGTGCATATGTTACCTATGAAGTATAGGATGCTATGCTAACATGTTTTATTTATCTAACGAGGTATTATATGAACTGCTTTTGGGTATTGTTGTTAACCCTTATCTTGCAGTATGGCAGCAAATGTCAACAAGTTTTGTGGAAAGGCACCACATATGTACTTCTCCGTCGCCCACGCCTCTTGTAGTCTCGACCCCCGCTGGAAGAAGTTTGATAACTGATCAGATTGGTTAAGACGACCTCATTTATTTTGAGGATAACAAACTGAGGACAAACTTGATTGTTCTGGGGATGTCAGTTGGTAGGCATTGATGTTCTGAACAGGTATCAGGCAGTTGTGGACTGCAGACAAGGACTGTCAGATTCAGGTCTGATATGGGAGTCCGATGGACATTCTATGGGGATGATTTCCGTTCAAGGATTCCGTTAATATCTGTTGTCAAGATGGCACAGTTATTGGAACGAGACCACAAAGGATATCTCAACTATACTGTTGTTATTACTGAAAAGAGGAAAGAGTTAAAGGCCGAGGATGTGCCCATGGTGGCGGTATTTCCTGATGCGTTTCCGGAAGGGATTCCCGGATTCCCACCGACGAGAGAGGTCGAATTTGGGATTGAGTTATTACCGGGGACGTCGGCCATTTCTCGTGCCCCTTGTAGGATGGCACCAGCGGAGCTAAGGGAATTAAAGATTCAGTTGCAAGAGCTCCTTGATAAAGGCTATATACGCCCTAGCGTATCGCCCTGGGGAGCACCAGTTTTATTTGTGAAGAAGAAAGATGGTTCGATGCGTTTGTGCATCGATTACAGACAACTGAACAAAGCTACAGTGAAGAATAAGTACCCACTCCCGAGGATCGATGATTTGTTTGATCAGTTGCAGGGTACGAGGCTCTACAGCAAGATCGATCTGAGGTCAGGGTACCATCAGATTCGAGTAAGAGAAGAGGATGTTCAGAAGACAGCCTTCAGGACGAGGTATGGGCACTATGAATTCCTAGTCATGCCTTTTGGGGTGACAAATGCCCTGGCTGTTTTCATGAGTTTGATGAACAAGGTGTTCCAGCCATTTTTGGACCAATTCGTCATAGTTTTCATTGACGATATACTCATCTACTCTCGGACCGAAGAAGATCATGTACGGCACTTGAGGACAGTACTTCAGATCCTCAGGGATCATCAGTTGTATGCAAGGCTTAGCAAGTGCGAGTTCTGGTTGGACAGCGTGGTATTCTTAGGCCATGTCATATCTAGCCAAGGGATATCTGTGGATCCCAGGAAGATTGAAGCTGTGATGGAGTGGGCAGCACCCACTTCTGTACCCGAGATACGGAGTTTTCTTGGCTTAGCAGGTTATTACCGACGTTTTGTCGAGGGATTTTTTAAGATCGCTAAGCCATTGACACAGCTGACTCAGAAAGGAGTCCCATTCTTTTGGTCAGAAGCTTGTGAGGAAAGCTTCCAAGAATTGAAGCGTCGTTTGACGACAGCGCCAGTGTTAGTGATTCCTTCTGAAGACAAGAGGTTGCCTTGTACACGAATACATCACTTCAAGGTTTGGGCTATGTGTTGATGCGAGATAAGCTTGTGCTGGCTTATGCATCGAGGCGGTTGAAACCACATGAGGCTAAGTACCCAGTCCACGATTTGGAGCTGGCAACCATTATGTTTGCCTTGGAATTTGGAGGCATTACTTGGATGGTACGTCGTTTACCATCTACACGGACCATAAGAGCCTGAAGTTTTGTTCACACAGGCTGAGTTGAATATGCGACAAAGAGGATGAATGGACTTACTTGACTGTAAGATTGAGTACCATCCTGGTAAAGCAACTTAATAGCAGGCACCTTAAGTCGGAAGTGAAAAGTACTGCTGAGGACACTATGTGTTTATCAGCGATGATGACTTCTTATTGCCGTCCGGGCTATGATATTGATGTGGACACATCGCCGGTGCGAGTGTCGATCTTGTTGGCCGAGCCAGACATATTTGAGGTTATCAGGAAAGCCAGAGGTCGGATGATGAGGTTCAAGGATGGTCATCTATAGTACTTCAAGGACGGCCATCAAAGTTCAGAGTGGCAGAAGATGATTCATTGAGATTGAGCCACCGGTGGGTAGTCCCAGATACACCAGAGTTGCGTAAGGGAATGTTGGAGCGAGCCACAGTAGTCGGTTTACTATCCACCCAGGAGGAAGGAAGATGTACAAGGACTTAGGTGGTTAATTCTGGTGGAGACGCATGAAACATGATGTGATCAGTTATGTTAAGAGATGTTTAATCTGCCAACAAGTAAAGGCGGAAAGGCAGAGGCCTGGTGGCGAGCTGAATAGCTTGGAGGTACCTAAGTGGAAGTGGGAGCATATATCTATGGACTTCGTGACCCACTTGCCAAGGTCGGCCTCTGGATTTGATGCGATCTGGGTGATCGTGGATAGGCTGACGAAGGTAGCTCATTTCATCCCTTACAATATGACTTTCACGTATCTAAGGATGGCCCAATTATATGTACGGGATGTAGTGAGGTTGCATGGGATTCCAGTCTCAATTGTGTCTGACAGAGACCCAAGGTTTACTTCCCATTTCTGGGAGGGTTTCCAGACAGCTTTGGGCACCGAGGTGAGACTGAGTACAGCTTATCACCCTCAGACAGATGGCCAAACGGAGCGTACTATACAGACGCTCGAAGATATGCTGAGGGCATGTGTTTTGGAGTTTGATACTCCGTGGCAAGAATCTATACCACTGGTAGAGTTCTCATACAATAACAGCTATCAGGCGAGCATTCAAATGGCCCCTTTTGAAGCTCTTTACGGACGACGATGTAGGTCACCGCTGTATTGGGAGGACTTGGCGAGTAAAGCGGTCGGAGGACCGGATATGATTAAGGACATGGAGGAAAAGATTAAAATGATACGCTTAAAGATGAAAGCGGCCCAAGATAGGCAAGCAGCCTATGAAAATAAACGGCGACGGCCGCTAGAATTTCAAGTAGGAGACAAGGTCTTCTTGAAAATCTCGCCCTTCAGGGGTGTTGTTCGATTTGGTATGCGGGGGAAGTTATCCCCGAGGTATGTTGGACCGTACGAGGTGTTACAGCGTATCGGCACTTTGGCTTACCGATTGGCTCTACCGCCGTCTTTATCTGGGATTCATGATGTTTTCCATGTTTCTATGCTACGGAAGTATGAGCCAGACCCGTCTCATGTTTTACAGCCTACTGAAGTGCAGTTAGACTCAGATGTATCCTACGTTGAACGACCGGTCAGAATTCTGGATCGTGAGGATCGCAGACTACGAAGTAAAGTTATACCGATGGTCAAAGTTCAGTGGGATCGTCGGGGTGTCGAGGAGGCTACGTGGGAGACGGAGCGGCATATGATGCAGCATTACCCGGAACTATTTTCTGGTATGATTTATGTTTAGTTTCTTTTGGGTAAGTGCATGCGATTTCGAGGATGAAATCTTGTAAGTAGGGGAGTAATGTGATGCCCCGAAATTAATTAATTGCGAGTAAGGCATTAATTATGTTTATATGATGTATCATGTGTTGATGGATTTATGTGTTGGGTATTAAGATGTTAACATGATTTAATCGTGTTAATTATTAAATATGAGGAGGATGTGATTTTAGATGAAGTTTGGAACATTTTTGTGAAATGCTTTTAAAATACGGAGTATTTTATACATCATGTTAATTTGGGGTACAATTTTAATAACCCCACTATATTCCCCTTTTATCCCATTTTCCCTTAACTTCTTCCCCACCACTCAAAAACCCCCAATTCTCTCCCAAAGCCCTAACCTCACCCCATTTTCGAAATCCCTCAAAGGAGGAAGGAGGAAACTCCACAAAACTTGTGTTTGTGTGATCTTTGTTAAGATTTGGAGTCTTCAAGAGGTATGGAACCCTTCCTAAAGTTTTTATGAAGTTTGGATTTGAAATGGGATGATTTTGAAGTGATTTATGTGGGTTTGTTTGGGGTATGTGTTGTATGTTGTTGGGGTATGATTTTTGAAGTGTTTTATGTGGGTTTTAACAAGTTATAATGATGTTAGTGTGATTGGAAAGTTTGGGTTTGAATGGTATGGGATTGAACTTGGAAAATGCTCAAAAAAATGGCAAAAATCGCGACTCTGCGCGAGGCGATCGATCGCCTGAAAAGAGGCGACCGATCGCCATGGAGCAGTAGGCTTTTTGAAGGATAGGCGATTGATCGCCTAAAATGAGGCGACCGATCGCCGAGAGGCAGTAGCCAATCCAAGTGTTAGGCGATCGATCGCCATGTTTGAAGCGATCGATCGCCGCGAAGAAAAATTGGAGGCGATCGATCGCCTCAAGTAGCGATCGATCGCCACTGTGTAAAAGTTGGAAAATGATGATTTTTGTTGAATTTTTGGTATTTGGCTATTGTTTAGCTCCTAATATTGATTTGTGTGGTTGTGTAGAACCACCACAGGTGCCAACAACATCGAGGAGATAAAGTTCTCCAACTTCTCCACTTTTGGGAATTAAGGTACGTAAGAAGCGTACGGGCATCGGACGGTAACACACTCCTAACTCTGACTATGCATTAATTGCATAAGTATTTACGATGTTTATGATGATGTTATGATAAATGAAGATGATATGATGTTTATAATGATGATTATGATAAACAAGTTTATGATGATGATGTTATGATAAATGAAGATGATATGATGGTTATAATGACGATTATGATAAGCAAGTTATGATGACGATGATTATGATGATGTAGTTTATGATGATGATTTTGATAAGTAAGTTTATGATGATGGGATACGATGTTATTATGTGGTAAGACGCCACGGGGTAAGATGCCCATATGGCAAGAGGCCATACTCCTATATTACGATCATACTATGATTGCATAAGAATTTCCAATGCCATGATGGTGTACATAATGAATAAAAATGATAAGATGTTTAAGATGATGTTATGATAAGTAAGTCCATGATGAAGATGATTTGATAATGAATCAAGATGATAATATACTTACGATGATGTTATGATGAATAAAGATGATTTTATGATGAATAAAGATGACAAGATGCTTAAGATTATGCTATGATAAATGATGATTATAAGACATAACTATAACGGTTATGATGAGACGATGATGTCTATAAGATGATAATGCTTATATGTTAATGGTGTTTACAAGATGACGATGTTTATAAGATGCTATGATGTTTATGATGAATATGAAACTATGTTCTTAAGAATGGTTGAATGTCCGGTGGTTATTATGGGCAAGCGAGGAAGGTCTTGCCGCTCTCATAAATGAGCGATGGGGTACATCCGCTATCAAGGTGTAGCGATGGGTATCATCCGCTGAGCGATGGGGTACATCCGCCATCAAGGTGGGTATCATCCGCAAAGCGAGGGGGTACATCCGCTATCAAGGCGTAGCGAGGGGTATCATCCGCTGAACAAAGAGATACATCCGCTATCAAGGTGTAGCGATGGGTATCATATGATGTGTTATGTCGAGCGAGGGGGGCCAATTATACCGCTGTCATAATGGAACCCGGACAGTCCCATTTCTAATTAACATAGTTTGTTGTGAGCATATATGTGAAGTATGATGTTTAATCATTTATGGCAAGAACTAATGATTTTATGCATGACTATGAAACAGGGACAACCAAAGAGGGTTAGTATGATTAACCAGGAAGTATATGTTATCAATTACTTTCATGCATTTATTTATATGCCATTTCCTTATGATTATTAAGTAACGATGTATATGCTCATGATGGGTTGTTCCTGTAGGTACACCTTTGGACAAATGGATTAAGGGCCGGGTTGTGGCAGTGAGCTTTGAGAAGCATGGAAGAAGTTAGGATGCAAGAACTTTTGGATAGTATCTACTCTAGGAGTAGAATAATTCTATCGCCTTAACATTCATTTTGTGAATGTAATTATTTTAGCTTTTAAAATTTCATTCTCGGCCCATAATTTTACTAGTTCTAAGCTACAACTGAAACCCTAAGACGTTATAAATGCATGTTTAGTCCCTAATAGGTGATTATTATGATGTTAAGGTAGGAAGACCCTACACCTGGGCTTTAGCATGCAGGGCGGACCTGTGCTTTTAATTGGTGCCAGGGCCTCATACACCTGGGCTTTAGCATGCAGGGCGGACCTGTGCTTTTAATTGGTGACAGGGCCTCATACACCTGGGCTTTAGTGACAGGGATGACCTGCACTTTTAAATGGTGCCAGGGCCTCATACACCTGGGCTTTAATGACAGGGATGACCTGCACTTTTAATTGGTGCCAGGGCCTCATACACCTGGGCTTTAGCATGCAGGGCGGACCTGTGCTTTTAATTGGTGCCAGGGCCTCATACACCTGGGCTTTAGTGACAGGGATGACCTGCACTTTTAATTGGTGCCAGGGCCTCATACACCTGGGCTTTAGCATGCAGGGCGGACCTGTGCTTTTAATTGGTGCCAGGGCCTCATACACCTGGGCTTTAGTGACAGGGATGACCTGTACTTTTAATTTCGGATAAGAGATTTAAAAGGAAAGTTCATTAAATAACAGCGTTCGTACATTGAATTGAAATAACAACAAAATGCCTAGGAATAATATTTTCTGAGGTGATATGCATTCCAAGGTCTTTTTAGGCGTCGGCCTCCGCCCTCCTCTAAGTAGTACGACCCGGAACTCAGTTTCTGGACTACTTTGTATGGTCCCTCCCATCGGGGGTCAAGCTTTCTTACCTCCCCTACTGGGTTGACCTTTTTGAGGACGAGGTCCCCCACCTGAAAATTTCGGGGTACCACCCTTTTGTTGTAGGCTCTGACTATCTTGCTGCGGTAAGCCTCCATCCTTATAGCCGCCCTTTCCCGTTTCTCATAGATCAGATCCAAGTCCAGAGCCCGGTGTTCCTCATTGTCGCCATCATACGCTTGGACCCTGGCAGAGGTCTTTCCGACCTCAGCTGGTAGCACGGCCTCCGTTCCATATACCATGCTGAAAGGCGTTTCTCCAGTTGGGACGCGAGCTGTCGTTCTGTAAGCCCACAACACACTTGGTAACTCGTCCACCCAGTCCTTGCCAACCCCGTATAGTCTGGCCTTTAACGCTTGCACAATTGATCGGTTGGTGACCTCTGTCTGCCCGTTGCTCTGCGGATAACCCACTGATGTAAAGGCTTGTTTGATCTTCATTTCCTTGCAACAAGCCATTAACCTCTGCCCCTGGAACTGCCTCCCATTGTCTGATATTAATTTCCTGGGTACTCCAAAATGGCAAACTATGTTCTTCCACAGAAAGTCCAGCACATTCTCCTCGGCGATCTTGGCTAAAGGCTCGGCCTCGACCCACTTCGAGAAATAATCTACAGCCACCAACAGAAATTTCTTTTGCTTCGGGGCCATCGGGAAAGGTCCCACGATATCCAAAACCCATTTATCGAAAGGGCAGGCCGATGTTACCGCTTTCATGAGACTTGCTGGCCTTAACTGGAACTTACTGTTCCTCTGACAACCCTCACAAGTGACTACAGTCCTGATCGCGTCATTCCTCAGGGTCGGCCAGAAATATCCAGCAAGGAGGGTCTTTCTGGCCAGAGCCAACCCCCCGAGATGGTCTCCGCAGCATCCCTCGTGAATTTCTCTGAGCACATATTCTGCCTCTCCCGCGTTGAGACATCGGAGGAGGGGTCCGGCAAATGACCTCTTATATAACACATCCTCTATCAGAACAAAACGGAATGCATGCCTCTTCAACCGCCGGGCTTGGTTCTTATCAGCGGGTACTTCAAGCTTTCTTAAGTAGTTCAAAATCGGGGCCATCCAACCTAACACCTCGGGGGCCTCGGTGACGGGCCGAGTTGACGGAATCAATTCTGTCTGAAATATGAACTCCCTCTGTGACAAAGGAACCAGGGATGTTGACCACTTGGAGAGCTCATCAGCTTCCTGATTATCCTCCCTAGGGATCTGCACTATGTGATATCCCCGAAATGGTTAATTGCATTTGGGCATTAATTACGATTATTATGATTAATTATGTGGTAATTAATTATGTGTTGGAATTTATTTACCTTATGGAAATGCATGGTCATGTGGATAGGGTGACCCGGGGTTGCATTTCAGGGTGCATGTGGTGCATGTGGGGTAAATATTATTGGAAGCATGATTTATTTGCCTTTGGTAGCAATTAATTGGAAATCATGTGTTTAATTGATATTTGGTGCATTATGAGTAAATGCTTTGAAAAATATCATGTTGGGGCGTTTTATACACCATAGAATTATTTTGGTATGCATTTTATTAAACCCAACACTTTTATACCCAACCCCACCTCATCCAAATCACTTTTACTTTACCAAATCATTTCCCACACAAACCCTTCCCTCATTTTCGAGTTCCAGCCTTGGGGTGAAGAGAAGCCCTTGCAAAATCTTATTTTGTGGCGTATATTGGGTGATTTGAGGTCCCCAAGAGGTATGGATACCTCATGGTTGATTTTGTTGTGTTTTGTTTAAGTTTGGGTTGGTTTTGAATGGTTTTAAAATGGGTTTGTGTTGGGTTGTTGTGGGTTTGGTTAATGGTTAGATTTATACTTGTTTTGAAGTATGTTTTGGTGGTTTATGTTAATATTTATGTTGTTGGTTGGTTGGATTAAGTGTTGGAATGGATTGGAATGGTTTTGAGGTGCAAAAATGGAGTTTTTCGGGTAACAGAGGTTGGCGATCGATCGCTCCTTTCCAGGCGATCGATCGCGCCCAGGCAGTGGGTTTTGCAAGCGTTTGGCGATCGATCGCCACTCTTGGGCGATCGATCGGCGCGGCTGGCGATCGATCGCGCCAAGGGTGGCGATCGATCGCCGAAGGGTGCAAATTTTTGATTCTCGGACAGTGAGGATTGGCGATCGATCGCCGTGAGGGGCGATCGATCGCGAAAACCAAAATTTGGTATTTTTGGATTTTTTGTAGGATTTTTGGGATTGGACTATTATTGGGTTCTAATATTGATTTGTGTGAATGTGTAGAACCATCCCAGGTGGCAACACAGCCAAGGTATTGAAGTCCTACCATATCCTACATTTTGGAAAGGTACGTAGTGGACGTACGGGCACCCCAACGGTACATGTATCTTATATACTTATTGTTATGCATTGTGGATGCAAGTATATATGTGGTATTGCATAGTGGATGCAAATACATGTTATGCATGATGTTTATAGATGCATATGATTATTGGTGCATATCCCATGAGTCGTGGTCATCCCTTGATGATTTTAATGCTTGCCGCTATTTGTTTTGGTTCCGCTAAATGTGAAGCGAGGGGTGGGAGCGCCGCATGTCACATTTGAGCGTGGTTATCATATAGGACGAGGAAAGGGTATTTGCCGCTCAATGAGAGGCGAGGGGTGGGAGTCCCGCAGTCCATTGAAGCGAGGTTATCCTATGCCGTCTATATGTAAATAAGCGAGGGGCATTAAAATACATTGTGATGGACAGACTAGGGATTGGTGATCAGTATTTGGATTGGTGAAATGGTATATGTTCATGACATGTTTAGACCATTTAAAATAATCTATTGATTATACTCATGAGTTATGGTACAGGGACAACCAAACGGGAAGCGTTTGAAATGCATGGGGAAAACAGGAAGTGTTTTATTATGATTATGCATTTACGCTTTATCTTCATATTGTGTTGAATATGAATGATTATTATTGCTCATGTTTGGGGGTTGTCCTTGTAGGTACCTTTTTGGCATGATAGAAGGGCTTGAACGGGTTGAGGTGGTGAGCTTGACGAGCATTCTATTGAGGATGAAAGGACAGGATTATTTTGGATAGTATCTACTCTAGGAGTAGTATAAAACTATAGTTGCACACATTCTTTTGATTGGAATGTAATTAATCCATTTGGTAGTCCTTATTTTTTTTTGGCATGTAATGCTTAAGCTCATAGACTCAACACTGTTCTTTTAGACTCTGATTTGTTTATATTAGCTCTATTATGCCTTAATTCCGCACTTAAGGATTAGGGTCCTTACATTAGTGGTATCAGAGCAGTGGTTAGAGAACCCGGGAACGAGTGAAGGGTAGCCTTAGCATGATAGGCTAGGTGCTTACGTTTGAAGCATGTTTATGCATGTGGTGCATATTTTGTATATCCTGTTATACTAACATGCTTATATCACTCCTGTTATCTAACGGTATATCATGTACTGCTTTGGAATTGTTGTTAATATTTGTATTACAGCATGGCTGCTAATGAGGAAGTTGGAGATATTGGTAGTGTGAATGCAAGCGTCGGTCAAGTGAACCCTCTACCTCCACCGGCCGTAGGCATGGAACCAGTGGTTCAGTTATTGCTACCGGGTGAGATTAGCTTGACTCAGTTTCTGTCTTATCATCCGCCCCGGTTTGAGGGGACAGAGTCCGGAGAAGAGGCTGAAGAGTGGTTGGAAAGACTTGAGCAGATCTTTGTATCGGCTCCTTGTGCTGTGACAGCTTGGCTGAGGCTGGCGGAGTTTCAATTAGCCAAGAAACCTCTGATGTGGTGGAGGAGCACAGTAATGGAAATGAGAGCACTGGGTGCTGTGATTGATTGGACGCTCTTCAGGACTAGGTTTCTGAACCGATACTTCTCCGCAGCAGCAAGACAGACAAAGGAGGATGAATTTACAAGTCTGAAGCAGGGGAACATGTCAGTGGCAGACTATGCCACACGGTACTCTTCATTGCTGAGGTACGTTCCCCACATTGCCACCAGTGGGCACGCTAAGATGAGACACTTTATGAAGGGATTGCGACCGGAGCTCTATGACCGGGTTATCACTAATAACCCAACTTCTTTTGATGATGCTCTCACAAGAGCGGAGCTTGCTGAGCTAGGAGTGGGAGCTTACGCTATGCCGCCACCAGTACCGCAGCAGAGGCAGACTAGTGACAGCTTGAGGCCTCGGGGAGAGCCATTTAAACCCCGTGGTGCCTCTTCATCTTCGCGATATGGTGGAAAGAAACACTTTGGTCAGAAGCAGGATGGCAAGAAGGGCAATTGGTCGGCCAATAGAGGATCTTCACAAGGGGATAGGCCGGGAGAGCCGAGGTACAATAATTGTGGAGGGCCACATTCTTCAAACAAGTGTCCTGCATGTTATGTCTGTGGCAAGATGGGCCACATTGCTCGGTATTGCCCCACACGGGGAGGACAGTCAGAGTATCAGGGCAGCAGGCTGAGGTTTGAAGATAGGACAGTGCAGCAGAGGCAGCAGTTTGGGCCTCGACCATCGGGAGGTCAGACAGTAGGACCACCCCAGGGGCAGGTATATGCACTGACCAGGGAGCAGGCCCAGGCAGCCCCAGAGGAGGTGATTGCCGGTACGTGTCATTTATTTACGTACCCTGCATTTATTTTGATCGATACAGGTGCCTCCCATTCTTTTGTATCGGTGGGTTTTGTGGAAAGACACCATATGCGCACGTCTTCTTTACCCACGCCTCTCCTTGTCTCGACACCCACTGGAAGAAATGTCGTTGCGGATCAGTTTATGGCAGACTGCCTCATTTATTTTGAGGGCAACGAGTTGAGATCAGACTTGATTGTGCTGGGTATGTCAGAATTCGACTGCATCTTGGGTATTGATGTTCTGAACAGATATCAGGCAGTGGTAGATTGCCGACAGAGGACAGTGAAGTTCAGACCTGAGTTGGGCAGTCAGTGGACTTTCTATGGCAACGGTTCTCGTGCGAAGATTCCGTTGATTTCAGCGATCAAGATGACTCAGTTGTTGGAACGTGGTGACACGGGCTATCTTATTTATGCCGTGGACACGTCTGGGAAGAGTAAGGAACTAAGAGTTGAGGATGTGCCAGTAGTGGTAGAGTTCGCTGATGTATTCCCAGAAGAGATCCCAGGATTCCCACCGGCTAGGGAAGTTGAGTTTGGGATCAAGCTGTTGCCAGGGACATCCGCTATCTCTCGTGCACCTTATAGGATGGCACCGGCTGAGTTGAGAGAGTTGAAAGAACAGTTGCAGGATCTCCTGGATAAGGGGTATATACGCCCGAGCGTGTCGCCATGGGGCGCACCAGTTCTCTTTGTGAAAAAGAAGGACGGTTCGATGCGGTTGTGTATCGATTACCGGCAACTGAATAAGGCTACAGTGAAGAACAAGTATCCTCTTCCAAGGATCGACGATCTGTTTGATCAGTTGCAAGGTACCAGGGTGTATAGCAAGATTGATTTGAGATCCGGGTATCATCAGATTCGGGTCAGAGAGGAAGATGTGCAGAAGACAGCGTTCCGGACCCGATATGGACATTATGAGTTCTTAGTGATGCCGTTCGGCGTGACGAATGCTCCAGCAGTCTTCATGAGTCTGATGAACAGAGTGTTTCAGCAGTATCTTGATCAGTTCGTCATTGTATTTATTGATGACATTCTCATCTACTCCCGGAGCGAGGAGGAGCATGTGAAACACTTGAGGACAGTGCTTCAGATTCTTAGAGAGCATCAGTTATATGCTAAGCTCAGTAAGTGTGAATTTTGGCTGAGCAGTGTAGTGTTTCTGGGGCATGTCATATCGAGCAGCGGAATATCTGTAGATCCCAAGAAGATTGAGGCTGTGATGGAGTGGGCTGCCCCCACTTCTGTGCCTGAGATCCGGAGTTTCCTTGGTTTGGCTGGGTATTATCGACGCTTCGTCGAGGGCTTTTCAAAGATTGCCAAGCCGTTGACTCAGTTGACTCAGAAGGGTGTACCTTTCTTTTGGTCAGGAGCTTGTGAGGAGAAGATGTGTCTATTTCTAGTCACATCAAACACCCCCATACTTACTCTTTACTCGACCTCGAGTAAACAATTAAACCTACAATATTTTTGGTTGGCTCATAGGTTCATAACAAAGCAACTTGTTCTCACTTTACTGCCTCAACAATTTTAACATGCATAATAATGAACGGCGGTGAAAAGTTAACAGTGGAACAAGTTCAATCCCTAAACATTTCGTACCCAACGAAGTAGTGAACGTGTGTGTGTGGTCATAAACAAGTGTTGTGTACAAATTATAGATTCAAAATATGCAAAGCCATAATAGTTCAAGTCATACACTAACACAAGTATAAGCTCACTTGCACACTCTTCTCCACTATCTTAGCTACTTTGCAAACACAAATCAAGTAGGTCTTTATTAGCTTGTAGCTTGGCCTAGGTATTGGCTTATGAAAGAAAGGGTAAGGATATTCAAACAAGAGAGTATGATGAAATGCACACTAAAAGCTTCTCTTCTTGTATGAATTTTTCAACTTTGTTCTTTTTCACAAGGTCTATTTCAACACTTTGCTTCTTTTGTGCCTTGGCTCCCCTTGGAGTCATATTTTTCATCTATTTTTCAAGGCATCCCTTTTTCTTTCATGCATTCCATTCTTTTGACAATTAAGCTCACAAATAAACTTCAATGATTCCCAAGTGTATTTGAATGAAATACATCATACTCCCTTAAAAGGTGTGGATTAAAATTACATTTAGGCTTAAAGGGTAGGATGATAAGCTAGTCAAGAAATGTTGAATGGGGGTCTTTAGTATGCTTAGCATACTACCATTCTTTTACATTTAAGGCTCGAAATAGGTACTAGAGAATGATTTTGTTTACATGGTAGGCTTGAAAGGCTCAAACGCATCAAAGATTGCCTATATCACTTTCATGTTTGCAAGTAGTCTAGACATACGCCTCAAAGAGCATGTAGTTAAGTTCTAGCATGTATTAGAGACTTCTTAAGACTATCACAAAATTTACACAATCTTCACTAAGTGATGCACACTTCACAAATCATGACAATAGTGTACTCAAAATATTCAACTACTAAGTTAAAGCACACTTTGCATTAGAGTTCAAAGTGTTCCAAGGTTAACAATTCACCTATGTTCAAAAACATGCATGCTATCAATTAGGTTTCATCATGGGCTAGTGATTATAAGCATGTGTTCATTACTAACTATGAGCTCAAAATTTTAAATTTTTCGATTTTTTTTGTATTTTTGCAATAAGAAAAACAATAACACACTACTAATCCCTCCCCCATACTTAAATCTTACATTGTCCCCAATGTAAGGCAAATTTATTTTGTGTCAATTATCAAAGAACTAGTAACAATGGGGGGTTTGGACTGGATTACTACTACTTAGCAAATATCAAACTAATTAACGAGTCTAACTAAAATGATTAAAACTTATGGGATTAAAGCGATTCTTGGTTTTCAGGTAACCGTACTTTTGGAAAATTATCTTTTAGTCATCAAATCAAAACATTCAAATTCTTTCAATTATCTATCGATTGGAAATTCAATTCCTACTCATCTTATTCGTAGTCAAAGAGAAAACAGCATTCAATTCAACCCTTACCAAATCTCTAATCACCACTACAGCCGTTAATGATTAAATCAATGATAGTTTTCAAAACTAATGAGTTCGACAAATCTAATCAATAAAAACTACAGCCGTTAGAATTGATTACTCAATCGTTTCTCCTAAGAATTCAATATGACCTACAGCCGGTTAATTATTAATCTTAGTTGTTTCTTAGCAAACTATCGATTATGTTATTGAATATTAGGTGATCGGTCTAATACACAAGCACAACAATCATGGAATTCGAATTCTGAGAAACCAATTGAAATCGAAGATTAATTCAACAATCAAACCGAATTTTCATAAAAGATTTAAATCCAAAAGTAGGTATCCCTTCAACCAAGAATCGAAGGGTTTTAGCCTAGCATAATTAAATCTAAAAGCAATAAAAATTCAATGGAAAACATTAAATAAATAAAGGAAAAGAAATTACTAATATAAATCACGATTCCGGCTTGTCAATTCCGGTTCCGTTCTTCGTCGTTCTTGAAGAAAACTTTGAAAGAAAATTAATCTAAAATCCTAAAATATTCTAAGAGTATGAAATTATGCTTAAAATGAGGTAAAAATCGTGTATATGAGGTATGGAGGCTGATGGAGTAGGGTAAAATCCATGTGGAAAGGAAAGAAATCAAGAATTTTAATTTTCCAAAATTCTATAGGCGTAATTACGCCTGAAAGTGGCGTAAATACGCCTGGTGACGTGTCACAAAATGGCTTTCTGCGTTTCTGGCGTAATTACGCCTCAGAATGGCGTAGCTACGCCTGTAATGCCGTAGCGTTGGCGTAATTACGCCTGTGAATGGCGTAATTACGCCTGTCCTCCATTTTTCTGGCGAGTTTTGTATTTTGGCCATAACTTTCACATACGAACTCCGAATTCGACGAGTCAGCTGTCCACGAGAAGATAACTAAAAGTTCTACAACTTTTATATGGACCACATTCCCAAAACTTGGCTGGAATACATAGAAATTTGAGGAGAAAGGAGCAACATGTGTCTTTGATTCCGGTTTTTTTCCTCTTTTCTTCAACTTTATTGCTTCTTTCATCATTTTAGCTTGATTTCTTCACTTTTCCCTACATTTACACAAATATACGATTAGGTAGCATATGTATCAATTTATCCATCAAAATATACCAAATCGTAGACAATTAAGCGTAATAGATGTGTCTATTTCTAGTCACATCAGGAGAGCTTCCAGGAATTAAAGCACCGCTTGACGACGGCGCCAGTGTTGGTGATCCCGACGGAGAACTCCAGATTTGTTCTGTATACTGACGCATCACTACAGGGCCTTGGGTGTGTTCTGATGCAAGATAAGCATGTGGTAGCTTATGCATCGAGGCAGTTGAAGCCGCATGAGACCAGATATCCAGTTCATGACTTGGAATTGGCGGCTATCATCTTCGTCCTGAAGATCTGGAGGCATTATTTGTATGGTACTTCGTTTACCATCTACACGGATCACAAGAGCCTCAAGTTTTTATTCACTCAGGCAGAGCTGAACATGAGGCAGAGGAGGTGGATGGACCTACTCAAGGACTATGACTGCGAGATAGGGTACCATCCGGGGAAAGCCAATTTGACAGCAGACGCTTTGAGCCGGAAAGTGAGGAGTTCTGCTGAGGACGTCATTCATCTGTCTGCTATGATGACCTCCTATTGTCATTTGGGCTATGACTTTGACATTGATGCATCGCCTGTGTATGTATCGACTCTGTTAGCCGAGCCAGACATCTATGAGGATATCAGGAGAGCTCAGAGGTCAGACGATGAGGTTCAGAGGTGGTTATCTTTAGTACATCTTGGTCAGCCAACGAAGTTCAGAGTGGCCGATGACGGGTCTTTGAGATTGGGTGACCGTTGGGTGGTTCCGAGTACGCCAGAGTTGCGTAAAGGGATCTTGGAGCGAGCTCACAGTAGCAGACTTAGCATCCACCCAGGCGGGAGGAAGATGTACAGAGATCTGCGTGGTCAGTTTTGGTAGAAAAGGATGAAGTCCGATGTCGTCGCTTTTGTAAAGAGATGTTTGATCTGCCAGCAGGTTAAGGCAGAGAGACAGAGACCTGGCGGCGAGTTGAGAAGCTTGGAGATACCGAAGTGGAAGTGGGAGCACATTTCCATGGACTTCGTGACTCATTTGCCGAGGAGTGCTTCAGGCTTCGATGCTATTTGGGTGATTGTGGACAGATTACAAAGGTAGCCCACTTTATCCCCTATAGCATGACGTTCACATTTTTGAGGATGGCGCAGTTGTATATTAGAGATGTGGTGAGATTGCATGGGATCCCCGTTTCCATAGTGTCAGATCGAGATCCGCGATTCACATCTCATTTTCAGTCAGCTTTGGGAACTGAAGTCAGATTGAGCACTGCTTATCATCCTCGGACGGATGGCCAGACCGAGCGCACTATTCAGACGCTCGAGGACATGCTGAGAGCTTGTGTTTTGGAGTTCGATGCCTCTTGGCAGGATTCAGTGCCTTTGGTAGAGTTTTCGTATAACAATAGCTACCAGGCGAGTATTCAGATGGCTCCGTTTGAAGCTCTTTATGGCAGACGGTGTAGATCACCCTTGTGTTGGGATGATTTGGACCGCAGATCGGTCGGAGGACCGGAGTTGATTCGAGAGATGGAAGGAAAGATAAAGACAATAAGGCAGAAAATGAAAGCGGCCCAGGACAGACAGGCAGCTTATGCAAATAAACGGCGGAGACCGTTGGAATTTCAGCTGGGAGATAAGGTCTTTTTGAAGATCTCGCCTTTCAGGGGCGTTGTGCGATTTGGGATGCGCGGGAAACTGTCTCCGAGGTATGTTGGACCGTACGAGATCTTACAGCGCATTGGCACCTTAGCTTACCGACTGGCTTTGCCGCCTTCTTTATCTGGTATACATGATGTGTTTCATGTATCGATGCTGCGGAAGTATGAGCCGGATCCGTCTCATGTGTTACAGCCTTCCGAAGTTCAGTTAGAGTCCGATATATCTTATGTGGAACGGCCTGTCAGGATTCTGGATCGAGCAGACCGTAGACTTCGGAACAAAGTGATACCTATGATCAAGGTTCAGTGGGATCGCAGGGGTGTCGAGGAGGCTACGTGGGAGACGGAGCGGCATATGGTGCAGCACTACCCGGAACTATTCTCTGGTATGTGTTTATGTTTAGTTTCCTTTTGGGGTAAGTGCATGTGATTTCGAGGACGAAATCTTATAAGTAGGGGAGTATTGTGATATCCCCGAAATGGTTAATTGCATTTGGGCATTAATTACGATTATTATGATTAATTATGTGGTAATTAATTATGTGTTGGAATTTATTTACCTTATGGAAATGCATGGTCATGTGGATAGGGTGACCCGGGGTTGCATTTCCGGGTGCATGTGGTGCATGTGGGGTAAATATTATTGGAAGCATGATTTATTTGCCTTTGGTAGCAATTAATTGGAAATCATGTGTTTAATTGATATTTGGTGCATTATGAGTAAATGCTTTGAAAAATATCATGTTGGGGCGTTTTATACACCATAGAATTATTTTGGTATGCATTTTATTAAACCCAACACTTTTATACCCAACCCCACCTCATCCAAATCACTTTCACTTTACCAAATCATTTCCCACACAAACCCTTCCCTCATTTTCGAGTTCCAGCCTTGGGGTGAAGAGAAGCCCTTGCAAAATCTTATTTTGTGGAGTATATTGGGTGATTTGAGGTCCCCAAGAGGTATGGATACCTCATGGTTGATTTTGTTGTGTTTTGTTTAAGTTTGGGTTGGTTTTGAATGGTTTTAAAATGGGTTTGTGTTGGGTTGTTGTGGGTTTGGTTAATGGTTAGATTTATACTTGTTTTGAAGTATGTTTTGGTGGTTTATGTTAATATTTATGTTGTTGTTGGTTGGATTAAGTGTTGGAATGGATTGGAATGGTTTTGAGGTGCAAAAATGGAGTTTTTCGGGTAACAGAGGTTGGCGATCGATCGCCCCTTTCCAGGCGATCGATCGCGCCCAGGCAGTGGGTTTTGCAAGCGTTTGGCGATCGATCGGCGCGGCTGGCGATCGATCGCGCCAAGGGTGGCGATCGATCGCCGAAGGGTGCAAATTTTTGATTCTCGGACAGTGAGGATTGGCGATCGATCGCCGTGAGGGGCGATCGATCACGAAAACCAAAATTTGGTATTTTTGGATTTTTTGTAGGATTTTTGGGATTGGACTATTATTGGGTTCTAATATTGATTTGTGTGAATGTGTAGAACCATCCCAGGTGGCAACACAGCTAAGGTATTGAAGTCCTACCATATCCTACATTTTGGAAAGGTATGTAGTGGACGTACGGGCACCCCAACGGTACATGTATCTTATATACTTATTGTTATGCATTGTGGATGCAAGTATATATGTGGTATTGCATAGTGGATGCAAATACATGTTATGCATGATGTTTATAGATGCATATGATTATTGGTGCATATCCCATGAGTCGTGGTCATCCCTTGATGATTTTAATGCTTGCCGCTATTTGTTTTGGTTCTGCTAAATGTGAAGCGAGGGGTGGGAGCGCCGCATGTCACATTTGAGCGTGGTTATCATATAGGACGAGGAAAGGGTATTTGCTGCTCAATGAGAGGCGAGGAGTGGGAGTCCCGCAGTCCATTGAAGCGAGGTTATCCTATGCCGTCTATATGTAAATAAGCGAGGGGCATTAAAATACATTGTGATGGACAGACTAGGGATTGGTGATCAGTATTTGGATTGGTGAAATGGTATATGTTCATGACATGTTTAGACCATTTAAAATAATCTATTGATTATACTCATGAGTTATGGTACAGGGACAACCAAACGGGAAGCGTTTGAAATGCATGGGGAAAACAGGAAGTGTTTTATTATGATTATGCATTTACGCTTTATCTTCATATTGTGTTGAATATGAATGATTATTATTGCTCATGTTTGGGGGTTGTCCTTGTAGGTACCTTTTTGGCATGATAGAAGGGCTTGAACGGGTTGAGGTGGTGAGCTTGACGAGCATTCTATTGAGGATGAAAGGACAGGATTATTTTGGATAGTATCTACTCTAGGAGTAGTATAAAACTATAGTTGCACACATTCTTTTGATTGGAATGTAATTAATCCATTTGGTAGTCCTTATTTTTTTTGGCATGTAATGCTTAAGCTCATAGACTCAACACTGTTCTTTTAGACTCTGATTTGTTTATATTAGCTCTATTATGCCTTAATTCCGCACTTAAGGATTAGGGTCCTTACACACTATGCTCCACTCCACGAAACTTTCTGACATCTCCTGTATAGCCTTCAAGTATTCTATCATCTTCTCGCTTTTGGCTTCGTAATTCCCTTTCACCTGCTGAGTGGCCAGCTGGGAGTCCGAGTGAAGGATCACTTGGCTGGCACCGACCTCCTTTGCCAACCTCAGCCCGATCAGTATAGCCTCGTATTCTGCTTCATTATTAGAAGCCCGGAAATCCAATCTGATAATGACCTTCATCTTTTCACCCGCGGGGGATATCAGAACCATCCCCACTCCACTGCCTTCACTGTTAGCTGCTCCATCCACGTATACCCTCCACGGCCCCTCAGCCTCAACCTCTATCATCTCTGCGAGGAAATCTGATAAAGCCTGAGCTTTGATGGATGACCGAGGTTGGTAGGTTACGTCGTACTCGCCGAGCTCGATTGTCCATTTCACCAATCTTCCCGATACATCAGGCTGGGTCATTATCCTCCCCATGGGGCTGTTGGTTAGCACTGAGATGGGGTGTGACAAAAAGTAGGGTCTCAGCCTCCTTGCGGTTATGACCAAAGCTAATGCCAATTTCTCGACCTCTGGGTACCTGAGTTCCGCCCCTCTCAGTGCATGGCTGACATAATACACCGGCCTCTGGTCACCGTCCTGTTTTATCAGTACCGAGCTAACAGCGCTCTCTGTAGCAGACAAATAGATCCATAATCGCTCGCCGGGCTCTGGCTTTACCAGGACGGGTAGCTCGGCCAAGTGCCTCTTCAAGTCAGAGAAAGCTTTCTCGCACTCGTCGTCCCAATCGAACTTTTTCGCCTTTCTTAGCACTTGGAAGAAAGGGTAACTCCTATGAGCTGACCTAGAGATAAAACGAGCTAAGGACGCAATCCGCCCTGTCAGTTTTTGCACCTCTTTTATGCTGCGAGGTGAGGTCATCTCTTGAATTGCTCTGACTTTTTTCCGGGTTGACCTCGATCCCCCTCTCTGTTACCATGAAACCCAAGAATTTACCGCACTTCACACCAAATACGCACTTAGCCGGATTTAATTTCAGACCAAACCTGCTTAGTGTGGCAAAGGTTTCCTCTAAGTCAGGCAACAGGTCTGCCTGGCCTTTAGATTTACCAAGATGTCATCCACATAGACCTCAATGTTCCTTCCCGCCTGGTTTTCAAACACTTTGTCCATCAACCTCTGGTATGTGGCCCCGGCGTTCTTGAGGCCAAAGGGCATGACCACATAGCAGAACGTTCCATCCGACGTGATAAAACTGACCTTATCCTGGTCCTCTTTTGCCAAGGGTATTTGGTGATATCCCTGGTACGCGTCCATGAAACTTAACAGCTCGT
This sequence comes from Haberlea rhodopensis, assembly GCA_907163345.1. Classification (NCBI taxonomy): domain Eukaryota; kingdom Viridiplantae; phylum Streptophyta; class Magnoliopsida; order Lamiales; family Gesneriaceae; genus Haberlea; species Haberlea rhodopensis. Next base: position 102,763 of record CAJQUN010000699.1, on the reverse strand, counting down.
ACCCCGAGGTGGAGTCTACCATCTGATCGATCCGGGGTAGGGGATAACAGTCCTTGGGACAGGCTTTGTTCAAATTACGAAAGTCGATGCACATCCTCCATTTTCCCGCCGACTTTGGAACCAAAACCACGTTTGACAACCAGGTGGGGAATTGTACCTCCCTTATCTGCCCGGCCTTCAGCAAGGTCTGAACCTCGGCTCGGATAATTCTGTCTTTATCTGGTCCAAAATGCCTCTTCTTTTGCCGGGTTACTTTGACTTCTGGATTGACATTTAACCTGTGCTGGGCTACCGTGGGCAACACCCCTGTCAGCTCGGTTGGAGACCAGGCGAATATTCCGGCATGCTTGGACAGGCATTTCACTAAATCGTACTTCAGGACGCTGTCTAGGTCAGCCGCTACTCTTGTGGTTTTATCGGGCTGTCCTGGGACTAATATAATTTCCTCTTCCCCGTCCCGCACTGCCTGCACCTCCTGCACCATCTGCACTCCCCTATCCTCCCGTCCTTCATCACCGCCCCTTCGGGATCTTTTCACCTCTAACCTCACAGTTTCTGCGTAGCATTTCTTGGATGAGGGCTGGTCTCCCCTAACTTCCCCCACTCTTTTTCCTACAGGGAACTTTATCTTTTGGTGGAAGGTGGAGGCCACAGCCCTGAACTCGTTCATAGCTGGTCTTCCCAGAATGATGTTGTACGAAGACGAGGCCGCCACAATGGTGAATGTGATCAACCTTGTTTTCCGATCTTCGTTACATCCCAGGGAAAGGGGCAGGGAAATCTGACCGAGGGGGTACACGGTGTGCCCGGCGAAGCCAAATAGGGGGGTGTTGATTGTCTCGAGGTGATACCCTCCTAAGTCCATCTGCCGAAAAGCTTCATCAAACAACACGTTCACGGAACTCCCTGTGTCTACAAACACCCTCCCGACTTCATAATTGGCAACAGTGGCTCGTATGACCAAGGCATCATTATGGGGTGTGCAAATGTTTTCCAGATCTCGCGGCCCAAAACTGATAACCACCTCCTCCTCAGCACCACAAATCCCTCCTACACTCAGGGTCTCTCTCCTGCTGACAGCCTTCCTAGCCCTGTTGGAGTCCCCATCCGTTGTCCCGCCCGAGATCATGTTGATGACTCCCCGTGTTGGTGAGTCAGCACGGGTAGGGTTGACGTCATTTAAACTCCTTGGGGGTCCTCGAGCACGTCCTCTACCACGGAACGGAGGACGGAAGTTGGTCCGTCCCCCTCTCCCTCTTGTCCACGATGGTCCTCGACCCCTTCCCCGAGGAAGATTATCCCCTGGTGGGACGAGTCGGGACAACAACTGCTTGAACTGGGAACTGTTCTGTATTGCCTTCTGAAGCTCCTCATCCAAACGATGGCAATCTTGTGTGGTGTGCCCAGTCGCTTGGTGGAAGATGCAGTATTTCTCCGGGGCCTCCTTGCTCGGCTCTACACTAGCTGGTGCTGGCTTTTGCAACACCTGTTTGTCTTCACATATGCGGACGGCCTCCTCCTTGGAGACTTTCAACGGCGTATACTGGGAAAATCGACCGAGCTGTGCCCCTTCCACTGGCCTCTTCTCGCCCTGGCTGATCCGTTTTTCCCCAGTCCTCCGCACTTCCTTCCTCCTCAGTTGCTGGGCCTCCTCCACCTTGATGTACTTCTCCGCTCGGGTGAGCAGATCATCATAGGTAACAGGAGGCTTCTTTACTAAGGATCGGAAGAAGTCTCCTCCTCTCAGGCCTTGGGTGAAGGCGCTGATCAGAATTTCCGCCGGGCAGGCAGGTATTTCGAGTATCACAGTATTGAAGTTTTTGATATACCCCCGCAACGAATCATCCTCGGCTTGCCTCATCTCGAACAAGCTCAGAGAGGTCTTCTTATATCGCTTGCTGCTGGCGTACTGGTGCAAGAACGCGGAGCTAAATCCGGCGAAGGAAGTAATGGAACCCGGCTCCAACTGATTGAACCATTTCTGGGCCGACCTCACCAAAGTGGTCAGGAACACTTTGCACTTAAGGCGATCCGAGTAACAATGTAGCATGGCAGCATTTTCGAACCTGCCCAGGTGTTCTTCCGGGTCCGCGCTCCCATTGTATTCCCCAGCATTGGGGGGTCGGAAGTTATTTGGGAGTTCCTCGCTTACTATTTCGCCCGAGAAAGGGGTTCCCCTCCTGACAGAGGTACCCCCCATCCCCTTCTTCATCCTCTGGACCTCGTCCTTCAGCTCCTCCACCTGGCCCTCCAGATCCGAAATAGCAGTCACCTTAGGACGGGAAGTTGCTCCTTGTTCGGGATCCTTCATCTGCTGGGAGCTTTCCCCGTGCACGCCCTCGGACGGACCTTCCTTTTTCCTCATAGTCTGTTCCACCGTAACTGCAATCAGTCTTGTGAGCTGCTCCAGTGTTAAAGCTCCCACTGTCATGTTTACCCCGGGCGGTGGCTGCTCCTCGCCATTGGTGGAGGCGTGGTGCTCTCGATTTTCCTCTGCTTCCGTTCTCCTCGTTCTTACCATTGTATCAACGTCTTTTGCTCAGATTTTCCCACAGACGGCGCCAATTTGTTACCTCTACTTTTGGTTCGCATTGATAACAAATGAATTTATAGGGGAAGGTATGTGCTGTTTCGTGAAGTCGCAGTTTAGGCCGGAGTCCGGGAGGATCCTCTCTGGTTTTTTTTGGATCTCCGACGATCAATATTGGTTTTTTTCTTTTTAGAGGAGGGCTCCGGGGTTTTTCTCTTTTTTTTTCTGTGGGAACTTACTCTCCTTTTTATAGGGGGAGGGATGCCAATGGTTCCGATCTGCCGGGGATTCTGGGGACAATGTCTGAAACTGAGGGGGGGGGGGGGGGGGGACCACAGATGGGGGATCATCTACATCTGCTACCTACCTCGTACGATCCTTTTGCTCTGGTGATTCTCTGCGTCCGGGAATATGCTTTTCTTACCCACAGTGCTTGACCACCCTTTGATTGGTTAGCAGGCCTAGCTTTTGCTTTAATAGGTGTCCGATTCCTGCAAACCTAGTCCCGGTACAAAGGACCACCCTAGGTGGCCTCAGCTCGACTGTCCTGTCCCATGACTGCCCGTCCTGACCTATTGAGGAACCGCGCCTCAGTCCGGCTATCTTGGTAAATATAGCCCGTCCTGATCTGCTGAGGAAACCGCGCCTCAGCTTGGATGGCATGCCCCATGGCGGACCGCCCCGACCTCTTGATGTACTTCCTCGCCGCCCCGGCTCGGAAACCGCTCCGAGGGTTGCGGCCTAGGAACACTAAATAGGGCCCTGCTCGGAAACGATAGTGGCAGCTAGACAGGGGTGATCGTGCCCGCGATAAACTCGGGTCGGGCTGCGAGCTCGAGGAGGACAGCCCGGGATCGGCCCTAACGACTTCCCTTGTTGGCTAAATGGGCCCCTCACTGAGCGGGCCCAAATAAAGTTCGGACCCTCAAGACCTACTGGGCCTCCAGAACTAGGGATATCATAAAACATGTTGCTAGAGTTTTGAAGCAGATTCTGGGTTCTAGGAACATTAACAAAATTTATTTATTTTCTCACTAAAACTGGTTGTGAAGGTGGTGGAATAGATCCTAGATTAAGCTATAATTCGAATCTTCGTTTTGGATTTTGCTATCGATACTATCTTCCTTCACATTTTCTCGTATATTAATCATTTCATTCAAATTGGTTATTTATGACGTCTCCGGACAATCATTGAATATGGTTGGTGAGCGTTTCAACGTCACATTATCTGAAGACTTTTCATTCCTTGGATTTGAAAACTTTCCATTCCTATAATTATGCTGAACAATAAATGGTTGTTGGCACCATAATTTTCACGGAAACTGTCCAGTGTAGAAAACACACATACATGGGAATGCAATTTTTTAACATTTAATTTAGTGGAAAATAGGCAAGGGGAAAGGAAAACTTTAATGATTTGGAAAAAAATAATAATAAATCAAGATGATTCTTTATTTATATGGATTATTGTGTAATGATGAAGTACATTATATTCCGTAAATAAAATTCGTACATCCATTTATTAATAGAACATCGGCTGATTCAATAATGGAAGCTTTATGTAATGGAAAAAAATGTATTATTTGAAAAACCCTTTGTTTGAAGAAGACCAACGAAGCGACGAAAAGATGCAAAGTATAGCCATGGATGCAAATCCGGCAAGGAGGATACCAGTTGAAACGTTGCCCATTCTTAGGAATCTGTTTCCTTCGTCACTGAAGTCGAATATTCTTTTCAACTCGAACGATATGCCGAAACCAACACCAACTCCAGTTGCCAATAGAAATGCTATTAGCTGCAAATTGTTTTGATGAATAACGCAATATATATAGCGGAATAGAGTTTTATACACTGATCGAAGTCATTTGTTTTTAATTCGAATTTTATTATCTTAACTTTGTTTTTTTGAGCTTTTGGGAGGGATAAATGTTTTTAAGTGGATTCGAACTCGAGACCGTCCCAAATGGGATAAGGGTGACAATAAATCCGACTAGCCATCTAATTTTTATTTTCATGTAGTCGAAAACAGGCCCTTGTGTCATTCTATGCAACATACATGGCATATGTAAATAATTGACCTTGTCTCCGTAGAAGTCAAACTCTTGAAGGCATCCTTTGCGTATCAACCTCTTCTCTTGTGCAACATTATATATTGCAAATGGAATTTGAATGAGTGTGTAAATTATTCCTATGCCACCAACTGCAACTATATACCTATTTAAGAACAACATCAAAATAAATCGCATTTTAATTATTGAATTTTCGACAATACTCAGTTTATATAGTTGAATGTTTATGCTTATCTATCTTTATACTTTAACTAGATATTCCTGTAAACTCCGAAAGTTAGTTGTAAGAGAGTTTAGGCAAGGATCATACTATTTACCAAAATCATCATATATGTTGACCGGGATAGAATTTTGGTCCTCTAATTAACAAAATTAGGTGTTTGTAAAGTTGTTTTTTTTTTATATTTCTCTTTTTGTCTGAATTATGACAAAACGTCGGACATTACTGCCATGAAATCAAATATTACTCATATTTCGATACGATTTTAGTATTTTGGCGAGAAAAACTAAAAGTGCAAAAAAACTTATTGCACTAAGACCAAATTTTGATCACTTAAAGAACCAAAACTGAAAATAAGATAATTTATATGACAATTTTGATAACTTACCTGAAAATTTGTCGAACAATAAACCAAGTACGTTAAGTATATACAGCATTAAAAACTGGGTGTTTTTAATTACCTATAACCGATAATGTCGTAGAACATAGTTTTGGAACCATCATCATCTTTGGCCTTGTTAATGACCATAACCACGATTGAAGCAGCCAAGACTAAAAGAGTGAAGATCCTTAGAAAAAGAACTGTGTTTAAAATAGTCTGGCTAGCCATTACTTCTTGCAAACTGATATCCCCTTGACCTCTGAGTCCTAATTACATAGAAGTGAGAAATCCCAATTTATACATAAAATAAATTATGTTGCGACGAATTATAATTCTTGAATATGCCGATAATAGAACGCGTTTACAGACAATGTGCAGGCCATGGACAACAACAATGTACCAAGTGGGACGCAGAGTTTGGGGGGAAAAAATTAATATTAAAAAATAAATATAATTAAGAACTTCAAAATTTAATAGTTTTTAATAGTAAAAATCAAGGGTGGGGTGGGTTGGGCGGGGGGGGATTAAATACCCATATGACAAAATACAGAAAGCGGAAAATATTAAAAAGTAAATATAATTAAGAACTTCAAACAAAATCACCCAGATGCGAAATTCAATATAAACGAATTCAATATCAATCCAGATGCCATGGTTTCCTGATTCCATTCAACAAAATCATGATTTAGAAACTAATATTTATAAGTTTCTAAAATTGCACCAAAATCTTTTATTGCACCAAAACTTTAATTTACACGAGGTATACACCTGACTTTTAAAATACAAGGGTTTGTCACGCCGTCTAAAACTTGGAGCGTATGACATCGATGTTGCTTCTATACACAATCTGAAAACAAGTGTGAGGGCCCGATCCTAATGTGGTGTTTAATTATCACACAATGATTAATTTGCTTAAATAGCAGAAGATTAGTTGTCTTGTCAAATGGCCCTAAATTTTTTTCGATTTTAGGTAATACATAGATAATGATACCAAAATATATATATAGCTATTTATTCCACTCACAGGTAATACAACATTCATTATCAACGTAACACTTAAAGTATTTGAAAATATTATAAGTCAAATACAACATACACGGGAAATATTCCGATAAATTTATTTTCTTAAAAGTAGAGTAATACTACTGGGAAAATAAAACCATGCATAAACCTGAGCTTGCTCATAAGGAAGTTCGGTTATCTCTAGATGCATCACTGTAAGCATCAGAACATTGTCCTCCTGCAAACCCTGTCATGCCCGAACAACAAAAGACATGACAGCTCCCACAAAGGGGGTCTGTACCCCAGTACGAGAAATAAATAAAGCATGTCAAGAATGACAAAGTATCATGCAATGCATACCATGTATGAATGCGATGTATGAATCGGTACAAAGATCTCAAGATACCAAATATCGTAGTCCAAAGGAAGGTATCATCAATCAATATCAAGCTCGAGTAGATGGTGACAGCACACACACTTTGCGCTAGGAGAATCATCATGTGTTGTGCTCGTCATCCCTTGTGTCTAGGTCCGGTAGCAACGTGTGATGCCCGGGGATTAATGGTGTTAATCCTGGTGTGGTAATTTTCCTTAATGGATTTTAATTGTGTCAGTTACGAATTAATTGCAGTTTTGAGACTCTCGGAGATTTTAAATCCGGTATTTGGAGTCAATGGATCCAAGGGATGAGATGGTATTCTCATCGTGGTGATAACCTTGGAATTTGGTTTTTGGTGGGATCTGGGGTCCGGAGTACTTTGTACTGGGGCTAGTAATGGTAATAGAGATTGGGAGATAATTATTGAAAACAGATGATTTTTAATGAGTCATGATGTATTTGTGAGGGGATTGGTATTTTGGAGTTTTGGTACTATATATACCAAGTAGACTCGGTATTCCGTCATTGCATGGATTCCCTCTCTCTCCCCTCTCTCTCTCTGCGCACCTAACCCTCACCCATTTCCCATCCTTTTCTCCCTTGGAAGAGAAATCGTTGGTAGCTTGGCTCGGGAACCGGATTTCTCGAAGATAATCAGGTATTAATCTTCCCCTTATCCTTGTCTTCGGTTTGGTAGTAGTATTGTAGAATTTGGTTAAGGTTTTGGTTGGTTTCGGATTTAGGGATTTTTGCTTAAAAATCCAAAGTTGAGTTTTTAGAGATTTTATTGGTTTTAAATGGTGTATTTGAGGTGTTGATGGTGTATGGGGTGTTGGTTTTGAGTTTGGGTGTGAAGAACACCATGGAAGCTCGAGTTTTTCGGAAAATCACAAGATGCGATCGATCGTCGAGGAGTGCCGATCGATCACGATGAGCAGCTGGATTTTGGTGAAGGTAAACAGTACTAGGGATCGATCGCAAGGTCTCGGCGATCAATCGCGAGTGGGTTGACGATCGATCGCGGAGACTCGCGATCGATCACGATAAGGCGCTAGTTGGCCATTGGTTAGGGGCGATCGATCGCGATAAAATCAGCGATCGATCGCCGCTCGAAGGTTGATGTTTTTTCGAAAAGTTTGGTAAATGCCGGGATTTTGGAAACGAGGTTTAATTAACTGATTTCCGGGGCAATGTCTACATTCCAATGGGAATGCTATACTTTTAAATGGATTGGTTGGAGCCAAAGTGTTGGGAAAACGATTTCTAAGTTTTGGTGATTACAAACACCTACCGGATGTTAAACACCTACTGGATGAAGTCCTACCGGGTGATAAAGACCAACTGGATGAAGACTCCTACCGGATGTTAAAGTCCTACTGGATGAAGTCCTACCGGGTGACAAAGACCAACTGGTTGAAGTCCTACCGGGTAATGAACACCTACCGAATATTGAAGTCTTACCGGGTGATAAAGATCAACTGGATGAACATCTACCGGGTGAAGACACCAAACCAACTGGATAGACATTAACTGGACAAGACATCAACTGGATGGCTACCAACTGGATAGACATCAACTGGACAAGACATAAACTGGATATGGTTACCAACTTGACAAGACATCAACTGGACAAGACATCAACTGGATGGCTACCAACTGGATAGACATCAACTGGACAAGACATCAACTGGATGGCCACCAACTGGACAGACATCTACTGGACAACTATCAACCGGATAGTCCCACTGAACAAAGACATCAACTGGTCATAAGAGGATGAACGACCAGTTGAGCAAAGAAAACCAGCAGAAGTCTAAACTTCCAGTAAGAGCACTAAGCAACGAGACAAAATAAGTACAACATTCTCTGACAAAGGTACAACAGAGCGGCGCACCCTGCTATATCTCCGCCACCATTACCGTCAGAGTGAAAAGAGCCGTTGCTTAAACAAAATAGGAAAGAAGACAATATGAATTTGGAAAGCTAATCTCTTCCATATACAGAAAAGCTACCGTTGGACAACCAAACCTATAAATACGTCCAAGCATAGAATGAAGAGGTGCTGAGCGATTTTCAACAAAGAGATATACTTCAAAGCAAAACAAGAAAATCATATTACTGATATTCCAAACGTTCAGCAAAGAGCAGACAAGCAGTGAAACTGAATCTGTGATGGATTATTTCCAATTGAAGTCTGCTGCTCAAAAACACTCGAAGCTAGAAAAGTTTATTCTGTAAAGAGTGTTATAGAATTTCTTGTAATCAAAAGATAAGAAGATTGTGATTGCTAGGAGTTTAGGCCAAGTGTGTTAGTGCCTAAGAAGGTTGTATACTGTAAAGTGTAAACCAAGTCTTCTAGTGAATCCTTCCTGCAAAGGAAGAAGGGGAGACGTAGAAGCGTTGTGCTTCAAACTTCCAGAAACAACTCTTGTGTCATTTGTTCATTGCTTTATTACCTCGGTTTTATTCCTCACTAGACGTCTTCCGCACTATAATAAGTGTCTGCTGACTTGCCTGATATTGAGAAGCAACTGTAATACTTAACAGTTTACAGTTAACCAGAAAAAGAAATCACAATTGAATCTAGTGTGTAAGGACCCCAAGCCCTTAATCCTTGATTAGTGTATTAACCACTATGTGTGGCACATGCTTTCAATAAAAGTCAATCGGGAAGCTCAGATGATACTTTATCATTGCATGGCAATTACAAAAATTTGGGCAGAGTCTCCCCATAAATAGAGCTATCCCGAAATAGAAGCACAACACATAACATAATTCCCGGCCAGGGAAAACATAATACTCATCAGAAAGCAGTAATACCAAGTAAATTCCCAGCCAGGGAAGACACCACACATATGACGACATAAATGGGTCTCAACACCCACATAATACACTAACGACTCTCATATCATTAGCAATTCTACCACAATTGCATGCAACATGTAATGAAAGAGAGGAAGGCTCATGCCTTTATATACAACCCATATACAAGAATGTCCGTGCTCACATGCGAGCATCATAAATGTGTATATAAACCTCGGGTGTATATAAGTACTCTATACGATACCGTGCTCCATCAAGCCCTGGTACCACGATCCTGTGAGTACATCCAATCAACAGCTCGAGCTCAGCTCCACAGCCATCGATGCACCTGTTCACCTGCCCCAACAGAGACAGCCCCCAACGGGGTGAGCATACCAATACACAAAATCTCATAATCACAATAATGAAATTCATAATTTACAACACAAGTAAATATTAATGAATTTTAAATGATACTCCCTGGATGGCAACATCCTCATCCGGGATTCCGTGTACTGTCCCTGTTCTCACAATCATCAAACTCATCAAATCTCATAAATCAGTAAATCAACACATTGATTTAACCCATTGCATGCCTAGTTCTCGAATATCAATAATTATGATTCCAAGTTCATCATTCATGCAAAAGTAGATATCTCAATATCTAACACTGATTTCATAGCCTCGCTATTAATCATAAATAAATTAAATGCCTAGCATTTATTTTACCAATTTTCCATTATACCTAGACATCTCAAATGTCTTATAATGAAAACATGATCCCACGATCATTCTCAGGCATCTCAAATGCCCAGGCATCTCAAATGCCCTACAATAGTCATATACATCAGGTACCCCATATAACTTATGAGAGTTACACTACTCTAGTGTCACGTGCGCCCCTGACGGCGATATCAAGATTAGGTCGCTTCATAGCTTCTCAACACATATAAATAATCCTCATGCAACACATATAAATAATCCTCGTGCACGATTATTCAATAAAATCAAAATACATTATGCATTCACAAATGCTCTAATATGTAGTAATGCTCGTACGTCGCACGTACCTTAAATCTCCGAAGTCCGAGCCAAACCTTGCTCGAGTTCCATGCCCCGAGGAATGATGTGCTAACACGATAAATAATTCACAATTATTTACGAACATGCAACCCATGCTCAAGCACACCCATATCCCTCAAAATATTGTCAACACACGACAATTAACCTTTTAAAAGACCCGGGGCAGGGTACATACAGGGAGGGAAATAAATGAGACAATATCGAAATTTGTTCAAGAATACCCTACAAAAATCGAACCCGAATCTCACAATTTCGAACCCAATTAAATACCATAATTCATCTAAAATGTGAATTAAGCTATCCAAGCAAGAATCAACACCCCTTGCCAAAAACCTTCAATTTTCGAACTTAACCCCCTTAAATTCGAACCCAAACAAACCCTTAAATTCGAACCCTTATTATTCATCAAATTCGAACACAATAATGGCAGGGAAATACACAAAAATGACGAAAAAGGGGTAAGGGAGGTTACCCAATCGAAAATCGGAAGAAATCGGACCAAAATCGTAGAACCCTAGAAATTGGGGATCGGCGCACTTCTGTAAAATTCGACTTCAAATCGCGATGAAACTTCAAATTGACGGAGGGGAAATGAGCGCCTGGACGAGACGAAGCCGTGGGTAGGTCGGACGCGCCGAACGGCGGCCGGACGGCGGCGGGCGAAGCGCCGAAAGTCGCGGGGGTGCAGGGGGCGACGGGAATCGCGTGCGGGGAGAGAGAGAGAGGAATTTGGGGCTGAAATTGATATTATTTCTAAAATTTTGGGTTTAAATGGTATTTATAGCAAAAATACCCCGAAAAATTAATAGCCCCACAAATACATCATGATTCCTTAAAAATCATCTGTTTTCAAAAACTCTCTCTCTAACTCCAAAACCCCCTACCGGTGCTCACACAGCACCCGAGATCCCGAGACACATCAAAAACCCAACTCTTAGGTTTTACACCGTAATGTGAATACAATCTCAACCTCTGGATCCAACGATCCCAACTACCCAATTAAACGAGTCCAACTCCTCGATTAAATTCCAAATCGCCACGTAAACCACTTTAGGGATTATTAACACTACGGGATTAACACCTATAATCCCTGGTCATCACATAGTGTTTATTCAACCCCCCCTTCTAAACACTACCCCGATCCTAACAAGTGGTATCAGAGCTCAGGTCTTCTCAATCTTGAGAAATTACCAACTACCAAATACTGATGGCCTCATTCAGCAAGATTCCAATATTCAAGAAAGACGAATATGATGATTGGAGAATCCGTATGCAAGCTCATCTAAGTGCTCAAGATGACGATATGTGGCATGTAATCACTGAAGGTCCTATAAAGATCATGAAAATCAATACAGCTGCTTCTATCACAAGTGGTGATCCACAAATGGTAGAAAAAGACAGATCTCAATGGTCAAATGAAGAAAAGAAGAAAGTCAATCTGGATAATGTAGCTAAGGACATTTTGTTCAAAACTTTGGACAAAAACATGTTCAACAAAATAAAAATGTGTTCCACAGCCAAAGAAATCTGGGAGAAGATTACCCAAATCTGTGAAGGAAATGATCAAACTAAAGAAAACAAGCTCACTGTGGCATTACAGAAGTTTGAGCATATCAAGATGATGAATGGAGAAACTCTCAACGAGTATGATGAAAGAGTGACTGGAATAATTAATGAACTCAGCAGTCTGGGTAAGGAGTTACCCAACAGAGAAGTCACTCTCAAAGTAATGAGAGGTCTCCTAAGAGAATGGGATGTCAAGACCATTGCTATGATAGAATCGAAGGACATCAACAAGATAGATCTACATGATCTGTTTGCTGATTTAAAAGCCTATGAATTCGAATTAGGCATTCGGATTGAAGATGAACCAAATACCAGTCAACCAACCAAAGCTCTCACTGCATCGGAGTCTCTGCCTAGTTCTACAGAGATGACTCCAGAAAAGATGTGTAATGATGCTATGGCAATGTTCGTAAAGAAATTTGGGAAATTCATGAAGAAGAACCAGAGATCTTATCAATCATATCCTCGAAGGCAGAGTTCCAAAGGAAATTCAGAAGAAGAAGAGCGAGTATGCTTCAACTGCCTCAAACCAGGGCACTTCATTGCGGACTGTCCTAAACCCAAAAATGATGATCACAAAAGAGGATCCAAGGATTACAGAAAATCCAAGGAAACCAGAAGATCATCCAAAAGGGACAGAGATCAAAAGGTTTTGTTGGCAGAAGAAAGTAAGAGCAAATGGGCTGATTCTGAATCAGAATCAGAGGAGTTAACTAGCTCATCCAGCGAGAGTGAAGACGAGGAAGTCCACTGCTTAATGGCAAATGATGAAAATGAGGTACACGAATCTAACCTATCTGAATTTACACATAGTGAACTTACCAATGCTTTGCAGGACATGATCAATGAGTATCGGACGCTATATGAATCTTTTGAAAGCTATAAGACTGAGCACTCAATCCCAATTGAAACGCAGAAAAACAAACTTGATTGTGAACAATCGAGGGAGTTGAACTGCTTAAGGGAAACAGCCAGTCTCCTAGTGAAAGAAAGAGATGAAGCCAAGTGTGCCTACCAGAAACTTAGCAAGCTGGTTAGCACTTGGAATGCGTCCACTACCAGAAAGGATGAAATGCTTGAATCTATAAGGCTTGCTGGTGATTTAACCGGCATAGGCTATAACAGTAATGAAAGCAGTTCATCAGGTAATAAACCTCAACTGTGTATAACAAAAAGCAAGGTTCAATCAATGAACTTTGTAAGATCTAGCACAGTATATGACCCTTATGAACTGGTTAAAGAACCTGTTAAAGCAACACTCATCAAGGAACAGGCACAGCACAGGGGTATCGGTTATGTAGAACCACTCAAAGAGGCTAAACCGAGGCAAAAGTTCAGAAATGAACTTAAACCCACTGGTCGAACAGCTAGAGAGGTTAAACCCAACTGGTACTACAACTGTAAGCCTGTCCAGAAGAGATATATGCTCAATAACAGGAACTACAAATGTGAGGGCCTGGTCCTAATCAGAGGTTTAATTAACACACGATTGTTATATTAACGTAAACAGCGGAAGATTTAGTTAAAAACTTTATCAAAGTGACCCTCAAAATTTTTCGCATTTTGTTTCTAAAACATTTCCGAATAGTGAAAATATTTATTTCCAGTTTTACATCTAACATGATATTCATCGCATAAGCATTACATATAATTTCTCAGTAAAGTAATACTTAAAAATACAGATACTCAGGGCATACCCCGGTAATTTAAAACATAAGTAAAAATACTAAACAACTACTGGGACTCAAAACATAAATCGTATACCTGAGCTCGCTCTCAAGGAGCTCTGGTATTTATCGATGCTTCATCTCGAGCATCCACAGTACGTCCACCTGCAATACCTGTCATGTCCATCCAACAAAGACATGACAGCCCCCCGCGAAGGGGGTCAGAACCCCAGTACGAGAAACAGATAAAATCACAGTGTATGACAAATAACATGCGATGTATGCCGTGCATGAATGCAAATGCACATGAAGGGTATCAAATCTCGAATATCCCTGTCTCAAGGGTCCAAAGGAAATCATCAATCACTCATCAGTGCTCGAGCAGGATGTGACACGCTCCGCGCTCCGATCTATCTCTCAGTCGAGCCATCGGCGGTCCATCATCCTCGTGTCTGGGCGACGTCGGCACGCTCGTCGCTCCGGCATCCCTCAGCTCACTCTCACTCCTGCCGAGCCAACGGCTGCCCATCATCCCCAGACACGCATCACTCATACCAAGAAAAGATATAGGTACCAAGAACGAATCAATAGGCTCAACATGACATGCTCAATGTCCATGCGTGTCAATGCATCATGCAATATCATAATCTCATGTGATGCACCTCAAATCTCATGTCATCATATATCATGCAGTCAATGTACCATGTAATTCACATACTGCAAATCAACTTATCACATAGTCACATAAGGAGCAAGTAATGACAAGTAAATCATACCCGGGAACATCACATGTCTTTGCCAGACATTGTGATAAAACCCGTTTTCTACGTACCTCGGACCAGTAATAATTTTACCGAGTGCTCCAAAATAGTCCCGAAATTATTTAACCTGGTCATAAATACTACAAAATTATCACTAAGTGTTTAAATGACACAAAAGCTAAAATAAGTTTTTAAAGGTGTTTTCCTACTGATTTTTCCTTCAAAATCAGACTGACCAGTTTTAGTAGAAAATTCATAATAAAGTCATATGACTTTCAAATGACCCGATTCCAGTGCTCAAAGTTCAAAAACGCAAAGGACTTCATTTTCTTGTCTAATGATGTCGGGCTAATTCTTCCAGTAAAAGTAGTTAAAACACTAAATACGTAGCTTTTGAAATTCTGTTTTCCATCTCGAGCAGTGTTTGTAAAATCGCCATAACTTTTTTATTTTAAAACCAAAATGGTTAATTCCGGTGGAAAACGACAGAAAACTCAAATTACTAAAATACCTATTTCTGGAGAGTTTTCGAAATTCCTAGCCTAAAATGCTCAGGAACTCGGACAACACTCTGCATGACATTTTCGCCCACATGCAGAACATGATTTGCACACTTGAAGTATAAAATTCATATTTAATTGAAAATAAGTCCAAAATAAGTCATTCGTTTTTTTAAATTCAAGAGAATGAAAATATCTACAAGGTCATGTATAAATCGACAACAGAATCGAAATTAAACTTTGTCCAAAGTTCGAAATTCTACACTGCATGTGCATTTCCAGCACATGCAGAGTTGAATCTGGCATAGTTTAGTAAAATGGGCGTATCGCACTCAAATCAATTCCAAATGATCCCAAATTTCAGCCACAGAACAAAAACTCAAATATCTACAACCTTTGTTTGAGGCTCACAGTAAGATTTTGAAGTTAAGGTATTCGAAAATACAGAGCCATATACTGCATGCAACCATAGTTTCTGCTGAAACTCATGGCAGTATGAGTTTCACCTCTTTATTCATAAACATAACTCTAAAATCGACCCAATCAGAACTAAAATCGAAGGTTAACAAAATATAGGGAAATGATATACCTCCCAAGCTTTTAAAAACACCCAAAACCTTGAAGCTCTTCTTAATTCCTAACCAATTCCAAGCTTGCATGCAAGATTTGAGCAAGTTTTTGGATGGAGGAGAAGGAAAGTGTTTCGAATTTTATGGAGAGGAAAGGAGGGAAGATGGTTGCTTGTTGGAGTGAGGAAGATGATGGAGTAATATCAGATTGAACAAGAATAAGCAACCCCCATGCATAAATAAAGACAAGAGGCGTTGGAAACTAGGTAGAATTTTGGGATTTTTTTAATCAATTTCTTATCCCACTATGTCCAAGTGTCCCAAGATGGTGTTTTATCATTTTTTTATGTAGGTGCATGGCTGAAAATTATATACCATTTGGTATATTTTTTATGTATATTAATTTGGTTAAAGATAAAATCTTGTGACCCGGAATACCTCAATTCGAATTCTTCGCTTTTAAAATCACCCGGGTATATATACATACCTAATAATAGTCAATGAGTCATAATCCAGAACACCATAATTCAAAGTCTATATTTTTAATTATCCGGTTTCGCTTAATCATCATTAATCCGGATTAATTAGCGTCGGGGTCTTACATTTCTTCCCCTCTTAAAAAGATTTCGTCCTCGAAATCGCAAAACTGAGTATAACTCAATAAATCACAACATATGAGTGTCTCAATCTCATTCATAGATACTTAAGGATCATCACGTATCAATGACAACTGATGTGTTCGTCTCAACGATCTACCACTTAATCAAAGTTCTCTATGATTCCACAAAGTTCAAAATATCGAGGCAACATCAAACCTCACTTAACGAATCATATTGATCATCGCAAATGTAATATTTTCATATTTACCTGATTCTCAACTCGAAGTCTAACGATATAATTCTCTTTGGCGTAGCAAATCTGCTCACCTCAAGCCAAATTTTAATCGTTTCGCAGAAATTTTCATCGTTCCTGGCATTTTTCTCAAAAATCTTAAGTTATGCCAAAATTTCTTATCAATTTTCTATCATCAAATCAGCGATCGGTAATTCTGGCTCTACAAAACCTGGACCGATGCCATCCCAAAAGTTTTCTGAAACTTAAATTATAGGAACATTCTACTGGTGAATAATGATTTCTGTCAATTCCCACTAAATCACCACTATTAATTGAGACATAACTTCCAAGGTCTGGATATTTTATCAGTTGATCCATTTGTATGGGTATGCTAAGCAATACTCATTGCTAACTTAGTATCCATTACATTTTGAAAATAGCTTCAAATTCTGATATTATCCTCGGATCTCAATCAGATACATCTATTACAGAAACCATTGTAACTAACCACATTATCCATATCTTAAACATGTCGTCCTCTCATAGACATATAGACTATCACATGAAATCAATATCTTGTATTGAATAGTCAATCAATTTCGATTCAACTTGTTTCACAATCTCTGTTTGTAAATATTTGAGTTATAAAACTCAAAACTAGAAATCCCAAATTCGTTGTGGTATTTACAAATCCTGTAACATCCCATTAGGTCTCGTAGTTTTATCTTGACCTGCTGGCATGTCAAACTATTTGCCACAAAATTCAAAAATTCTTTCTTTATACCATCCCGTCAGAAATAGGATCTCAAGAATGATACATCACATCATTCCCAGAATAACACTATGTTCTCTATAGTGTGCTTTCTGTTGTAATACGTCTTTCAAATCAGTAAAATTCGATGATATATACTGATTTTTCATTCGCAACAACCACTAAATGGCATACTAAATTTACTTTGTTGATAAGACAGAACCAATTTCTTAATATCTGTATGGGTCTGTCCTTCGAGTCTTTCCGATCGTCGAAATCAGAGGTTATCAAACTGCAAAGCAAACATCGATGCTACCATTGCATCTTGCACTTTTAGGTTCAGTGCATCTGCTACTAGTTTCATTTTCCTTGATTTATATTGACTATCAAAGTCAAATTCTTTAATAAATCCAGTCATCGCTTATATCTCAAGAATATGCAATTATCTTTTCATGATACATTAGAACATATCTTAAAATCTTTGACATACGTCTTTGCACAACTACATATCTCCCTGAACCAGTTAAAACAAAACAACATTGGGGTTGTAGTCCCTTTCAGCTTCAGTTATGAAAACTGCTTTCTCATTCATCTGACCAAACGAATATCAAATTTCTTCTTGGTCAATTAGTTCATAAGACAGGCTATCCTAGAATATCCTTCCGTAAAAGCCTGTAGTATCTGTCAAAATTCATAAAACTTTTCATCTTGAGTACAATGATTGGTCTTGGCCAAATTAGTACTATATTTACTTTACTGGAATCAATAGGTATCTGGTGAGATGATACCACTTATCCCAAAACAATACTTGATTCAACCAATATTTACATTTCACTAACTTGGTACACCCTTTGAGCTTCACGAAGCATCTGAAAAATCAATCACATGTGTTCTGTGTGGTTCCTTCCGGATCTCGTATACACTAGTATACCACTGATGAATATGATTACACTTCCGCCCAAAAGTTACGAAAAATTTTCTTCATAAAATTCATAACTCTACCGGTATAGTTGTCAGACCACACGACATTTCCAAAAATTCAAAATGTCTATATCTGGTTTGACCAATTGCCTAGAGAACATTTTCTCTTCTGACTCAAACTGATGGTAACCAGAGTAAAAATCATTCTTCTTATACAATAAAGTTCCTTACAACTTGATCAGTTACTTTTCGATCTTAGGCAGTAGGTATTTATTCTTGACAATAGCCCGATTCAACTGCCTTTAGTCGATACACGTCTTCATAATATCATCTTTCTTCTTCACGAACAATACTGATGTTCCCTCAAGTGACATATGTACCCGTATCGAGGAGATTCTGCAACTATTCTTCTGTATCTGTCAACTATGTTGATGACATTCTGTACAGTGCTTTCAATATCAAATCTATTCCTTGTCATCAACGAATAGTTAAAATCAATTTCCTTCTTTAGTGAAAATTCTTTCATTTCTTCAGGAAAATCTTGGTAGGTTTTCTTACCTCTATAATATCAGTCAACCTCGACTCTTTTTGATAAGCATCAACTGCTTATTATCAAATATCCCTCATTTTCCAAGTATTGCAACCACAATATTTTCATAGCTGATACTATCAGTATCTTAGCTTGCTATTCGTGGCGATAGACATTTCATTTGTATCCAGAAGACGGTAAAAAAATTCATTATACCCTGAAATCAACTTCCTATATCCCAAAATTTATCAGAGTATCCATACCCTTGATACAATCAAAACCATATTTCGACAACATCATTTCATTCAAATCCACAGCACTATCGACAAACTGTAATCTGCAGTTCACTATTACAAGTGTGGATAGTATAATTATCATTGCTGGTGTATTTTCCCAATCATCATTATCAATGCACATTTGATGCAATATATGAAACCAATGATTTTATCTCAAATCAAACTCGTGCCGTGTGACCAATACCCAACATGTATCTGTGATCACTAGCATCTCTATCATTGCCAAAATCGAAATGGTTATATATCCTGGAGACATCTCAATCCCATTGTCAAGGTATACTCTCTGGTCTACAGGTAATTAACTGCTGCTGAAATTGAGTGGTCGTGAAGAATAACCACCATGATATCTACCCCTAGCTCAGGGTATTTGTTGTCATGGCTGCATATGTTCCTGAGCACGTCATGGACATGCTCTGACTGGCCACAATCGATATTAGTTCTTATTATTCTTTCAAATGGATCAGTAGATATTTACATCCACAGTGACCTCAAAAAAATTTGGTATTCTACAATCTCATAGTACCTCTAGAACTACTAGAGCTGGATAAATTTGAGTGATACTTCTGAAACTTTTCCAGGATTACTTGGATTATCGCAATGATAGTCACTTCATTAATCTTTAATCCAGTTCTAATTACTTCGCACCACCTTGGTGTCTTATTCCTTAGTCAATATCTAATCTCTTCACTAGTGAATAGCTATCGAGATTAAGCAGATATTTCCATTTCTCAAGTCCACGATAATCAGTTATCATTTTCCATATCATCAATATCATTACTCTAGATAGTCTCATCTAAAAGAGTTCATAGTGAAGTTTTTATTCATAGTTTGGACACAAAAACTGGAACAGAATTATGACAGTCCACATAGCAAAGTCCTCATTCAAACCAATTCTCGTTGTTTCTCACAACAACTACATTCTATTCTTCAATTGAAATATTGCTAGCTCCAATATTCTCAAGTTCTAAATTATCATCTTAACGTACACAGGTTTTGACGTAAACTCATAAGTATAACCTTGGTCTTTCAGACTTAAATTCCCGATGTCAATCGACACAAAGCGTTTTAATTAGTTCTAGTGTCATCCCACTAATCACAAGAATAAGTCCCAAAGTGATAAAAAATTTCAATAACACTAAGTTAATTCAATTCACAGTTTACAGTGCCTACAGGTACTATGGATAGCTAATTAAAGTCTACATCACTGCTACCTGTCCAAACATTAACTGTCCATCATAAATCAAAGCATCATATATAAATCTCAAGTCAGAGATGTTCTCATCACTTATTCTACATCATCATCCGGTCAGCAACTATCAGTGCTAACAAATAAAATTCTCAAATTCTCTAGAATATATGCAACTCAGCATATTAAAATCTTCAGAGATATGACATCTCATTATTCCTGCTTTCTAATCCAGTACATGCATGAAATCTCATTATCGAACATGTAAACATAGCATGCAAGAGCATATAATTCAGATAGTCAGACACATGCACAAACAATTCATCTGTGTCTATACTCAGTGTCCTAACTCTAGTTCGAGCATATCCCAGATTATGCTCTGATACCAACTGTGAGGGCCTGGTCCTAATCAGAGGTTTAATTAACACACGATTGTTATATTAACGTAAACAGTGGAAGATTTAGTTAAAAACTTTATCAAAGTGACCCTCAAAATTTTTCGCATTTTGTTTCTAAAACATTTCCGAATAGTGAAAATATTTATTTCCAGTTTTACATCTAACATGATATTCATCGCATAAGCATTACATATAATTTCTCAGTAAAGTAATACTTAAAAATACAGATACTCAGGGCATACCCCGGTAATTTAAAACATAAGTAAAAATACTAAACAACTACTGGGACTCAAAACATAAATCGTATACCTGAGCTCGCTCTCAAGGAGCTCTGGTATTTATCGATGCTTCATCTCGAGCATCCACAGTACGTCCACCTGCAATACCTGTCATGTCCATCCAACAAAGACATGACAGCCCCCCGCGAAGGGGGTCAGAACCCCAGTACGAGAAACAGATAAAATCACAGTGTATGACAAATAACATGCGATGTATGCCGTGCATGAATGCAAATGCACATGAAGGGTATCAAATCTCGAATATCCCTGTCTCAAGGGTCCAAAGGAAATCATCAATCACTCATCAGTGCTCGAGCAGGATGTGACACGCTCCGCGCTCCGATCTATCTCTCAGTCGAGCCATCGGCGGTCCATCATCCTCGTGTCTGGGCGACGTCGGCACGCTCGTCGCTCCGGCATCCCTCAGCTCACTCTCACTCCTGCCGAGCCAACGGCTGCCCATCATCCCCAGACACGCATCACTCATACCAAGAAAAGATATAGGTACCAAGAACGAATCAATAGGCTCAACATGACATGCTCAATGTCCATGCGTGTCAATGCATCATGCAATATCATAATCTCATGTGATGCACCTCAAATCTCATGTCATCATATATCATGCAGTCAATGTACCATGTAATTCAGATACTGCAAATCAACTTATCACATAGTCACATAAGGAGCAAGTAATGACAAGTAAATCATACCCGGGAACATCACATGTCTTTGCCAGACATTGTGATAAAACCCGTTTTCTACGTACCTCGGACCAGTAATAATGTGAGACCCCGATATCTCAAGATACTAATAGGTGCGATTAAGAGAACTAAGCATTTCAATATCAGAGTATTTAATCGTGTTGACATTTTGAGCTTACAGTTCAAATGTACCCATAAAATTTGAAACGGATAATAGTTACATTTCTCAAAACAATAGGAGTGACACTATAGTTCTACTCTACTACTTGTAGAGACTACGCATAAGAACTATGTCCTGCTATTGTAGTAGCACTCCTTACAGCTCAAAGTATCAGCCCCGACCCTAGTTCTCCTTAGCAAAAGCACCTACAAAGACAACCCCCAACACATGAGCACATAGCTATCCATATACAACACAATATGAATACGTAAGGCGTAAATGCATAATAATAAATACAAAACACTTCCTGTATTTTCATCGCATTTACAATGCCCAGTGGTTGTCCCTGTACCACAATTCATAATCAAACACTATATGAATGTATGGCTTCACTAATAAATGTCATGACATATCATCTCTTTTTCTTGAGTCAGTCATCATCAGTTATTTTAATGCTTCTTCGCTTTACAATCTCAAAACAAGCGGTATCTCATCCTCGCTTCTTCATACTAGGGGTATCTCATCATCGCTTTGTATGGTATACCCCGCCTCCATGTGCAAGCGAGCCTCCCCCCTCCCGCTCCACATTTTTAGCGGTCAAGCGTAAGCATTAAACCTTCACTGTGATCACCCCTGACTCGTGGAATACTCCTCTTTATTCCACATCACAATATGCAACAACAATGCATAATATGCAACAACAATGCATAATAACATGTATCAACTCTTAATGCATTACATTGCATTCATCATATGTCAAACAGACAAACATAAGTACATGTTACCGTTGGGATGCCCGTACGTCGCTTACGTACTTTTCCAAAATGTAGTGTGTGGTGGGACTCTATCCCCTGCGTTGTGTAGCCGTCTGTGAAGGCTTTACACCAGTGTACAACACAATATTAGATGCCAATATATGATCCAAAATCAAAAATCCAACAAAATATCAATATTTCAAAATTTTGCTTCTGGCGATCGATCGCTACCCCTTGGCGATCGATCGCCAAACTCCACTGTCCCCTGGCGATCGATCGCGCCATTCATGGCGATCGATCGCGTGACTTTGATTTTGGCTACTGGACCTCGGCGATCGATCGCGCCATTTGTGGCGATCGATCGCCACATGGTCTGTGCGCGACATTTTTCCAGAATGCTCAACACTGATTTTTACACCTTTCGTTCTAACATGTAAGACATACAACATGCCTAAACAAACATGCTAGCAGCTACAATACACTACCCTGAGTGTAATCATACAAGATATATATCCCAACCACAAACCCACATGCATTAAAAGCACCCTATAACATCAGTACTCAACCAACTTTTTCGAAAAACAGAGCATTGTCTTCCTGCCCAGATTTTTGAGTACCCACTTTCAAGCAATGAAATCTACCACATAAATAATGAATATTGCTCGAATAAAAATGCCAAAGGCTTCACAAAACTACCATGCATATTTTCACATCAAAGGTTTATCCTAAAACCCATCTAACATGCATAATATCGCCTCTTCAAAATCACTCCCAGTCCACACTTTCCAGAAAAACAGGGCATACTCTTACCCAGATTTCCGAACACCCTACTTTACATGCTTATTTCCTCAACATAAAACATGTAAAATATATAAGGAAAAATACTGAGAGTTACATAACAACACCATGTAAGCATTTAAATCGAAGGTTTTAAGAAACCTAAGCTAACATGCCATTTTTCACACTAACAAAAGTATGAACTCAACAGCTAAATTTCAAACCCAGAAATGGTTTCTCACCCCTTTTTACTCCGATTTTTGGAAGCTTTCCAGGCAATAAAAATGGAAGGTCTCCTCTCTAACTCCCTTAGCAGCTGTTGGACGAATTGTGGGAGAGAATTGGAGTGATTTCAGACATGGGAGGGTTGGGTGAGAGATGGGACAAGAGGTATGGGCAAGCAGCTGCAGCTGGCAGCAGGGCATGGGTCAAGGGGGGTGGTTGGGTGGTGGGTTATGTGATGTGTTATGTTTTGGTCCCGGTATTTAGCACGATGAATTAAAATATCCTCACATGATATTTTATAGTATTTTCTCAATAAAATACTTCAATTCCCATTTAAATATGCTTTTACCAAAACAATAATACACACCCCAAAATAATTATGCCACAACCCCAACATCCCAACATATGTCGCATGCACCCCGAAATGTAACTCCTCAACCATATTAATTCAACCTCATGAATTAACACTAAAACATCATAATATAAATAAATGATTAAATCACATAATCATTTCGGTGATATTACAAATAATTTTACCGAGTGCTCCAAAATAGTCCCGAAATTATTTAACCTGGTCATAAATACTACAAAATTATCACTAAGTGTTTAAATGACACAAAAGCTAAAATAAGTTTTTAAAGGTGTTTTCCTACTGATTTTTCCTTCAAAATCAGACTGACCAGTTTTAGTAGAAAATTCATAATAAAGTCATATGACTTTCAAATGACCCGATTCCAGTGCTCAAAGTTCAAAAACTCAAAGGACTTCATTTTCTTGTCTAATGATGTCGGGCTAATTCTTCCAGTAAAAGTAGTTAAAACACTAAATACGTAGCTTTTGAAATTCTGTTTTCCATCTCGAGCAGTGTTTGTAAAATCGCCATAACTTTTTCATTTTAAAACCAAAATGGTTAATTCCAGTGGAAAACGACAGAAAACTCAAATTACTAAAATACCTATTTCTGGAGAGGTTTCGAAATTCCTAGCCGAAAATGCTCAGGAACTCGGACAACACTCTGCATGACATTTTCGCCCACATGCAGAACATGATTTGCACACTTGAAGTATAAAATTCATATTTAATTGAAAATAAGTCCAAAATAAGTCATTCTTTTTTTTAAATTCAAGAGAATGAAAAGATCTACAAGGTCATGTAGAAATCGACAACAGAATCGAAATTAAACTTTGTCCAAAGTTCGAAATTCTACACTGCATGTGCATTTCCAGCACATGCAGAGTTGAATCTGGCATAGTTTAGTAAAATGGGCGTATCTCACTCAAATCAATTCCAAATGATCCCAAATTTCAGCCACAGAACAACAACTCAAATATCTACAACTTTTGTTGAGGCTCACAGTAAGATTTTGAAGTTAAGGTAGTCGAAAATACAGAGCCATATACTGCATGCAACCATAGTTTCTGCTGAAACTCATGGCAGTATGAGTTTCACCTCTTTATTCATAAACATAACTCTAAAATCGACCCAATCAGAACTAAAATCGAAGGTTAACAATATAAAGGGAAATGATATACCTCCCAAGCTTTTAAAAACACCCAAAACCTTGAAGCTCTTCTTAATTCCTGACCAATTCCAAGCTTGCATGCAAGATTTGAGCAAGTTTTTGGATGGAGGAGAAGGAAAGTGTTTCGAATTTTATGGAGAGGAAAGGAGGGAAGATGGTTGTAAGGACCCTAATCCTTAAGTGCGGAATAAAGGCATAATAGAGCTAAATAAATGATCAGAGTAGAGTAAACAAGTTGAGTCTATGAGCTTAAGCATTTACATGCCAAAATAAAGGACTACCAAAAGGATTAATTACATTCCAACAAATGAATGTGTCCACTATAGTTTTACGCTACTCCTAGAGTAGGCACTATACAAAAGAATCCTGTCCTTTCATCTACCAAAGATGCTCGTGAAGCTCACTGTCTCAACCCGTTCAAGCCCATCTATCATGCCAAAAAGGTACCTACAAGGACAACCCCCAAACATGAGCAATAATAATCATTCATATTCAACACAATATGAAGATAAAGCGTAAATGCATAATCAATATAAAACACTTCCTGTTTTTTTTCCCATGCATTTCAAACGCTTCCCGTTTGGTTGTCCCTGTACCATAACTCATGAGTATAATCAACAGATTATTTTTAATGGCCAAAACATGTCATGACATCATATACCATCTCAACTGTACCACATATTGGTCACCATTCCCTAGTCTGTCCATCACAGTGTATTTTAATGCCCCTCGCTTATATTCATATGGGCGGCATAGGATAACCTCGCTACAATGGACATGCGGCGCTCCCACCCCTCGCTTCACAGAGAGCGGCAAATACCCTTTCCTCGCCCCATATGACAACCACGCTCAAATGTGACATGCGGCGCTCCCACCCCTCGCTTCACATTTGGCGGAACCAATACAAAAGCGGCAAGCATTAAAATCATCAAAGGATGACCACGACTCATGGGATGTGCATCCAATAATCATAATATGCATCTAACATCAATATGCATAATTTACCATGTATATGCATCCACAATGCAATACCTCATATGGCATAAATCAACATGTATATGCATCCACAATGCAATACCACATATATACTCGCATCCACAATGCATAAACAATGAGCATATAAAATACATGTTACCGTTGGGTGCCCGTACGTCCACTACGTACCTTTCCAAAATGTGGAATGTGATTGGACCTCAATTCCTTGGCTGCGTTGCCACCTGGGTTGGTTCTACATATTCACAAATACCAATATTAGAACCCAATAATAGTCCAATACCAAAAATCCCACAAAAATAACCAAAAAAACCATATTTTGGCTTTCGCGATCGATCGCCCCTCACGGCGATCGATCGCCAATACCCACTGTCCGAAAAATAAAAATTGCACCCTTCGGCGATCGATCGCCACCCCTGGCGCGATCGATCGCCAGACCCGCCGATCGATCGCCCAAGAGTGGCGATCGATCGCCAAAGGCTTGAAAAGCCTACTGCCTGGGCGCGATCGATCGCCTGGAATGGGCGATCGATCGCCATCCCCTGTAACCCGAAAATCCTCCATTTTTGCATCTCAAAACCATTCCAACCCATTCCAACTCTTAACCAACAAACCAACAACTCAAATAACAACATAAACCATCAAAATACACCTTAAAACAACCATAAATCCAACCTTTAACCAAAACCACAACAACCCAACAAAACCCATTTTAAAACCATTCAAAACCAAACCAAACTCAAACCAAACTTCACAAAATTAAAGCATGAGGTACCCATACCTCTTGGGGATCTCAAATCACCCAATATGCTCCACAAATCAAGAGTTTTGAAAGGTTTCTCCTCAACCCTAGGCTTGAGCTCGAAAATGAGAAGAAGAGGGAAGGGTTTGGGTGTTGGAAATGATTTTGGTAAAGTGAAGTAAGAGTTGGAAATAAAAGGGTGGGTTTATTAAATCAAATGCATACCAATTAATTCCATGGTGTATAAAACACCCCAACATGATATTTTTCAAAGCATTTACTCAAAATGCACCAAATATCAATTAAACACATGATTTCCAATTAATTGCTAACCAATGCAAATAAATCATGCTTCCAATAATATTTACCCAACATGCACCACATGCACCCTAAAATGCAACCCCGGGTCATCCTAACCACATGACCATGCATTTCCACATAAGGTAAATAAATCCCAACACATAATCAATTACCACATAATTAATCATGTAAACATAATTTAAAGCCAAATAGCAATTAACCATTTCGGGGATGTCACAATGGTTGCTTGTTGGAGTGAGGAAGATGATGGAGTAATATCAGATTGAACAAGAATAAGCAACCCCCATGCATAAATAAAGACAAGAGGCGTTGGAAACTAGGTAGAATTTTGGGATTTTTTTAATCAATTTCTTATCCCACTATGTCCAAGTGTCCCAAGATGGTGTTTTATCATTTTTTTATGTAGGTGCATGGCTGAAAATTATATACCATTTGGTATATTTTTTATGTATATTAATTTGGTTAAAGATAAAATCTTGTGACCCGGAATACCTCAATTCGAATTCTTCGCTTTTAAAATCACCCGGGTATATACATACATAATAATAGTCAATGAGTCATAATCCAGAACACCATAATTCAAAGTCTATATTTTTAATTATCCGGTTTCGCTTAATCATCATTAATCCGGATTAATTAGCGTCGGGGTCTTACAACAAACCAAAAGCACATGCATACACATATTATCACACTTCACAGTCAAGATCATCACCATCATTTATAAAGGCACACACATTTCAGAACACACACCGACCTAAGTCACTCAGGGTCATACAAGTGTGGGTTCCGAAAGGACTAATCCTACCCGGACCCAAGTAGGATTGGGTACCAATCATATTATCGCTTTAATTGCAGGAAACTAGAATGCATCAAGTTCAGAGCTCAGAATGGTTCCTGGACAGCGGATGCTCTAGACATATGACAGGAAATGCGAGCTTATTGTCTGAACTGGTGGACTCCACCGGACCCAGAATAACTTTTGGAGATAACGCGAAAGGTAGAACCGTGGGTAAGGGTAAGATTATCTACGGTAACATCGTCATTAAAGATATTCTTTTAGTTGAAAATCTATGCTATAACTTGATTAGCATAAGTCAACTGTGTGACAATGGTCATTCCGTAGAATTCAATCAGCACTCATGCACAATTAAATCTACTGATGGCAGTATATTACTTGTAGGTAGAATGCATGATAACACATATAAAATTGATTGGAATCTTAATCAGCCTACCTCCTCTACTTGCTTAGCTGCCCTGAATTCTTCCAAAAATTGGCTTTGGCACAAACGGTTGAGTCACTTAAATTTTAAAACTATTGCCAGTCTGCGTAAACTTGATCTAGTTATTGGACTACACCAAATTGAGTTCTCAAAGACAAGATCTGTGCAGCATGCCAACTTGGTAAGCAAATCAGATCCTCCTTTAAGAACAAAGGGAGTAAATCTTCTTCTCGGTGCCTAGAGTTGCTGCATATGGATCTGTTTGGTGCTATACCAGTAACAAGTCTAGGGGGAATGAAATATACCCTAGTGTTAATAGACGATTACACTCGTTTCACGTGGGTCTTGTTCCTAAGTGGCAAAGATCAGGCTACTCCAAAGCTGATCAAATTACTGAAAAGACTCCCAAATGAGAAATCGTGTGGGATAGATAGAATTCGCAGTGATAAAGGTACTGAGTTCACCAATCAATCACTCGAATCATATCTAGATGACCTTGGTATTAAACACGAATACTCTGCTGCTAGAACTCCTCAACAAAACGGAGTTGCTGAGCGTAGGAACCGCACTTTGAAAGAAGCTGCGCGAACTATGCTCGCGGAATCAGAAATATCGCAGAAATTTTGGGCAGAAGCTGTCAACACAGCATGTTATACGCAGAACAGATCAATGATTAATAAGCGAGCAAATTAAACTCCTTATGAGATCTGGAATGGCAGTAAGCCAAATATTTCCTATTTCCATGTGTTTGGTTGCAAATGTTTTATTCACAACAATGGAAAGACTCATCTCACCGCTTTTGATGCCAAATCTGATGCTGGAATATTCCTTGGCTATTCTACAGTTAGTAAGGCCTTCAGAGTATTTAATAATAGAACGCTTACTGTAGAAGAATCAGTGCATGTAAAATTTGATGAACCTACTGACTGTACTGTATCTAATCTGCAAATCAACAATTTAAGTTATTGATGAAAAAGTTGATCATGAGATAGATTACAGAAGCAGGACTGACTGCTCCTTGGAACCAGAAGTTCCTGAAGCACAAGCAGAGGAGTCTGCTGGCCAACAAGCACTGCAGCCAGCTACCAATGAAACAGTTGCAGCTACCCCTACTGCAGTAGAAGGAACAAATGAGAAAGATGAGTCTATCAGAACCTCTGATGTGCCCACTCATATCCAGCCAAGTGAAGAACTCAATCCTCATGGACCTTCGCTCCGGTGGAAGAAGGATCATCCACCCGAGCAGGTCATCGGTAACCCTCTTGCTCCTCTACGCACCAGAGGACAAATGATTAATGAATTTCTTCATGCTGCATTCATATCTCATATAGAACCTAAGAAGATTGATGAACTATATTAGACCCAAGTTGGGTAGAAGCAATGCATGAAGAACTAAATCAGTTTGAGCGAAACAAAGTATGGCATTTAGTTCCACGTCCATCTCATCACACAATTATTGGCACTAAATGGGTATTTAGAAATAAGCTAGATGAAAATGGTACAGTAATTAGGAATAAAGCAAGACTAGTTGCACAGGGATACAGGCAGGAAGAAGGCATTGATTTTGATGAAACCTTTGCCCCTGTAGCCCGATTAGAAGCCATTTGCATATTTCTTGCCTTTGCTGCATTTAAAGACTTTAAGGTCTATCAGATGGATGTTAAGAGTGCATTTCTTAACGGCAATCTCCAGGAAGAAGTATATGTTGAACAACCTCCTGGATTTGAAAACCATCTGCAACCATCTTATGTTTATCATCTGAACAAAGCTTTGTATGGTCTGAAGCAAGCCCCCCGTGCATGGTATGAAAGTCTATCAAAATATTTGATTGATCATGACTTCACCATTGGCACGGTGGACAAAACTTTATTTAAATTTACAAAGGGAGACCATACTCCGCTAGTTCAGATATATGTTGATGACATTATTTTTGGCAGTACTAACCCAAAATTATGTGAAAGATTTTCCAAGATAATGCAGGACCAATTTGAGATGAGCATGATGGGAGAATTATCATTTTTCTTAGGATTGCAAGTCAAGCAATCTAGTGAAGGAATCTTGATAAATCAGTCTAAATACACTAAAGAGCTGCTGAAGAAATATGGAATGAGTACCAGCTCAGCTGCTGCTACACCAATGAGCTCATCTGCCAAACTCGACTTGGATAATTCAGGAATACCAGTCGAAGTTACAATGTATCGAGGCATTATTGGATCTCTATTATATTTGACAGCCAGCCGACCAGATATTATGTTTGCAGTGTGTATGTGCGCCCGATTTCAAGCAAATCCCAAGCAGTCGCACTTCACTGCTGTCAGAAGGATCCTCAAATATTTGAAAGGCACTGAGAATGTTGGTCTATGGTATCCAAGAGACTCAACTTTTAATCTTATTGGATACTCAGATGCTGACTATGCTGGATGCAAAATTGACAGAAAAAGCACCAGTGGGTATTGTCAATTCCTTGGAGATCGATTGATATCATGGGGATGCAAGAAACAGACATCCATAGCAACTTCCACTGCCGAGGCAGAGTACCTTGCTGCTGGAAGCTGCTGTGCTCAATTGCTCTGGATTCAGCAAC
This sequence comes from Haberlea rhodopensis, assembly GCA_907163345.1. Lineage (NCBI taxonomy): Eukaryota > Viridiplantae > Streptophyta > Magnoliopsida > Lamiales > Gesneriaceae > Haberlea > Haberlea rhodopensis. The sequence goes on along the minus strand of CAJQUN010000699.1, from coordinate 72,040 downwards.
AACTCAGAGATTATGGAATTGAGTCCACAGAGGCTCCCATCTCTTGTGATAATACGTCTGCCATTGCTATAACATATAATCCAGTTCTTCATACTCGTACTAAACATATTGACATCCGTCATCATTTTATCAGAGATCATGTTATGAAGAAAGAAATTCGGCTGGAGTATATTTCTACCGAACAACAGGCAGCAGACATTTTCACAAAACCTCTACCGGACGGTAAGTTTTCTTACTTTCGAAATATTCTTGGTTTAATTGAAATTACTTCTTGATTATTTTGTTTTGGTAATAAATTCAGGGGGAATTAGTTAGTTTATTTGCATAAATTTAGGGGGAATTTCAGTTATAATCCTATCATGGTTATTTAAGCTCAGCTGGTAATACAATGGTCAGCTGCAGTAGGTGTATCCGTACCAGTAGGACTCTACATCCAGTAGATGCTTTCCTACCACTCGAACCTTACATACTGATAGGGTTGAATATTACGCGTTTTTATGCTATGATATGTATATGTTTTCGTGTTGATTCTTGGATAATTTTATGGTTTATGGTATATATTTCTCTATTTCAAGAATCAATGTTGAAATTCATAAAAGGGGAAGAAATCAAGCTAAAATGATGAAAAAATGAATAAAGTTGAAGAAAAGAGGAAGAAACCAGAATCCAAGACACATGTTGCTCCTTTCTCCTCAAATTACTATATGTTAGAGCCATATTTTGGAAATGTGGTCCATATAAAAGTTGTAGAACTTTCTCTTATCTTTGCGTGGACAGCTGATTCATCAAAGTTGGAGTTCGTATAAGAAAGTTACGGCCAAAATACAAAACTCGCCAGAAGCTGAAAAAGGCGAAGAAACTTACTGTGATTTCCGATGGATCGAGCAAGCTTTTCCGATCGATCGAGAAAGGCTGAAAATTGAGCGAAAATCTTACTGGAAGGCTCGATCGATCGGCTCTTCTGTTCGGATCGATCGGGACGAGCAGTTTTTCATTAAAATACCTTCCTTGTAGAGTTTGGATGCAATAGGGAAGTCCATAATTCTTTCCCCTATATATTATACACAAAATCACAACCCATATCAGATTTTAACCTAGGGAATAGCCTCCATACACACATTCACCATCCAAACCTCTTCTACACCTTCACCCAAAACCAATCACACGCCTCCACCTTCTTCTCCCCTCACCAATCCTCACGCAAGCCACCTCTTCACCAATCACAACTCACGTCCACCTTCTTCTCCCCTTTCCTTCACCATCTCACCTCACTCCATCCTTCTACCATTCATCCTTCATCCATCTTCACCCATTCATCCTAGGATTTGGAACAACCCAACAAGGCGATAAAAAGAGACGATCGAGAAGGAAGCAAGAGAAGGAGCAAGGACCTACGAACGAAGTCGACATCGGGAGTTTATTCTTGTCTTTTAATATTAGTTTTGATTTGCTTTGATTTATTATGAGGAACTAATTTTATTTATCGAGGCTAGGCGAACCTTTGTTATGAACCTTCGATTTGATGATTTAATGATTGAATTCTTATAGTTCTTTGCGTATGTTTTATGTTGTTCATGCTTTTAGAGGTTTGATCACCTTTGAATGATGTTAGTATCGTAATTGAGATCGAGAGATGATTTTATGATACTGAATTAATAACTCATACCATGGATTTCAGACCGAGATCGAGAGATGACGTCAAATACATGCGTGATAGCCATAGATATCTAGTAATTGAAAGCTAGGAGTTTTCATGGATCTTATGCAACATTGAATTGTTAAATAAGTGAACGAGAGTTACTTACTACAATTCGGTGTTAGGTTTAATATAGCTCGAGAGAGTGTATTAGATAAATTGGGAGAACTCGTCACCTTAGAAATATTTGAATATTCAATCGAGAATTGTAGGGAATTGCATTGGTGAGCCAAAGTCTCGATAATCTTCTCTAGTGGATTTTTCTCGTTTATTTTGATTGACTTGGTTGGATTAGTAGTTAATTTTAATTAATTAGTAGTTTAATTATTTAATTAATTTTCGTAGGTTAAATATAGTTAAAAGTTTCTTATTTGGTACTTATTTGTTAGTCCCTGTGGGTTCGACAATCCGTATCTTCCTATCTAGACTAAAACTTGACACCGTGCACTTGCGGTCTAAAATCGCTAGATTGGAATTAATTGTTTAAAATAAAAGCGATCACATACCAGCAGATGTTACCAAATAAGCTTTGACAAAAATAACCCTCGATACTTATTAACCTAATGAACGTCGGAATTCAAAATTACTTTTGTGTAAAATAAATTATTTCACTCCCGCCTAAATCCTGTCCTTTTATTTATTGTTTAATTTTTTTTAATCATTAGATGATCGCCACATATACATGTGTCCGCTCATCTACAGTACGACGTTACATATACTTTCATTTTAACCACCATTAGTTTCACTACTCTTCTACTCCAACAATTCACTGAATTATCTTTTCTTTCAGAAAATTTTACTCTAACAAGATTGCTGCTGTTTCTTCCTCATATTCATCCAAAATGTCAAAGAATATACAGCCAAGCTTCATCACCAATGCTGTTCACGTAGATTTTCATTCTATATACACATCATCTGATGAGGAGACAAAGGAGCTGATTCAAAAGCTGGATGCCTCAGGACTCTTGGTAATCCTGAGCCAGGCCCCCTCATTCTACAAGGACGAGCTACACGAGTTCTTTGCTACGGCCAAAGTTGTTGATGACACCGTGGTGGCATCCGTATCTGGACAGTTGGTTAAAATCACCCAACCTGAATTTGCCACACACCTATGCCTTCCCTCCACCGGACTTACTGATTTTTCCACTGTTCCAGTGGAACTACGAGAAGAGATGCGCCTCACAGTTTCTGACTCTGCTCATCGCCTTCAACGTCCCCCCTTCAGGAAAGTATTAATGAAGAGTCATTATCGACAACTAGCGGACATCATCTCCAAGGGGCTCCTATGTAAAGCTGGATCATTTGATATGATCACTCCTGAAAAATTTGATGTTATGAGTGCAATATGCAAAGGATTGGAGATAAACTTGTCAGTTGTGTTATTTCAAATTCTGACTAGTCTCGTAGTCTCTGGCAAGGGTCAATCAGGCTTTGCTCTCCCGCTAAGCAGCCTTTTTGACAGCAAACACATTAAAACAGGGGCTCTCACCAACCTCCATCCGGGGAGACTTATCACTGCCAAGTATCTTCAGCTTCACAGGCAGAGAAGTGGCAGAGACGTTGGGGTAACTAAGCGCCGATTGACGCAAGTCATCAGCGACTCTGAACAAACCATCTCAGAATCCGCTGAGTCTTCTCCTCCTCCTCCCCCTCCTAAGAAGCCCAGAACAAGAAAAGCTGCTCCTCTGGCTGTTTGACAGAAAGACATTGCAGCTTCTGATACCATCTCCTCCGCCGGACCTACAAACGTAATTCCTGATAGAGAACCCAGCCCTGAAATTTCTCCATCTGAGGAACCAACTGCTTCATTAGCCATGGTGCCTGCTCCATCAATGGTTCCAGTTGACACTCCGTCAGCACTGGTGAGCTCTCAACAAGCACCAGGCTCTATCAGTTTTAGGACACCCAAGTCCTTGTGTATGTACTGTCATCCAAAGACCACCCCTGCTGGCAAAGGAAAAACTTTTACGGCTCCAGTGTCCACTCCTGTTGCTTTCGAGATCCAAATGGTCATGGATACAGTTGAAGCCAAACTGCAACCACAGCTAGATATTTTTGATCATTGGGTAAAGGCTCGAGTAAAAGTTCGATTTGATGATTTCGATCCTATTCTGGATCAGGCCAGGGAAGATGAAAATCAAATCTTGGCCTATCTTCAAATTTCAGACCCCGAGAAAAGCCTGAAGCTACGGGATGTTTTTCGCCTGATGAACTATGTGGGCGAACTTCAAGCCCTTGTTGAAACCCGCCTTCAATATTTCAACGGTGATTCAGGCACAGCGAATCATGATAGAGCCGTTCTAAATGCTCTTGGACCCAAGCTGGAAATGGCTGAGCTCGCTCTTCATGATATTCGCATATCCACTGGAATTCACTCATGCCCCACTGCTGAAAATGTTGCAAGCCCCGACCAGCCGGATTTAGAAATGGCTATTGCAAATTTGGAGATTGTCCCCTCTACTGTGGAGATCACTTCTACTGTCCTAGAGACCACTCCCACTGGAGCGGAGATAGCATCAACTGCCTTGGAGGCAGCCTCTTCTGCTAAAGACCTCTCCTCTGCTCCCAGCTCTTATAATGATCAACCGTCCCAACCGATGGTTGTTGATCACACCAATGTGGACACAGTGATTCAGACGGTAGTTCAGCAAGTTACCATTTCCTCTGGCAACCATGAACCCAGTGAGTCTTCACATTCCAATGATCATACCCAGTCGTCTATTGCTGCGGTTGACCAAGACACTGCTGATATGGCTGCCCCACACATTGAATCAACTGCTACTATAACTGCTACTATCTCAGACTCCCCAGTTGCCCCACTTATTGAAGAAACTGGTTTTCTATCCACTGCAGTTGTAGATGCTCATCCCGATACTTTTGTTCCTACTGCTGATACTCAAATGATTGCCGTGGATCCGTCCATGGCTCAAGAACTTTCAGAGGATTTCTTTGTCTTTACAAACCCTCTGGACGAGCCACCAAACATCGCTGCACAGATAGCCAATCTATCCAATGCAATTTCAGCACTAGCTAGCGATGTCAATAAACTCAAACAGGAAGAGCGCACTGCGACTCTCATTCTAGGAACCCATCAGCAGCACACGGACTCTCAATTCCATCAAGTCTACAGGAACTTAAGTAGTTTAACGACTACTGTCACCAGACTTCAAACTTTTGCTGAGAACACAATGGCGGACACTCTTTCTCGAATTGGCCAGGCTCGTCTTCAGATTACTCAAAATAATGAATCTCTTCATGCTGCCACATCCCTGGCTCTTGGAGAAAAGATTGAAGACGCCAAGAAAGTCTTAACCGATCAGTTGGCCACCATGCAGGCAGCATTTGCTTCTCAGATTCAAGATATATGCAACAGCCTGCCTGCAGCTCCTCAAATAATCCGCAGACTGCCTGAACCCAGCAGAACTGCTCCTTCATCACAGCGAGCTTCAAGTTCGGCTGGTCGTTCATCCCCTGCACCTGGAGCACTCACTCAGTCCAGATCAACTGCTCAACAAAGATCTCGAAGTCCGCGCCAACCGCCTACCGAGAAGCGCGACTATTCCCAACATTGGTTAGGGAGAAAATAGTATCATTTTCTGATCCCTCTTTAATTACTCTTATCTATTTACTGTTTTTAGTTGACTTTTTCTTTGTATTTACTGAAACAACATAAATGCATTCACACTAATTGAAACCTTTTTCTATAAATAGCGACTCTTGCTTGCTCACATAACACACATTCACGAATCATGATTCTTTTCAACTCCTTGAAAATTCCTTGGTTTACATCTTACAATTGTTCAGTTTCATGGGTTTATTACTTATCTAAATCAACCCCTCATGGGTTGATTGCTTATCTAACCCAGCTCCGTTAAGCTTCAGCGTTTGGATCCTGCTCTGATGCTCATCATCAGTCAGGAACTGCAATCAGGAGTTATCTGGGTGCTGATGACAAAAAGGGGGAAGACAGAGATAGAGTATTCTGATAGGTGAATCCATGAACCATGGAGGACTGATGTATATACTTTTGAACTCTTCCCGACTTTCTCTCTGAAACAAGGTAGACCGGCAGACAGAGATAGAGTATTTTCATTAGGTGAATCCATAAATCATGGAGGCCTGATGAATATACATTTGACTCTTCCCGACTTCATCTCTGAAACAAGGTGGATCGAGCTTTTCCTCTCTGAAATAAGGTGGATCGAAGCTCTCCGGGTCTACAGTACTTGTTTAAAAATTTGTCATGTATCAGCTATATTGTGTAAAACTAGATTTGTCTTAGATTCTATTCAAGTTATTAGAATTCATCTTAAATAAAGATGAATCTCTCTAAATTGTCCAGTTTGATTACAACTTGTAATCTGCTTATATTTATAACATATGAAAATTTCTTTTCCATTATGTCTTCAAGTATTTTCAGGATTCTCACCTTATTTACTCGAGTAGGAAATCGATTATTGCTTAGTTTTGTCATCACCAAAAAGGGGGAAATTGTTGGGAAAACGATTTCTAAGTTTTGGTGATTACAAACACCTACCGGATGTTAAACACCTACTGGATGAAGTCCTACCGGGTGATAAAGACCAACTGGATGAAGACTCCTACCGGATGTTAAAGTCCTACTGGATGAAGTCCTACCGGGTGACAAAGACCAACTGGTTGAAGTCCTACCGGGTAATGAACACCTACCGGATATTGAAGTCTTACCGGGTGATAAAGATCAACTGGATGAACATCTACCGGGTGAAGACACCAAACCAACTGGATAGACATTAACTGGACAAGACATCAACTGGATGGCTACCAACTGGATAGACATCAACTAGACAAGACATAAACTGGATATGGCTACCAACTGGACAAGACATCAACTGGATGGCTACCAACTGGATAGACATCAACTGGACAAGACATCAACTGGACAAGACATCAACTGGATGGCCACCAACTGGACAGACATCTACTGGACAACTATCAACCGGATAGTCCCACATGAACAAAGACATCAACTGGTCAAAGAGGATGAACGACCAGTTGAGCAAAGAAAACCAGCAGAAGTCTAACCTTCCAGTAAGAGCACTAAGCAACGAGACAAAATAAGTACAACATTCTCTGACAAAGGTACAACAGAGCGGCGCACCCTGCTATATCTCCGCCACCATTACCGTCAGAGTGAAAAGAGCCTGTTGCTTAAACAAAATAGGAAAGAAGACAATATGAATTTGGAAAGCTAATCTCTTCCATATACAGAAAAGCTACCGTTGGACAACCAAACCTATAAATACTTCCAAGCAGAGAATGAAGAGGTGCTGAGCGATTTTCAACAAAGAGATATACTTCGAAGCAAAACAAGAAAATCATATTACTGATATTCCAAACGTTCAGCAAAGAGCAGACAAGCAGTGAAACTGAATCTGTATAGATTATTTCCAATTGAAGTCTGCTGCTCAAAAACACTCGAAGCTAGAAAAGTTTATTCTGTAAAGAGTGTTATAGAATTTCTTGTAATCAAAAGATAAGAAGATTGTGATTGCTAGGAGTTTAGGCCAAGTGTGTTAGTGCCTAAGAAGGTTGTATACTGTAAAGTGTAAACCAAGTCTTCTAGTGAATCCTTCCTGCAAAGGAAGAAGGGGAGACGTAGAAGCGTTGTGCTTCGAACTTCCAGAAACAACTCTTGTGTCATTTGTTCATTGCTTTATTACCTCGGTTTTATTCCTCACAGTCAGTAGACGTCTTCCGCACTATAATAAGTGTCTGCTGACTTGCCTGATATTGAGAAGCAACTGTAATACTTAACAGTTTACAGTTAACCAGAAAAAGAAATCACAATTGAATCTAGTGTTTATTCAACCCCCCCCCCCCTTCTAAACACTACCCCGATCCTAACACAAAGTTTAATAAAACGGAATTCTCTGTTGAGTTTCTGGCTATCTTTTAAACTTATAAAATGGAATATTTTGGGTCTTATGCATGCTTAGCCGGGGGGGGGGGTATGGGGGGGGGGGGGGGCTTTTATATTATTAATCTTCACGGATTGACGATAGGGGTTGGAAGTTGGGCACGTGGTTGCGTGCTTATGTTTGATTATGAATTATTTATGTGTTAGCACATAATTCATCGGGTCGTGGGACCCATGCAAGGTTGGACTCGAACTACAAAATTATAAGGTACGTATAACGTACGAGCATTGCCTGTTATAATGTTGCAACTGTGAAAAGCATGGTATATGGTATTTGCAATAAATGGATATTTTTGAGTTTTTAAGTTTTCAGTTTAATTAGATAATTAATCATCTTTTTCGTAGGCTAAATATAATTTTTCTAATTTTATTTGGTACTTATACGTTAGTCCATGTGGGTTCGACATCCTTTCTTTTATATCACTATACTAAAACTTGACACCGTCCACTTGCGGTATAAATCGCTAGACTGGAATTAATTGTTTAAAATAATAGCGATCAAGTTTTTGGAGCCATTGCCAGGGACTAATTTGTATAATATCATACGAGATTAGTTAGTTGTAATTTAGCCACTTATTTTTGTTTTGTTTGTCACTTTTGACCGTTGGGTTCTCTACATTCGTGTTTCTCCTTTTGGGTTGATTTTTACAGGTAGTAATTTTCTTGATGCATGCTAAGGAATAGCAACCCCACAGTCGAGCCGTTTGACCCAGAAATTGAGCGTACGTGTCTAAGAAGAATAAGGGAAGCTCGAGCAATGGCTGATAACAATCAAGAAGGGGGCGCGAACAATGAAGCATGGAATCCACGATCTGTGATGGATTTTGCTCAACCAGCTTTCCATGGATCAATGTCAAGCATTACAAGGCCAAGTATTCAAGCCAACAATTTTGCGATAAAGCCGGCTATAATACAGATGATCCAGCATTCAGTAATGTTTGGGGGAGTAGCCACTGATGACCACGCTCACATCTCCAACTTCTTGGAGATTTGTGATACTTTCAAACACAATGGCGTTTCTGACGATGCCATCAGGTTAAGGTTATTTCCCTTTTCGTTAAAAGATAAAGCTAAAGCTTGGTTGAACTCTTTACCTGCAGGATCTATCACCACTTGGGAGGGGAGGACAAAAGCATTTTTGTCTAAATATTTTCCCCCTTCCAAAACTGCGAAGATGAGAAACGATATCACCACGTTTGGGCAATATGATCCTGAAACATTATATGAGGCGTGGGATTGTTTCAAGGACTTGCTTAGGAGATGCCCACATCATGGTCTTCCTATTTAGCTCCAGGTACAAACTTTTTATAACGGTTTGTTATCATCTAACCGTTCTATGATTGATGCAGCCTCAGGAGGGTCCATTATGCGCAAAACACCGGAAGCAGCTTATGAACTCTTGGAAGAGATGGCTTCTAACAGCTTTCAATGGCAATCGGAGAGGAGTGTGCCAAAGAAACCGAGTGGAGTTCACCAAATTGACGACATCACTGCTCTTTCGGAACAGTTGGAAGCGTTGAATAAAAAGATAGATAGCATGAGCATGACAGCAATGCAAGCTCAAGTTATCACTTGTGAATTATGGGGAAGCAATCATCAAAGCACTCAGTGCCAGGCAGGTAATCCATTCATACAGTCTAATGAGTCCGTTAATTATGTAGGAAACAGGCAGCCCAATAACCCATACTCCAATACTTACAACCCGGGATGGAGGAATCATCCAAACTTGCAATGGTCCAACCAAAACAACGTGTTGAACCCACAACAACAACCGGGAAATGCACCTAAGCCGAGTATGGAGGAGCTCTTGACCAAGTTAATCTCATCGACAGAAATAAGGATGCAAAATCAGGATGCATCTATAAAAAACTTGGAGGTTCAAGTGGGGCAACTAGCAGCTATAATTCATGGACGAGCTCAAGGGACACTACCTACTGATACAATGAAAAACCCGAAGGAGCAATCAAAAATGGACCACTGAGACGGAGGTGACAGTCCAGCTTGGGACTATAAATTAAGAACTTTCTATCTCTTTCCATTGTTTGTTTTTCATTTTTTTTAGTCGAAATTTATTTTTTATTTTCATTCTTGTTATTTTTCGAGCCTAACTCCGTGCGTTAATTTTCAAATGCAGAAAAATTGAATGAGTCCAATTGGTGGGGCAGATCGAACATTGAAAAATTTGGTGAAAATTGGTCTGGAAGGCTCGATCGATCGAGATTAAAGCTCGATCGATCGATCATGGGTTGCAAAAATAAAAATTTTTTTTTTGGAGTCACCGATCGATCGGGAGATTATCCTCGATCGATCGAGGAAGGTTATAAAAAGTAGAAAAAAATTTATGTCTCGCTCGATCGATCGAGCAGAGACTCTCGATCGATCGAGCGACAGAAATTTTTGTTTTTAATGTGAGATATCAGCAGCAGTCCAGAAGAACAAAAACAAACCCTTTCCAATTTCTACACAGAAAAAAATCGTCCATTTGACCTAATCCCCAATTTCTTCCTATAATCTTTCCCACACACTCACAAATCTTGCAATATATGCTTCAAAGCTTCTTATAATTATAATTTTTGCAACAGATTTGAAGATCCAAAGCTGAATTGGGAGATTTCATCAAAAAGGAGGAACTCAAGCAAATTCCAAAACATCACCTAGATTTTCATGATATTTGGTTTCAACTCTTCTATATATCCATGAATTAGTGAATATGTTTGTTTGGATATGTAAGGATTGATGTTTTTGGTGAATTTGGGAGTTGAGTGGTTAATTATTGGGGAAGTAAAGAGTTGGTTGGTAAGATTGGTGAATTCTTGCTGTGGTTGGTAATATTGGTGAGTTATTGTTGTGGTTGGGATTGAAGAAGTAAGAATTGTGAATTGATCAATGGCGCCAAAGAGAAAGTAAAAGCAAGTCGAAGCCACCACTTCATCTATAGATTATGATGAGCGGTGCTTTGTGAATTCAGTAGCGACGGAATTGTACCCCAGATATCATCGCAAACCCCTCAGTCGCGAAAGGGGAATGAGTTTAGATCGACTTGAATGCCCGGTCATTCAAGAAGCAAGGCTACGAGGTTGGTTTGAATTCATTCAACAACCTATTGATGCGATGGTCCCTGTTGTGGGGGAATTCTATGCTAATTTAAGGACAGTCCACCCAAATTCAAGGGAGGTTGTATTTGTAAGGGGTAAAGATGTTGAATGTGATCGATTCAAATTAAATGCAATTTTTAGGATGCCTTCAATAAAGAATAGTGATTACCAAGCATTCAAGACGAGCCATATCAATTACGATGAGGTACTATCGGTAATCAGTATTGAGGGGACTGACTGGCAAAGAAACAACAATGGAGAGCCTCCTAAAGAAATATCTGAAACCAGAGGCACAAGCATGGTTCTCCTTCATAGCCTCCCAGGTCATGCCATCGACCCACACTTCTGAGGTTACCAAGGAGAGAGCTGCCCTGGTATTTGCCATACTCATAGGGCAAACGGTGGATTTGGGGCACATTATCAATAAACACATCTGTGACATCGGCAGGAGTCCGCCCACCTCCGCATTACCTTTTCCATCTACTATAACATCTCTTTGCAAGAGAGGCGGAGTGAAGTGGGATGCCGATGAAGAACTCCTACCACCAAAAGGACCAATTGTGGTTGATGGACCTCCACCTCCTACAGGCCGACGAAGGGCCGAGCCACGACCTTCGAGCAGCAGACAGGATGGGCCATCCTCCTCTTCCGCTGCAGAGCATTCATCGATCACTTTGGGATCCCTTCACAGGATCTCCAAAACATCCGCCTGGAGCAGCAGGGTTTGCAACGGGAACTACAGTGGGGCCCAGCACAGATAAGTCAACACCAAATGGAGTTCCTGCAATACCAATGTGCATGGAACAATGCCTTGGCCCAAGGTTTCCCAACTATTCAGTTCCCGCGTGAGCCGCAATTTCAACCAATCTCGCCATACCAACCACAAACACCTGAGTACCGACCATACCAGCCAACACCACCTGATTATCCGCCATATCCACCGTACCAGCCAAAGGAGCCGTACTATCCAGTACCCCAGCCGGAGCATGATGAGGACGACGATCATTGACGATCGTCGTCAAGGTATGTGTGTTGCTTTTGCACTTATTGTTTACTATACATTGAGGGCAATGTATGTACTAAGTTTGGGGGGGTGTTTACTGGTATCTGCTGTTGTCTTTTGTTACTTCCTTGCATGACTAGTCTATCATAAGATTAGATCATTTTGGGCACATAAAAAAAATTTTCCTTGAAAATAAGTGCATCATTAAGAAATAATGAATTATACTTGCAATGGTATTACATGATGATATTAATCCCCATCTCAACTTCAGTCTTGAAGATTTTTGACTTGTTTGTGAATATCTTTGGTTGAGTTAATATTTCAAAAATTGAGGAACATTTTAAGCACTTTTTGAGTCATGGTTGAGGGAATTATATCTTGGAAAATTTTTGTTAACTATGATTTGTCTTGAGGATCTTGAAACACTTTAGAACCTATTTGAGAGCACTATGAGGCGAAATTTTATAGTTATGAACTAGACTTGGAAATGATTTAGGCGATCTTTGGACCGTTTGAGCCTTTCAAGCTTACCATGTTTATATCAATCTCTAGTTCCCTAATTTGAGCCTAATTGATAAAAGAATGGAGTATGTTTAACATACTATTAGCCACCATTCAACAAATTTCTTTGGCAACTCATTATACCCACCTTTATGAGCTTAAATTGAAAGAATTCATCCTTACCTAAGGGAGTATAATGATTCTCATTAGATGCACTTGAATTGCTACATTTAAGATGAGCTTATTGTTGAAAAAAAATGTTGAATGAGAAAAGAAAAAGATAGACAAAAAGCCTTGAGAAAAAAAATTGAATAAATAAGACCCAAAGTGGCCAAGGCTAGAAAAAAGAAGAGGAGCTCGATAAATTGTGCTAAAAAGTGAATTTTATAAGTTATACTCTCTTCTTTGTATTTCCCTATCTTTTCTTTGAAGCCAAAAACCTAGGCCAAACATTACAAGCTTTAAAAGACTTATTAATCAAAGTCTAGGAAATAATTACATTAGTGGAGAAGTGCTTGAAAAGTAGGCTTATAAAGTGTTTAAAGTAATCTTGACTTTGAGTTTAATAGCATTATTTGATCCTAAAAGTATATATGAAACTCAAGATTGACATGAACACACACGCACGTTCCGATTTTGCGATATATTGCTTGGCTTAGGAGAAAACACTTCTTGTTGATTTTTGGATTGACTTATGGTTGAAGTGTTAGTGGGATTTCTCAGCTTTTACGTTTGAGTTGCTAAGTTAATTCGTTCAAAGTATGGATGATAAACTTTGCATTTTGATCTTAATGTTTGCTCGAGGACGATCAAATGTAAGTTTGAGGGAGTTGATAGGGTTGATTATTACGTGTATTTGTGCTTTGATTTATATATATATTCGTGTAGATTCCGGGAAGATGTTGTGCTTTTTGGTATTTATTTGATTGTTTCAGGAATCTAAGTGGAAAGTGGAAGAATTGAGCTAGAATGAAGAAAAAGGATCAAACCGAGCCAGGAAATGAAGAAATTGGATTCTGGTATGACCGATCGATCGTTCAACGCACGGATTCGCTCCTATGTTATCGTATTTCTAAACTCTAGTTATTTTGATTTTCAGATTTATTGATGTTTTTGAGGTTGAGAAACGATTAAACATCTTGTTAATTTGATTTGAATTTAATTAAGTTTATTTTATCAAGTTTAGGGAATTTTGTGCTTGAATCATTGATTTGGTTGTGCTTGAGTGAATTAATTCTTATGTGCATGAATTATAACCTTAATGCTATCAAAGCCTAGCTAACTTTGATTGAATTTGTGAATTATAATTGAGATCGAGAGATAAAGTTATAATACGCTATAATAATTCATGTTGTATATTAAGATTTAGATCGAGAGATTAAATCACATACGTGATCACTTTGAATTGAGAGATTTAAAGCTAACGGTTTTCATTGAGATTTATTCGATATTAAATTGGTTTAAGTGAATGAGAGTTACTTGTGTCAATTTAATATTAGTTTCAATATAGTTTGAGAAAGTGTATTGATTAAATTCGAAAATCCGTCACCTTAAGAATTGATTGATTAGTAATTGTTTTTTCAAACAAATCATTGAAGATAACACATTTGAACCACCATCTTGATAAATTTCTTGAGCAAAATTCCTTCGCATCTTCAAAGGAGTTGTTTTATTTTTGAGTTTTTAAGTTTTCAATTTAATTACATAATTAATCATCTTTTTCGTAGGCTAAATATAATTTGCTAATTTTATTTGGTACATATACGTTAGTCCCTGTGGGTTCGACATCCTTTCTTTTATACCACTATACTAAAACTTGACACCGTGCACTTGCGGTATAAATTGCTAGACTGGAATTAATTGTTTAAAATAATAGCGATCACATAGATGATTCATGGACATATCATATTGATCTTTCCACTCTTTGATATCCATGATGATGACTGAGTTGATTTACTCTGAGTGTCGGGGACGACGGACACGGCAATGACAGACAGTATAGGTAGCGACTGTAGTCACGCGCGTTGCTACCGGACCTAGACACGAGGGATGACGAGCACATCACAGGATGATTCTCCTAGCGCAAAGTGTGTGTTGTCACCCTCTGCTCGAGCTGATATTGATTGACGATACCTTCCTTTGGACTATTGGTATCTTGAGATTCGATTCTTTAGTATACCCATTCATACATCGCATTCATAAATGGTATGGATTGCATGATACTTTGTCATTCTTGACATGATTTATTTATTTCTCATACTGGGTTCTGACCCCCTTTGCTGGGGGTTGTCATGTCTTTGTTGTATGGGCATGACAGTTGTGATGCCCGAAAATTAATGGTGTTAATCCCGGTGTGGTAATGATCCTTAATGGATTTAATTGTGGCAATTATGAATTAATTGCGGTATTGGAACTCCCGATGATTGTAAATCCGATATTTGGAGTCGTTGGATCAAAGGGTTGAGATTATATTCTCATCGTGGTGATAACCTTGGAATTTTGTTTTTGGTGGGATCTGGGGTCCTGAGTACTTTGTGCTGGGGCGAGTAATGGAAATTGAAGCTTGAGAGATAATTATTGAAAAGAGATGATTTTTAATGAATCGTGATGTATTTGTGGAGGACTTGGTATTTTGGAGCCTTGGTACTATATATACCAAGTGGACTCGGTGTTCAATCATTGTTGGCCTTGTTTCTCTCTCTCTCTCTCACCTAAACCCTTTCCCCCATTTCCATCTTTTCTCCCATGGAGGAGAAATCGCTGGTAACTTGGCTCCGAAGCCGAATTTCTCAAAGAAAAGTTTGTAATCTTCATCCCCTCGTCTTTACCTTCGTTTTGATTATGGTATTGTGGATTTTTATTAAGATATGTGTTGGGTTGGAATTTGGGGATTTTTGGTAATAATCTTAAAGTTCGTTATTGGAGTTTTTAATGAGTTTTAATGGAGTATTTGGGGGTGTTGAAGGTGTAGGGGGTGTTGGTTTTGAGTTTGGGTGTCAAAAACACCATTGAATGATCGAGTTTTTTGGAAAGTCGCAGGTCGCGATCGATCGCGGCTTGGCGCCGATCGATCGCGACGAAATTCTGAAATTTGGAGATGATGCTCAGTGCTGGCGATCGATCGCTAAGTCTCAGCGATCGATCGCTAGGGGTTTGTCGATCGATTACGGAGACTCGCGATCGATCGCGAGAGGGTTCTATTTGGCCAATGGTTTGCGCGATCGATCGCGATGAAATCGGCGATCGATCGTGGCTCGAAGAAGTGGGTTTTTTTGAAATTTTGGAAAATGTCGGGATTTTGGAATCGAGGTTTAATTAGTCGCTTTTCGGGGCAATGTCTACATTCCATTTGGGAATGCTATACTTTTAAAATGGAATGGTTGGAGCCAAATTTTAATAAAAAAATGGAATACTCGTAATTGGTTAACCTTTGTACACATGAAATGGATTATTTTGGGTATTATGCATGCTTAGCTCGGAGTCTTTTTGAATGGTTATTCGTCATGGATTGATGATAGGTTTGGAGGTTGTGAACGTGCTTGGGCACGTGGTTGCATGCTTTTGTTTAATTGTGAGTTATTTATGTGTTAGCACATAATTCATCGGGTCGCGGGAGTCAGTCAAGGTTTGGTTTGACTACGGGATCCTAAGGTACGTATAACGTACGAGCATAGCCTTTTATATATTGAAATTGTGAAATGAATGGTTATATGGTATTTGCAATAAATGGATATACATTGGGAATTATATGGTGCCGTTTTTGAGCGAGCAATGATTGGATGTTGTCGCTATTGAGCGAACTGTAAGTAATCCATGAAGCATACAACGCAGCGGAATTTAAAAAATATGGATTACTATAACCGCGGATCTATACATAGGTGTTCATATCGGATAAAGGATCAAATGTCTCACCCTTGTAGCGTGTTTGAGCAGATTCCACGGAGCAGCACCACGTCAAACGCCTCCTTTGAGTCACTAGCAAAACTTATCAAGTTTTGCCTCAACGGTATCCACACGATCAAATTGGGAAGGAATAGTTTAAGAACAAAGTGCTAGATTGGTTCTTAAACCAACACACGAAGCACACTCGATTCACAATCGAACGGATGGCCGGAATCACTCAAGAATGCTCTTCAACTATTATGAAGCCGAGAGCAAAACGTGAGAGGCGGCCGTGTGCTTGGAAAAATAGGTTGGAATGGTATTAAAATTGTCTCCTACAATTAATTATACCAAGTTATTAAAAGGGCTTAATTAAGTTCAAGACTTTCTTAAAGTCTTATGGGCCCAAACCCATGATTTAATTAAAACCTTTTAATCACTTAATTAAGACTCTTCTTAATTAATTAATTCTTCCAATGAATTTAATTTCCCTTCTCGATTTAATCTTTTGTGCGACCCGATAGGATCTTGTAATGTTGCCAGTGACATAAAATCTCATTTTATGTTAAAAGCAAAGAGCGGTGTCTAGCAACACATCAAGGCTACCCAAATTACAAGAATGTCAATGACTCGACATAACCTTTAGAACTTGTGATAATATTAACCATGTAACTTAATCTTTTTGTCCTTTGTGTTTAGATTGAACACGAGTCATGGAATAGTCATACTCGTATATTCAATCTTAATTTCTTGATCCCCAAGTAGAACTAGAATAAACGAATAAGCTCGATATCTCATATCGACTCATTCGAGCATGGCCATGCATTTTAGTTCTCACTTGATCAAGGGCCAAACACTTCTCATGTTATATAGGAGGGACAAATCCTATCTCGATCAGTCAACATCCCTCTACATAATTCGTAGTGTATCCAATAGTCGCCTTTATAGTTTACCCTGTTACGGGTAACGTTTGACAATATCAAAATACATAACTCCTTATGTTGGGATCTCTGATGATCACAAGTTGTAAGGATTACATACATTATTATCACTATGAGAATTGCATATGACATTCATATAACTATCCATGTTGCATTCTCATGGTGGGTCTGTCCAGTACATCGTTCTCTAACATGTACCCATGTGTTGATTTGATATCTCATATCAATGAACAATTCATCAATCAATACATACTAGTCTCTACATATTATCATTATCCCTATTCATGATAATATTTGACTAGGGACAATGTTTAAGAATAATACAATATTATTCTAAGGACATTAACATATATATTAATTCACATTGCACAGTTAAACGAATAATATATAATAATGAATTGCCATTCATAAAATCATAAACATTGTATGTCAAAACAATCATCTAATGACTTGTCTTAGGGCATATCCCAACAAATCTTCCACTTGCACTAAGACCACTCAGACATATACCTAATGCCTAGAGATCTAGTATGACGATCATGCTTCTGCTGTGACAGTGGCTTCGTCAATGGGTCAAATACGTGATCATCTGTTGGTACTTTGCATATTTTAACATCTCCCCTTTCAATGATTTCTCGAATGAAATGAAAGCGCCGAAGTATGTGCTTGGATCTTTGGTGAGAATCTAGGTTCCTTAGCCAATACGATCGCTCCATTGTTGTCACAATAGAGTTCTATCGGATCTTTAATGCTAGGCACCACTCCAAGTTCAGAAATGAACTTCCTAAGCCAAACAGCTTCCTTTGCTGCATCCGAGGCATCAATATACTCAGCTTCCGTTGTAGAATCGGCTACTGTTTCTTGCTTTGAACTCTTCCAGCTCACAGCACCTCCATTTAGGCAATACACATATCCACATTGCGATCGAAAATCATCTTTGTCAGTTTGGAAGCTTGCATCATTGTAACCCATTATATTGAGCTCTTCCTCACCTCCATAAATCAAGAATGTATCCTTAGTTCTTCTCAAGTACTTCAGGATATTCTTGACAGCAATCCAGTGACCTTCACCTGGATCAACTTGATATCTGCTCGTCATGCTCAAAGCATACGATACATCGGGACGAGTACATATCATGGCATACATGATAGATCCAATAGCTGACGCATATGGAATCTTACTCATGCGTTGTCTCTCATCTGGTGTTGAAGGACACTGTTCCTTCGAGAGATATATACCATGTGTCATAGGCACGAATCCTTTCTTTGATTCTTGCATGCTAAACCTTTTAAGCACTTTGTCTATGTATGTACTTTGACTTAGACCAAGAAGCCTTCTCGATCTATCTCTATAGATCTTGATTCCTAATACATAGGTGGCTTCTCCTAAGTCTTTCATCGAAAAGCAGTTCCCTAGCCAAATCTTTACAGATTGTAAGGCAGGGATATCATTCCCAATGAGAAGTATGTCATATACATACAACACTTAGGAAGATAATTATGCTCCCACTGACCTTCTTGTAGACACAAGGTTCATCTACGTTTTTGATAAAACCAAACTCTTTGATTGCATCATCAAAACGAAGATTCCAACTCCGAGAAGCTTGCTTCAATCCATAAATGGATCGTTGTAGCTTGCATATCTTTCCAGCATCCTTTGGATCGACAAAACCCTCGGGCTGTGTCATGTATACATCCTCGAGCAGATTTCCATTAAGGAAAGCTGTTTTGACATCCATCTGCCAGATTTCATAATCATGAAATGCAGCTATTGCAAGTAAGATCCTTATGGATTTAACCATGGCCACTGGTGAAAAGGTTTCATCATAGTCAATACCATGAATTTGTTTGAATCCTTTTGCAACCAGCCGACCTTTATAGGTTTGTACATTACCATCCATATCGGTCTTTTTCTTGAAAATCCATTTGCACCCTATGGGTCGTACCCCTTCAGGTGGATCAACCAAAGTCCATACTTGGTTTGCATACATGGATTCCATCTCAGATTTCATGGCCTCTTGCCATTTCTCAAAATCAGTGCCCATTATAGCTTGTTGATAAGATGACGGCTCATTCTCATCAATAAGTAGTAAGTCACCTTGTTGAGTCACAAGAAATCCATATCTCTGTGGCTCCCAGTGTTCTCTTACAGACCTACGCTGGGCTTGTGTCTCTTGAGCAGGTACTTCTTCCACAACAGTTTGCGGTGCCTACTCTGTTTCCATCTCAATCTCAGGTTCAATGTTTTCTTGTGGTTGAACTTCACTAAGTTCTATTTTTCCCACTGGTTTTTCTAGAAATAAATTCTCTTTCAAGAAATACACAAGTCCGAGCAACAACTACTTTATTCTCGGTGGGATAATATAAATAGTATCCTTTCGTTTCCTTAGGATACCCCACAAATAAACACTTATCAGATTTGGGTCCAAGTTTGTTAGTGGCGTGACGTCTAACGAAAGCTTCACAACCTCAAATCTTCATAAAAGACATACTAGGACGCTTCCCAGTCCATATCTCATATGGTGTCTTTTCCACTGATTTAGATGGAACACGGTTCAGTAAGAAAATCGTTGTTTCTACATCGTGTCCCCAAAACGATATCGGAAGATCAGCATGATTCATCATTGATCTAACCATGTCCAACAAGGTTCGATTTCTCCTCTCGGATACACCATTCCATTGTGGAGTATACGGAGGAGTGAGTTGTGGGACTATCCCACACTCTTTTAGATAGTCATGAAACTCTTGGCTTAAGTATTCACCTCCTCGATCTGATCGAAGGATTTTGATACTTTTGCCAAGTTGGTTTTGTACTTCATACTTGAAATCTTTGAACTTTTCAAAGGTTTCATGCTTATGCTTCATTAGGTACACATACCCATATCTACTGAGGTCATCAGTAAATGTAACGAAGTATTGAAAACCACCTCTAGCTTGTGTACTTATTGGTCCACATACATCACTATGTATTAGTCCCAATAAAATATTTGCCCTTTCAACATGTCCCTTGAAAGGGGCTTTAGTCATCTTGCCCATTAAACAAGATTCGTATGTTTCATATGATTCAAAATCAAATGAATCTAATACTCCATCCTTATGAAGTTTAGATATGCGGTTCTCGTTTATGTGGCCCTAAGCGACAATGCCAGAGATAAGTCGGATTACAATCATTATTTTTAATCCTTTTAGTAATTATGTTATAGATAGGCATATCAAGATTTAATAAATAAAGACCATTCACCATTTGTGCACTAGCATAAAACATATCATTTGAATAAATAGAACAACAGTTGTCCTTTATCATAAATGAAAATCCACACTTGTCTAAACAAGAAATAGAAATAATGTTTTTGGTAATGGATGGCACAAAATAACAGTCTTTTAAAATCAACGATAAACCAGAAGGTAAAAATAAATAATAATCTCCTATAGCTAATTCAGCAACTCTTCCTCCATTTCCAACTCGGAGATCAACTTCGCCTTTCGCCAACAATCTACTCTTTTTGAGGTCCTGCACATTTACACAAATGTGAGATCCACATCCAGTATCCAATACCCATGATGAAGAAGTAGATAAATTGACTTCTATAACAAAAATACCTGAAGTGGAAGTCACACTTCCTTTCTTTAGATCCTCTAGATATACTTCGCAGTTTCTTTTCCAATGGCCGGTCTCACCGCAATGGAAACAGTTCCCTTCCTTCGCTATCCCTCCCTTTGGTTTCAGTGCAGAAGACTTTGGCTTAGATTTAACAAAGACCTTCTTGTTCTTCTTGAAGTTCTTAGCTTTAGTCTTTCCTTTGCTCTTATTCACAATAAGAACATTTGTAGGTTTAGACTTCTTGCTATTTGCTTCAAAAGTTCTAAGCATGCCAAGTAACTATGGTAGTGTCTTTTCTATTTCAATCATATTGTAATTTAAGACAAATTGACTGAAGCTTTCAGGCAACGATTGCAAGATCACGTCAGTGGCCAACTCTTGGTCCAAAGGAAAACCCAGCTTCTCCAGATTCTCAATATACCCAATCATCTTGAGTACATGAGTTCCAACCAGACTTCCTTCTACCATTCTACACTGGAATAACGCCTTAGAGACGTCATACCTCTCTTGTCTTGCTTGTTGTTGGTACAGTTGCTTAAGGTGCTCGATCATATCAAACGCCTCCATTTCCTCATGTTGCTTCTGAAGCTCAGAGTTCATGGTGGCAAGCATAAGGCACCCAACATCAAGTGCGTCACTTTGATGCTTCTTGTAAGCATCTTTGTCGGCTCTTGTAGCCGTTAGGGGAGGTTCCTCAGCAGGTAAGGGTTCCTCTAGGACATATTGTTTCTTTTCTTGTTTGAGGACTATCCTCAAGTTCCTATGCCAGTCTAGGAAATTTGTCCCATTTAATTTGTCCTTCTCAAGGACCGATCGCAGTGATAAAGTGCTTGTTACGTTGTTAGTTGCCATGGATATCTACAATATAAATATGCAAAATAAGTTTATGATTTAATCATTTAACATGGTCTTATATTAAATGATACTCCCACTATTTTGTTAAAAAAATATCAACCATCGAAACCTTTAGTGGGCCAAGATCCATATTTCGCCTAATCATGAGTTAGGTTTGGCTAATCGCCCAAGACTCGGTTATTTAGGTAGACAACACTTTGTCAATTACATCACATGTAATTCTTGGATAGTTGGATGAACAACGCTTTGTTCAATTCATCAAATGAATTATTATCCAACCCATGCCTCTAGGTTCCCAATCCTATTGAGATAACCTAGTTAAGTCGTACCAAATTTAAAGTATAACGAATATCACTTTTATCCTTTCGCGCCTTACTAAGTTTGCCACGGTGCTTTGCTTTGGCAAACCCACACTGTACAATCGAAGTTTTTGACGAGAACTTTTAATTTTGGAAGGCATCTTAAACTTAATATTTTAGAGGGATTTATTGATCTCATGATTAGTTTGATAATTCAAAATATGTCCACTACATATAGGTGTATACAAATCTACATATATGTGTAAAACAATTATCAATCTAAAACATAAGATAAATCTTGCATCAACATACATAATTAAAACGTGACATGGTTATAGCCCCTACTAGCGATTTTCTCAAGCCAATGAGAAAATCTTAAGAGTCAACCTAAGGTAACTTCACAAGCACCTTCCTTTGGCTCCAATTTGGGAATGGCCTCCTCATCCCGACACGATGCTCCATCTTCATTGATCACCATCAACAAAATAAACTACACTATTTACAGGATATAGAATTCCTCGATTCACATTCGAGGGGAACATAGGGGAGGGATTACATTTAGAATAAAATAGAGAAGGCACGACTCGCAGGTCGTATTATAAATTACAAACATCCACAAATCCTATCTAATAGGTCAAAAGGGCTATAACCATGCACCATGCTCATACAACACATAAAACATGCTTTAACATTTAATTAATTAAATTCTAAACAATTTAAAATTTAATTCTAATTAAAAATGTAAAATAATTTTTGAAAAAATTATCGTACGCTCGGGACATCACATGCCACGAACTTCAGCGACTAAGCCACGAACCACCATTGCTCGAACCAACCAAACACACGGCTGGACCAATTATGGGCCTAGGGTTTCGAAACCCTAGCCATGGCCGAACCATGACCGAGCGGCGGCGGCGCTAGGGTCTAACCCTAGCCGCCTTGCTCATTGATTTTATTTTCTTCGAGCCATCTTGATTGAAACATTGGAATTTGTTAGCCACGAGTCACGGTCAGGCCATGCATGGGGTTGGCTCAACCATATCGAGCCAAGGGTTCGAAAACCCTAGCTCTCATGTGGTGAAGCCACTTATCCATGCATGCGTGAACCATTATCGAGCCAAAGAGTTCAAAACTCATCCACATCTCGAAACCTCCATGCACGAACATGAGCCACAACGACTAGACCATCTCGAGCATAGGAGTCCGAAACCCCTAGCCCTCACGTGGCTAAGCCGTCGGTCAAATGCATGGTGGTGGCCGAAACATTGACTAATTAATTTGATTATTCGCCAATTATATCAAATACAATTTTACGATGATTTTCACAAACTCGATATTAACATATCATATATGTTTATACAGTTTTAATAGCATGCAATAATAATCCTAATATGATTAAAACAATTTAACCACATAAATCCGATATAAGCCTTGTACACGGCTCTGATACCATTGTAAGTAATCCATGAAGCATACAACGCAGCGGAATTTAAAAAATATGGATTACTATAACCGCGGATCTATACATAGGTGTTCATATCGGATAAAGGATCAAAGGTTTCACCCTTGTAGCGTGTTTGAGCAAATTCCACGGAGCAGCACCACGTCCAACGCCTCCTTCGAGTCACTAGCAAAACTTATCAAGTTTTGCCTCAACGGTATCCACACGATCAAATCGGGAAGGAATAGTTTAAGAACAAAGTGCTAGATTTGTTCTTAAACCAACACACGAAGCACACTCGATTCACAATCGAACGGATGGCCGGAATCACTCAAGAATGCTCTTCAACTATTATGAAGCCGAGAGCAAAACGTGAGAGGCGGCCATGTGCTTGGAAAAATAGGTTGGAATGGTATTAAAATTGTCTCCTACAATTAATTATACCAAGTTATTAAAAGGGCTTAATTAAGTTCAAGACTTTCTTAAAGTCTTATGGGCCCAAACCCATGATTTAATTAAAACCTTTTAATCACTTAATTAAGACTCTTCTTAATTAATTAATTCATCCAATGAATTTAATTTCCATTAATCGATTTAATCTTTTGTGCGACCCGATAGGATCTTGTAATGTTGCCAGTGACATAAAATCTCATTTTATGTTAAAAGCAAAGAGCGGTGTCTAGCAACACATCAAGGCTACCCAAATTACAAGAATGTCAATGACTCGACATAACCTTTAGAACTTGTGATAATATTAACCATGTAACTTAATCCCTTTGTCCTTTGTGTTTAGACTTGAACATGAGTCATGGAATAGTCATACTCGTATATTCAATCTTAATTTCTTGATCCCCAAGTAGAACTAGAATTAACGAATAAGCTCGATATCTCATATCGACTCATTCGAGCATGGCCATGCATTTTAGTTCTCACTTGATCAAGGGCCAAACACTTCTCCTGTTATATAGGAGGGATAAATCCTATCTCGATCAGTCAACATCCCTCTACATAATTCGTAGTGTATCCAATAGTCGCCTTTATAGTTTACCCTGTTACGGGTAACGTTTGACAATATCAAAATACATAACTCCTTATGTTGGGATCTCTGATGATCACAAGTTGTAAGGATTACATACATTATTATCACTATGAGAATTGCATATGACATTCATATAACTATCCATGTTGCATTCTCATGGTGGGTCTGTCCAGTACATCGTTCTCTAACATGTACCCATGTGTTGATTTGATATCTCATATCAATGAACAATTCATCAATCAATACATACTAGTCTCTACGTATTATCATTATCCCTATTCATGATAATACTTGACTATGCACAATGTTTAAGAATAATACAATATTATTCTATGGACATTAACATATATATTAATTCACATTGCACAGTTAAACGAATAATATATAATAATGAATTGCCATTCATAAAATCATAAACATTGTATGTCAAAACAATCATCTAATGACTTGTCTTAGGGCATATCCCAACACGAACATCGGTTATGACGTCGCTACTGTTAAGCATGCGTGAGGTTTAAATGCCGCTATTGTGGAGCGAGCGATGAAATAGAATTATGGAATCATTGGTTAGATATATGTGATATCTATGGTCCTTCATTTAATGATCTAATGATATTGATTGTGGAACTGGTATGGCAGGAATGGTTTTAGTTAATCAATGTGGTGATTAACTTATTTTGGGAATTTGATGGTTTGATTATTTTGAGAACAGGACTGTGATGTCCCCGAAATGATTATGTGCAATTGAACATTTATTTTTTTATGAGAGGATTATGGTGTTAATTTATTGGCGTTGATTTAATAATAATATGGTGAAATGCTTAGTCATGCGGTGCGCATGACCTAGTAATACATTTCAGGGTGCATGTGATGCATGTTGGGAATTTGAATTATGGCATGGTTTATTGGGGTGGGTGTTAATTATTTTTGGTAAAGCATGTTTAATTGAGATTTGATGTATTTTATTGAATAAAATGCTATAAAATATCATGTGAGGATATTTTAATACATCATGCTAAATACCGGGACAAAAACTTAACCCACTCATAACCACCCCCTCAACCCATACCCATCTCTGCAGACAAGCATGCCCATACTCTTCTTTTTGACCCCCCCACAATCCATCTCTATAACTCCTTTTCC
Source organism: Haberlea rhodopensis (assembly GCA_907163345.1). Classification (NCBI taxonomy): domain Eukaryota; kingdom Viridiplantae; phylum Streptophyta; class Magnoliopsida; order Lamiales; family Gesneriaceae; genus Haberlea; species Haberlea rhodopensis. The sequence continues at coordinate 46,586 of CAJQUN010000699.1, read as the reverse complement.
CCAACTTCTTTCCCCCATTTTCGTCCAGCATCTGAGCAACAAGAGGGAGTGTAAAGCTTGGGAAATATTAGCTTTTTTCTTGCTAAGGAAGTGGGGCAAAAGGGGTAAGGAATCATTTCGTGTTTTGGTTAAATTCTTGGTTGACTTTTGATAAAGTGTTGAGTAGAAATGGCATGTTTAGTAGCCTTTTGTTGAGATACTTGTTTTGAGTAGTTACTTGGTACTATAATGATGTATTTTGTGTGTTGAGTTGTTGGGGGTATGATGCGTGGTGGTATGTTTTATGGTAGCCTTGGGTACATGGTCGAAAATGGTTGTTTCTCGCGTTTACAGGGCAGCTCAATAGATCGAGAAGCTCCCTCCGATCGATCGCGCATGGCAGAAGAAATTTTGGGAAGATAATGCTCCGCTCAATCGATCGGTGAGATCAGCTAGATCGATCAAGCGAGGCAGCAAGTTGGGCACCAAAACCTATCATCTCCCGATCGATCGAGCTCGAAGTGCCGATCGATCAAGAGGCTTGAAATGTTGAAAAATAAGGAACTTTGTAATTTGATAAGATTTTGATTATGGGACTATGAATTGGCTTTAATATTGGTTTGTGTGTTTGTGTAGAACCATCCCAGGTGGCAACACAGCCAAGGAAGTAAAGTCCTACCACATCTTACTTTTGGAAAGGTACGTAGAAGACGTGCATCCAACGGTAACATGTAATTTATATACGCATTGGAATATGCAATGTGGATGCAAGTGTATATTGAATTGTGCATTGTAGATGCAAATACATGTTGATCTATGCATTATGATTGCATATGTATATGTTGATTGATTGGTGCACATCCCATGAGTCATGGTTATATTCGAGTGATGATTTTAATGCTTTGCCGTTGTCACTTGATGCGATGATAGAATACTTGCCGCTGTCATATTATAGCGAGGAATGAATATTTGCCGCCAAATGTTGAAGCGAGGGTATTGCCGCATGTCGCATTTGAGCGAGGTTATTCAATGTCCGCTAATATGTCGAAGCGAGGGGTATTGGTGCCGCTGTCATGACATGCGAGGTGCATTAAAATACACTCTTATAACAGACTAGGGATTGGTAATTGGTGATATGTCATGACATTTGTAACACCACTGAATAAATCCATTGATTATACTCATGAGTTATTATACAGGGACAACCAAAAAGGGGGCGTTTAAAATGCAATTGGGAAACAGGAAGTGTAAGGCCCCGATGATAATTAACCCGGATTAACAACGATTAAGCAAACCCTGGATAATAAAAAGTATAGACTTTGAATTAAGGTATTCCGGACCACGATGGGTCAACCAACTAGTGGAACATGTTTTAGTGCATGAGCACATGGCACTTAGAGAACACATGCCACTAATTAATTTAACTCATGTTTAATACATGATTTTGGACCATTAATCTTGCAATAGAGTGATGTATTGACACATGGATTCCACAATACATCAATTAAATAAAAAACCCATGCATGGCTTTGAACCTCACGCCTATATCAATTGCCAATTCAGATTTTGTTCTTGTTTTAGCTAGCAATTTCTCTCTCTTCCCACTTCAACCCAAACACTCCTCCTTCTCTCTACCATTTCGAAATTCCAACCTTTTAGCTCCCAAATTCTTGTGAATTTGTGGATGCATGTTGCATGTAAATATAGATTTGCATAGGTATTCATGACAGGAGAAGAACCCATCAAGGAGATTCAAGTTTGAAGCAAGTTTGGAGGAGTCAAGCTTGAAAGAAGCTATGGTGATGGATGGGTGCTTAAATCTTGAAGATAATTGAAGGTATAACCTATTTCTTAAGTTTAATTAACTTTGATTTGTGTTAATGATCGAATTATGGTGCAAATACATGAGAAATGTAGTGAAGAATTGCTGTCAAAATATCCTGCAGATTTCAGTGTACTGATCGTCTGGTTTGTTTAATATTAAGTATAGATAAGCTTCGAATTTGAAGATAACTCCTCTGATAATTAGTTTTATTATTTTGTCTTATATTTTATTGGCCACCAAATCAGATAATTTGGATTTAAGATGAAAACGTTATGGTCATTTTACTAACATGTGTCAAATCTGGAAATCTACTGCATGCGACTTTCATTCATTGCGTTCTTCGAATTTCTGGGAATAAATGGCTACGGAATTTGAAGTTTTGTGTTCTAATAGGAGTTGTAGTATTAGAAGTTAGCTTTCATTTGGAATTGGCCTCACCCAATTTGGAGTTCATATGCATAAGTTATGCGAATTGTACCACATAGTGCTCAATCTGGAAAAGTTAGTTTTCATGCTTGTACGTTTTTCAAATAATGGACATCAAGATGAACTATTTTGCTTGAAGCTCATAAGAGATGTATTGTCTATTTTTGAGTTATCTTGTATAAAACTAGCCTCATATGATTTGGAGTTATTATGAGTGAGTTATGACGTTTTCCCTATCACTGCTCAATCTGCACTAACAGAGCATATTAGAATTCGATGAGTTGTGCTATGAATCGACCTCTATACCTATGAATTAGCTAAAATTCATAAAATATGAAATGAACCTTGTTGTTGTCGAATGTTTTCCACTGGTTTGAAGTCATTTGGAGGTCTTATGAAATTATAGTGATTTTTCTACGAAAATGGGTCAAGCTGAAAATTAAGAAAATCGCTAATGGTCAATATTTAGAAATTGCAATTGATTCAATGCACTATGTGAACACTTAGTGTTATTTGGAATTTATATACCAGGTTAATAGATTCCGGGGTTGATCTCAGAAGTCTCGGTAGATTAGCTTGGGTCGAGGTACGTTGAAATGAGTTGTATCATGACGTCTGGCAAAGGCGTGTAATGATACTTCTGTATGACCTTTTATTCTATTACTTGATTGATATGATTTTACTGTCACTATACGATTCTATGTGACTATATGACATGATGAATGTCTTGGAGTACATGATATGTGAAATTACATGATTTGTATATACTTTCACATGAGATTGCATGATATATTGAGTTGCATATGTCATTTGATGCATAAATTATTCATGGGCATATCATATTGATCTATCGTTCCTTTGATATCCATGATTATGAATGAGTTGATTCACTCTGAGTGTCGGGGACGACAAGCACGGCGATGACAGGCAGTATAGGTAGCGACTGTAGTCACGCGCGTGTCACCGAACCTAGACACGAGGGATGGATGAACACAGCACATAGGATGAGTCTCCTAGCGCAATGTGCATGTGTTGTCACCCTCTGTTCGAGCTGACATTATTTGATGATACCTTCCTTTGGACTCCGATATTTGGTATCTTGAGATTCGATTCTTTATACCCATTCATACATAGCATTCATACATGGTATGCATTGCATGATACTTTGTCATACTTGACATGATCTATTTATTTCTCGTACTGGGTTCTGACCCCCGTAGTGGGGGCTGTCATGTCTTTGTTGTATGGGCATGACAGGTGGTACAGGTAGACGTATTACGGATGCTCGAGGTGAAGCATCGGTGAATACCAGAGCTCCTTGAGAGCGAGCTCAGGTTTATATTTTTGTGTTTTGAGTCCCAGTAGTTGTTAGAATATTTTTAATTATGTGGTATCCCCCGAGTATCTGTATTTTTATACTTGATATTGATGTTATGCTCAACGTGTTGAATTGGAAACTGGAATTACGTATTTTCGGTATCACTATATATGTATCACCTAAAAGCAAAAAACGTTTAGGGCAATTTGATAAGACCTTTGAAATAAATTTTCCGCTGTTTACGCAAATTAATCATTATGTGTTAATTAAACACCACATTAGGATCGGGCCCTCACATAATGGTATCAGAGCATATATCTGGGATATGCTCGAACTAGAGTTAGGACACTGAGAATAGACACAAATAAATTGTTTGTGCATGTGTCTGGCTATGTGATTTTATATGCTCTTGCCTGCTATGATTACATGTTAGATAATGAGATGTTACACATGTAATAGATTATTAAGCAGGGATAACTAAATGTCATATCTCTGACTATTTTACTATGCTGAGGTGCATAGAATCCGGAGAATTTGAATGCTGAGTTGCATATAATCTAGAAAATTTGAATGCTGAGTTGCATACAATCTAGACAATTTTAGAATTTTATCTGTTAGCAATGATAGTTGCTGATAGGATGTTGATGTAGAATAACTGATGAGAACATCTCTGACTTGAGATTGTATATAATGTTATGATTTATGATGAACAGTTAGTGTTTGGACAGGTAGCAGCGGTACAGACTTTAAGAGCTATCTATCGAACCTGTAGACACTATAAACTGTTAATTCCACTATAACTTAGTGATAATGTGTCCATTATTGGAAATTGTGTTTATCACTTTGGGACTTATCCTTGTGATTAGTGGGATGACACTAGAAATAATTAAAACGCTTTGTGTCGATTAACATCGGGAATTTAAGTCTGAAATGTCAAGGTTATAAGTATGAGTTTAACTCAAAACCTGTGTACGCGAAGATGAAAATTTAGAACTTGAGAATATTGGAACTATCAATATTTCAATTGAAGAATAGAATGTAGTTGTTGTGAGAAACAACGAGAATTGGTTTGAATGAGGACTTGGATTTGGGGACTGTAGTAATTTAGTTCCAGTCTATGTGTCCGAACTATGAATAAATACTACAATATGAACTCTTTTAGATGAGAGTATCTAGAGTAATGGTAGTGATGAAAGACGAGTTTTCCCTCTTGTTGACACGGGAAAGAATGTTTACGAGAAAGTCATGTTGATGACATGAAAAATGATAATCGATTATCGTGGACTTGAGAAATAGAAATATCTGCTTAATCTCAATACTATTCACTAGTGAAGAGATTAGATATCGACTGAAGAATAAGACACCTATGTGGTGCGAAGTAGTTAAACTGGATTAAAGATTAATGAAGTGACTATCATTGGAATAATCCAAGTAGTCCTAGAAAAGTTTCAGAAGTATCACTCCAATTTATCCAGCTCTAGTAGTTCTGGAGGTACTATGAGATTGTAGAATACCAGATCTTTTCGAGGTAATTGTGGATGTAAATATCTATTGATCCATTTGAAAGAATAATAGGAACTGATATTGATGGTGGTCAGTCAGAGCATGTGCGTTACGTGCTCAGGAACTGATGCAACAATAACAACAAATACCCTGAGCTAGGGGTAGATATCAGAGTGGTTATTCTTTTCGACCACTCAGTTCTAGTAGCAGTTAATTACCTGCAGACCAGAGGTAATACCTGATAGTTATTTGGTTTTCCAACAGACCAGATAGTATACCTTGATAGAGGATACGGTTAGAGACGCTTCAGTACTGATGATCGCAGAAGCATGTCATGTATTTGATCACACTACACGAGTTTGATTTGAGATAAAAGTATTGTTTTCATACATTGCATCAAATGTGCATTGATAATAATGATATGGAAAATACATCAGCAGTATTAATTATACTATCCACACTTGTAATAGTGAACTGTAGCTTACAGTTTTATGATAGTGATGTGGATTTGAATTCAATGGTGTTGCCATATATGGTTTTGATTATATCAAGGGCATGGATACTCTGATAAATTTTGAGATATTGTAAGTTGATTTCAGGGTATAATGAATTTTCGACTACATTGTGACTACAAATGAAATGTATACAGCCACGAATAGCAAGCTAAGATACTGATAGTGTCAGCTATGGAAATAATTGTGGTTGCAATATTTGGAAAAAGAAGGATATTTGATCATAAGCAGTTAATGTTGATCAGGAAGAATCGATGTTGACTGATATCCTAGTGGTAAGAAACTTACCAAGTTTTTCCTGAAGAAATAAACGAATTTTCACTAGAGAAGGAATTGATGTTAACTGTTTGTTGATGCCAAGGAATAGATTCGATATCGAAAGTACTGTACAGAATGTCAGCGTCAAAGTTGACAGATACAAAAGAATAGTTGCAGAATCTCCTTGATACGAGTACATATGTCTGAGTATGTCACTTGAGAGGAAAACATCAGCATTGTCCGTGAAGAATAAAGATGATATTATGAAGATGTGTGTCGACTAAAGGTAGTTGAATCGGGCTATTGTCAAGAATAAATACCCACTGCCTAAGATCAAGAACTATTTGATCAGTTGTAATGAACTTTGATGTATAAGAAGAACGATTTTCACTCTAGTTACCATCAGTTTGTGTCAGAAGAGAAAATGTTCTCTAGGCAATTGGTCAAACCAAATATATATAGGCATTTTGAATTTTTGAAAATGACGTGTGGTCTGACAACTATACCAGTAGAGTTATGAATTTGATGAATAGAGTATTCCGAAACTGTTTGGGCAGAAGTGTAATAATATCATCAGTGGTATACTAGTGTATTCGAGATTCATAAGGAACCACACAGAACATATGTGATTGATTTTCAGACGCTTCGTGAAGCTCAAATTGTGTACCAAGTTATCGAAGTGTAAATCTTGGTTGAATCGAGTATTGTTTTGGGATCGGTGATATCAGCTCACATGATACTTGTTGATCCTAGTAAAGTAAATGTAGTACTAATTTGGCCAGTACTAACCAGTGTACTCAAGATACAAAGTGTTATGATTTTTGTCAGATATTACAGGCTTTTATGGAAGAATGAACCAATTGACCAAGAAGAAATTTGAGTTTCGTTTGGTCAGATAAATGTGAAAGCAGTTTTGATAACTGAAATGGAAATGGACTACAACCCCAATGTTGTGTTTTGTTTAACTGGTTCAGGGGAATACATAGTTTGTACAAATATGTTGGTCGAAGATTTTGGGATATGTTTTGATGCATCATGAGGAGATGATTGCATATGCCTTAAGATGGTTGAAGTTGAAAGAATTATGATATCTTTTTCATAAATTGCGTTTATTTTTGCCTTGAAAATGTGGTAACGTATCTGTATGACAGACAATTCATGATATACTCTGATTTGGAGTTTAAAATATCTATTATTCAGTCAGAGTTGTCAATATCAATCAAGGAAAAAGAAAATTAGTAGCAGATGCACTGAACCAAAAAGTGCAAGGTGCAATGATAGCATCAATATATGCTTTGCAATTTGATCACCTCAAATTTCGAAGATCGGAAAGACTCGAAAAACTGACCATTCAAATATTGGTTCTTTCTCATTAACCGATTAGATTTTAGTATGCCATTTAGTGGAGGATGCGAATGAACAATCAGTAAATGTAAGGACCCTAAATCCTTATGTGGGGATTAAAGGGTTAAATAGAATTATCATGCATAAACAGAGTATAAAAATCGTGTTGATGCCTTTAGCTATTAGATTACAGTGCCAAAATAAAGTTCCAAAAGGGATTAATTACATTTCCAACTAATGAATGTTAATCCTATAGCTTTACACTACTCCTACAGTAGATACTATACAAAAGAATGTGCCTACTACGAAGAGCACTCCTCACTAGCTCACCGCATCAACCCGCCTTAGCCCGTCCACCCAAAAGTACCTACAGGAACAACCCCAAGACAATGAGCATGTATATAAATCATATTCACAATAATATGATTGCAATTCAAATGCATAAACCGTAAATGCGATTCACTTCCTGTATTTAATACATTTAAAAGCTCCCTTTGGTTGTCCCTGTACCACAATCATAATCAATGGATTATAAAACCAATAATTTATGTCATGACATGCACTCATTCCATGTATACCAATGGCCAGTTCCAGTCTTATTATATCAGTGGCATAATACCCATCGCGTTTACATGACAGCGGCATTAATACCCATCGCTTCGACATTTTAGCGGCATAATATCCCTCGCAACAACATGACAGTGGCATTATCCTTCGCTTCGACATGTTTGCGGCAAATATTCTTACATCGCTATAATATGACAGCGGCAAGTAGTCTATCATCGCTTCGACATGAAGGCGGCAAGTATTCTTCATCACTGGAATAAAATCTCGACTCACAATCACATGCAACCATAATGCATATCCAAACCATGTATGCAACCATAATGCATAACTAAGACCATGTATGCAACCATAAGGCATAACCAATTCAAAGCGTAATAAATATGTTTTACGGTCCGATGCCCGTACGTCTCACTACGTACCTTAGTTCCAAAATGTGTTGTGTCGTGGACTTTATCTCCTAAGCTGTGTGGCTGATAGGGTTGATTATTACGCGTTTTTATGCTATGATTTGTATATGTTTTCGTGTTGATTCTGGAATTATTTTATGTTTTATGGTATATATTTCTATATTTCAGGAATCAATGTTGAAATTCATAAAAGGGGAAGAAATCAAGCTAAAATGATGAAAAAATGAATAAAGTTGAAGAAAAGAGGAAAAAACCAGAATCCTAAGACACATGTTGCTCCTTTCTCCTCCAATTACTAGATGTTCGAGCCAGGTTTTGGAAATATGGTCCATATAAAAGTTGTAGAACTTTCTCTTATCTTCGCGTGGACAGCTGATTCATCAAATTCGGAGTTTGTATGAGAATGTTACGGCCAAAATACGAAACTCGCCAGAAGCTGAAAAAGGCGAAGAAAAAAATATAAATCTTCTCGATCGATCGAGATTCAAATCTCGATCGATCGAGGCTGGCAGAATGTTGGCGATCGATCGAGCAGTCAGTCCCGATCGATCGGCCGAAGCAGTTTTCAGAAAAAGAACTTCCTTGTAGAGTTTGTATGCAAAAGGGAAGTCCATAATTCCTTCCCCTATATCTTTAGACACGAAAATCACAACCCATATAAGATTTTTAACCCTAGGAAAAGCCTCCACACCTCCATACAACCATTCACCATCTCATCCCATCTCCTTCCTTCAATTGCACAATTCACACGTCTAGCCTCCATCTCATCCCATCTCCTAACTTCAATTCCACAATTCACACGTCCAGGCCTCCATCATTCTTCCACTCACAATTCACACGTCCAGCCTCCATCCTTCTACCATCAATCCATCCTTCAACCCTTCACCCTAGGAATTGGAACAAGCCAACAAGGCGATAAAAAGAGACGATCGAGAAGGAAGCAAGAGAAGGAGCAAGGATCTACAACCGGAGTCGACGCTGGTTTTCTTTGTCTTTAAATTCTTAGTTTTGTTTTGTTTTGATTTATTATGAGGAACTAAAATTATTATCGAGGCTAGGCGAACCTTTGTTATGAACCTTCGATTTGATGATTTAATGATTGAATTCTTATAATTCTTTGCGTATGTTTTATGTTCTTCATGCTTTTGGAGGTTTGATCACCTTTGAATGATGTTAGAATCGTAATTGAGATCGAGAGATGATTTTATGATACTGAATAAATAACTCATACCATGGATTTAAGACCGAGATCGAGAGATGACGTCAAATACATGCGTGATAGCCATAGGTTCTAGTAATTGAAAGCTAGGAGTTTTCATGGATCTTACGCAACATTGAATTGTTAAATAAGTGAACGAGAGTTACTTACTACAATTCGGTGTTAGGTTTAATATAGCTCGAGAGAGTGTATTAGATAAAGTGGGAGAACTCGTCACCTTAGAAAGATTTGAATATTCAATCGAGAATTGTAGGGAATTGCATTGGTGAGCCAAAGTCTCGATAATCTTCTCTAGTGGATTTTTCTCGTTTACTTTTATTGACTTGGTTGGATTAGTAGTTTATATTAATTAATTAGTTGTTAATTATAAATTAACTATCGTAGGTTAAATATAGTAAAAAGACATCTTATTTGGTACTTGCTTGTTAGTCCCTGTGGGTTCGACAATCCGTATCTTCCTATCTATACTAAAACTTGACACCGTGCATTTGCGGTCTAAAATCGCTAGATTGGAAATAATTGTATAAAATAAAAGCGATCAAGTTTTTGGCGCCGTTGCCGGGGACTAACTTTAGTAATATCATACTAGGTTCTTTGACTGTAATTTAACCATTTTTGTTTTTTTTATTCGAAAAAAAAGAGAAAAAATTTGTGTATAAATTTATTTTGTTTGTTTTGTTTGTATTGTGAGGTCCTTGGAGATGCAACATCAACAAGTCTTCACGAGATTTGCCCAACAATATTCAGAGCCGTTTTATGCAGCGTAGGGAAGATTCAATGAATTGGCAGACACATTCCGGTATCACAACTTTATGAACTATACTCTTCTGCAATATTTCTTCAAAGGTTTGGATGCACAGACACGAGGATGGGTATTCAGCGGAGCACTGGTAACTGGGAGTCCCCTGGTTGATAGAGATGAGGACAGTGTGTTGCACCTGTTCAATGATATGGCGGACTTCGATTACCACTGGCATTGTGATCCTTCACTACAAGGTTGGAGTCACCAATACCCACCGGAGCTTCACTACCCTATTGATACGCCACAACCATTTGAACATCACGAAGAGAGGAGAGATAGTTCTGCAGATGTCACAACTCAGTTAGAGGATACCTTAATAAGATTCATGGCATCAACTGGGAATAGTTTGGAGTGCCAAACCAACTCTATGCGCCACCTGGAGCAGCAAATGGCGGTCCTTATGGAAACAATTTCAACTAGCTGCCAGGAGGAAGAGACGAGAGCTACAAATCAAGAGGCGACAAATCGAGTTTGGTTATATGATGATGATCACTCAACCAACCAAGTTTGGGGGAGTGATCCTCCTAGTGTGGAAGATTCAAAGGAACTTGAGCCTCTTCATGAGATTGAGCCTACTTCAGAGATGTCATCCGATGAGTTCCCATATGAAGATGAGTCGAATGTGATGTTGGAGAAGGAAGAGACTTGCGAAGATTCCGATTTGAGTCCATCGATGGAGACATGTTCTATGTCATATGTGAATCCGTATTTTCCATCGATGCCAACTTCACCGCACTACATCCTCCAAGATTTGCCAAGTCAAGAATCATTCTCCAATGCCTACCAATTCAAGAATGTTGTTGGAGCGACGAGCTTACACTGTTACAATCTTGCCAATCTTGAGGGCATACTGAATGAAGACCCATTAGTGGTATCATACGATACTTACTATGGGCGGCAGCCGCTCTTTGATGGTTGCTTCTGATGGTCAAGCCGACGACTAAAAATCAGCGCTTCTTGGGAGGCAACCCAAGCGTATCCTTTTGCAATTTAGTTTTGTTTATTTTTAGTTTTTGCATTTAGTTTGTTTATCTCTCGTGTCGACTATTTTATTTGTATTCTTCTCTTGCTAGGTACTCAGTTGGAGCGATGAACCCCTACAACAGTGGAGCTTTCAAAAGCAAATCTTCCTCAACCCTCATGCAAGCGTCTTGATCAGGGGAGTTCACTGTTTCCCTTTTGATTCTTTTAAACATTGAGGGCAATGTTTGATTTAAGTTTGGGGGAGTAGTAGCTTGCATGTTTTACTTATTTTAACCACATGTTGTGTGCTTAAATGACACTTGAATCGTCCGATTATTATGAGCTAAAATTTTTTTTTTATGAGTTCAAACTTGAGAAAATAATGAATTATAGTAGTGACTATTCAATGAGGATTTTGATCTCACTATGCATATGAACTTGATTTGTGATTGGACTTGTACATGAATATCCTAATTTGAGTTAGCATGTCAAGAATGAGGAATAATTTGAGCACAATGAGTCATGATCTTGTGGATTGCATGTTGAATAGTGATAATTGTTGTCAACTTGACGATTTGTCTTGAGCATCTTAGAGTTATCCTAGAACTTATTTGATGATGACACTTTGAGGCGAAATTTTATAGTTACAAACTTGACTTGGAAATGATCTAGGCGATCTTTGACACGTTTGAGCCTTTCAAGCTTACCATGATTCTATATCAATCCCTAGTGTCCCATTTGAGCTTTATTGAAAAAAGAATGTTATATGCATTGCATATAATTAGACCACATTCGACATTCTTGGCAACTCATTATACTTACCCTTATTTGAGCCTAAATGAAAAAGTTATCCTTACCCTAAGGGAGTATAATGAATATCATTCGATGCACTTGAATTGTTATATTTTGATGAGCTTATTAAAAAAAATATTGATGAATGAGAAAAAGAAAAAGATAGAAAAGAAAGAGCCTTGAAAGAAAAAAATGAAACATATAAGACCCAAAGTGGCCAAGGCTATAAAAGAAAAAAAAGAGAAGCTCGATGTGTGCGAAAAATTTGAACTGTAAATGATTATACTCTCTTCTTTGCGCTTATCCTATCTTTTCTTTGAAGCCAACACCAAAGGCCTTACATTACAAGCTTAAAAAGTCATTTTGATCCAAGTCTAGGGAGTAACTATCATTAGTGGAAAAGTTGTTTGAAAATAGGCCTATGTAATGCTTCATGATAATCTCGACTTTGAGTTGATTAGCATGATTTGATCTTGTATATGTGCATGGAACTTGAGATTGACTATAACACACACACACGTTCCAATTTTGAGATATGTTGCTTGAATTAGGAGAAAACATGTCTTGTCAACTTTTGTATATGTGCATGAGATTTCTGAGAATAAAGTAAGTCACTGAAATAATTGTTTCAAGTATCAAGAATGAACTCTACCTTATGATTTTAATGCTTAATCGCGGACGATTAAGTGATAAGTTTGGGGGAGTTGATAGGGTTGAATATTACGCGTTTTATGCTATGATATGTATATGTTTTCGTGTTGATTCTTGGAATTATTTTATGTTTTATGGTATATATTTCTATATTTCAGGAATCAATGTTGAAATTCATAAAAGGGGAAGAAATCAAGCTAAAATGATGAAAAAATGAATAAAGTTGAAGAAAAGAGGAAAAAACCAGAATCCAAGACACATTGCTCCTTTCTCCTCAAATTACTATATGTTCGAGCCAAGTTTTTGGAAATGTGGTCCATATAAACGTTGTAGAACTTTCTCTTATCGTCGCGTGGACAGCTGATTCATCAAATTCGGAGTTTGTATGAGAACGTTACGGCCAAAATACAAAACTCGCCAGAAGCTGAAAAAGGCGAAGAAAAAAATATAAATCTTCTCGATCGATCGAGATTAAAATCTCGATCGATCGAGGCTGGCAGAATGTTGGCGATCGATCGAGCAGTCAGTCCCAATCGATCGGCCGAAGCAGTTTTCAGAAAAAGAACTTCCTTGTAGAGTTTGTATGCAAAAGGGAAGTCCATAATTCCTTCCCCTATATCTTTAGACACGAAAATCACAACCCATATAAGATTTTTAACCCTAGGAAAAGCCTCCACACCTCCATACAACCATTCACCATCTCATCCCATCTCCTTCCTTCAATTCCACAATTCACACGTCCAGCCTCCATCTCATCCCATCTCCTTCCTTCAATTCCACAATTCACACGTCCAGCCTCCATCATTCTTCCACTCACAATTCACACGTCCAGCCTCCATCCTTCTACCATCAATCCATCCTTCAACCCTTCACCCTAGGAATTGGAACAAGCCAACAAGGCGATAAAAAGAGACGATCGAGAAGGAAGCAAGAGAAGGAGCGAGGATCTACAACCGGAGTCGACGCTGGGAGTTTTTCTTTGTCTTTAAATTCTTAGTTCTGTTTTGTTTTGATTTATTATGAGGAACTAAAATTATTTATCGAGGCTAGGCGAACCTTTGTTATGAACCTTCGATTTGATGATTTAATGATTGAATTCTTATAATTCTTTGCGTATGTTTTATGTTCCTCATGCTTTTAGAGGTTTGATCACCTTTGAATGATGTTAGTATCGTAATTGAGATCGAGAGATGATTTTATGATACTGAATAAATAACTCATACCATGGATTTAAGACCGAGATCGAGAGATGACGTCAAATACATGCGTGATAGCCATAGATTCTAGTAATTGAAAGCTAGGAGTTTTCATGGATCTTACGCAACATTGAATTGTTAAATAAGTGAACGAGAGTTACTTACTACAATTCGGTGTTAGGTTTAATATAGCTCGAGAGTGTATTAGATAAAGTGGGAGAACTCGTCACCTTAGAAAGATTTGAATATTCAATCGAGAATTGTAGGGAATTGCATTGGTGAGCCAAAGTCTCGATAATCTTATCTAGTGGATTTTTCTCGTTTACTTTTATTGACTTGGTTGGATTAGTAGTTTATATTAATTAATTAGTTGTTAATTATAAATTAACTATTGTAGGTTAAATATAGTAAAAAGACATCTTATTTGGTACTTGCTTGTTAGTTCCTGTGGGTTCGACAATCCGTATCTTCCTATCTATACTAAAACTTGACACCGTGCACTTGCGGTCTAAAATCACTAGATTGGAAATAATTGTTTAAAAATAATAGCGATCAGTGGCCACCTGAGATGGTTCTACACATTCACACAAATCAATATTAGGAGCCAATAAAAGTCCAATATCAAAAATTCTACAAAAATTTCCAAAAACACCACATTTTGTATCTCGCGATCGATCGCCGAGAGGGGCCGATCGATCGCGAGACCTCTCTGCACGCTACTCAATTTTTCTGCCTTTGGCGATCGATCGCCACATTTGGCGCGATCGATCGCCAGCCTCACCGATCGATCGCCCAAAAGTGGCGATCGATCGCCAGACACAGTAAACTTTCACCGCCCGCGCGCGATCGATCGCCTGAAACGGGCGATCGATCGCCAATGTCTGTTCCCTGAAAATTCACCATTTTTGCTCCAAAATTTCTTCCCAAACCATACCAACTCTCCTACCTTCAAACCAACAACATCAAACACATAATAACCTTCAAAATACACCTTAAACATTCCAAAAATCCAACATCCAACCAAAATAATACCAACCCAAAACAACCCATTTCAAACCATTCAAAACCATAACAAACCCAATCCACACACTATAAAAACAATCAGGAGGTATCCATACCTCTTGGGGACTCCAAATCTCACAACAAAACCCACAAACAAGATTTTTGCAAAGATTTCCCTTCCACTTTATGCCAAAAATCGAAAATAGTGCAATGGTTAGGGTTGGGAGATAAGTTGGGGATTTTGGTAAAGTGATTGGTAAGGGTGGGGTAGTGGGGTTAAGAGGGAAATAATTAAAATTGTACCCCAACAATTAACATGATGTACAAAAATACCCCAACATGATATTTTAAAAGAATTTTACCAAAATGCATCAAACCTCGACTAAAACCATACTTTCCACATAATTAATCAACCAAAACAAATAAATCATGTTAACACCCTATTTCCCAACATGCATAACATGCACCCTGAAATGCTCTACCGGTCACGCCTACCATGTGACTAAGCATTTCACCAAGACAATTAATTCCAACACATATTTAATTATCACCATAATAATCACATAACATAATTAATGCCCAAATCGCAATTAATTATTTCGGGGATACCTACTTTTGGATTTAAATCTTTTATGAGAATTTGGTTTGATTGTGGAATTAGATTTCGATTTCAATTTGTTTCTCAAATTTCGAATTCCATGATTATTGTGTTTGTGTATTAGACCGATCACCTAATATTCAATTACATAAAGAAACAACTGAGATAAATAATTAACCGGCTGTAGGTGTTATTGAATTCTTAGGAGAAACGGTTGAGTAATCAATTTTAACGGCTGTAGTTTTCATTGATTAGATTTATCGAACTCATTAGTTTTGAAAACTATCATTGATTTAATCATTAACGGCTGTAGTGGTGATTAGAGATTTGGTAAGAGTTGAATTGAATGCTGTTTTCTCTTTAACTACGAATAAGATGAGTAGGAATTAATTTTCCAATCGATAGATAATCGAAAGAATTCGAATGTTTTGATTTGATGACTAAAAGATAATTTTCCAAAAGTACGGTTACCTGGAAACCAAGAATCGCTTCACTCTCATAAGTTTAAATCATCTTAGTTAATCTCGTTAATTAGTTTAATTATAGAATTTGCTTAGTAGTAATCATTCATCCTAAAATCCCCTTGTTACTATTCGTTTTTGGCACGAAATAAATTTACCTTCCCTGTGAGATCGATCCCTACTTCCACTACTACATATTTTTGTTATTAACTGAAGAAGGGTTAATCTGGGCGTACACGATAAGCGTTACCAGTCCACGTTCCAACAATTGGGACATTTTGATTGCCGATATCAACGAAATCTTCGCACGAGACCCGTTGCCATAGAAAGTCCACTGAACTTCCAAATGAGATCTGAACCGAACTGTCCTCTGCCGACAATCTACCACTGCCTGATATCTGTTCAGAATGTCGATGCCCACAATGCAGTCAAAGTCTGACATACCCAATACAATCAAATCTGCCTTTATCACATTGCCCTCAAAATAAATGAGGCAGTCCATCAGAAACTGATCAGCAACAACTTTCTTTCCGGTGGGTGTCGAGACCAATAAAGACGTGGGTAACAAAGACGTGCACATATGATGTCTCGCCACAAAGTCCGCAGACACAAAGGAGTGCGAAGCACCTGTGTCTATCAAAATAAAGGCGTAATATGTAAATAGAAGGCACATACCAGCTATAACCTCCTCTGGAGCTGCATCGGCCTGCTCCCTGGTCAATGCATAGACCTGTCCCGGAGATGGCCCCATCGCCTGTCCTCCCATCTGTCGAGGCACCATCGGCTGCCTCTGCTGTACCGTACCACTAGAAAACCTCCCTCGACCTTCCCTAAGATCCGTCTGTCCTTTCCGATTGGGACAACGCCGAGCAATGTGGACTGATCTACCACATATGTAGCACGCAGAACAATCACGCATCAAATGCGGCCCTCCGCAAAAGTGGCACTTAACATCTCCAACTTTACTAGCTTGAGTTGGTCCCCCATAAGTAGATGCACCACCCCTCCGGTCCCCTTGCTTTCAGCCTTCCGGCCGCCTTCCGCTAAACCGGGAAAAAGAAGAAGTCCCTCTTGACTTGAAAGATCCTCCCCGAGGCCTAGGATTCTCAGATGTAGATCTTTGTGATGGAACGGGTGAGGGTATGGCCTCAGGATAAGCGCTCACCCCTATCTCTGCTAACTCCGCTGTAACAAGTGCATCATCAAAAGATGTCGGGTTGTTAGAAATAACCCGATCAAATAATTCCGGACGTAGCCCCTTCAGAAAGTGCCTCATCTTGGCATTCCCGTTTGTAGCGATGTGTGGCACATACCTCAATAGTGATGAGTAGTGCATGGCATAGTCCGAGACTGTCATGCTCCCTTGCTTCAGGTTTGTAAATTCATCCTCCTTAGTTTGCCTAGCCGCAGCAGAGAAGTGCCGGTTTAGAAACCGGGTTCTGAATAAGGTTCAGTCAATTACCATACCTTGGGCCCTCAACTCCATTACAGTCATCTTCCACCACATAGAAGACTTCTTTGCCAATTAGAATTCTGCCAATCTCAACCATGCCGTCCTAGCACACGGCACAGACACGAATATCTGTTCCAATCTCTCTAGCCACTCTTCGGCCTCTTCCCCTGTCTCTGTTCCCTCAAACATGGGCGGGTGAAAGGTCAGAAACTGAGTCAGACTAAGCTCCCCTGGTAATAGCAACTGAGCAACCGGCTCCATGCCCACAACAGGTGGAGGTAAATGATTCGTCTGTCCAATGCTAGCATTCACGCTCCCAATATCATCCACCTCTTCATTGAGGTTCCCCACATTCATAGCCGCCATGCTGTAATACAAAGGTTAACAACAATTCCAAACAATATATATGTTATGCCGTTAGATAACATGAATGATAATAAGCATGTTAGTATAACAATTTATACACCAATATGCACCACATGCATAAACAGCCCAAATGTAAACACCTAGCCAACCATGCTAAGGCTACCCTTCACTCATTCCCGGGTTCTCTAACCACTGCTCTGATACCACTAATGTAAGGACCCTAATCCTTATGTGCGGATTAAAGGCGTAAATAGAATTATCATGCATAACCAGAGTATAAAAATCGTGTTGATGCCTTGAGCTATTAGATTACAGTGCCAAAATAAAGTTCCAAACGGGATTAATTACATTCCCAACTAATGAATGTTAATCCTATAGCTTTACACTACTCCTAGAGTAGATACTATACAAAAGAATGTGCCTGCTACCAAGAGCACTCCTCACTAGCTCACCTCATCAACCCGCCTTAGCCCGTCCGCCAAAAAGTACCTACAGGAACAACCCCAAGACCATGAGCATGTATATAAATCATATTCACAATAATATGATTGCAATTCAAATGCATAAACCGTAAATGCGATTCACTTCCTGTATTTAATACATTTAAAAGCTCCCTTTGGTTGTCCTTGTACCACAATCATAATCAATGGATTATAAAATCAATAATTTATGTCATGACATGCACTCATTCCATGTATACCAATGGCCAGTTCCAGTCTTATTATATCAGTGGCATAATACCCCTCGCGTTTACATGACATCGGCATTAATACCCCTCGCTTCGACATATTAGCGTCATAATATCCCTCGCAACAACATGACAGCGGCATTATCCTTCGCTTCGACATGTTTGCGGAAAATATTCTTCATCGCTATAATATGACAGCGGCAAGTATTTTATCATCGCTTCGACATGAAGGCGGCAAGTATTCTTCATCACTGGAATAAAATCTCGACTCACAATCACATGCAACCATAATGCATATCCAAACCATGTATGCAACCATAATGCATAACTAAGATCATGTATGCAACCATAATGCATAACCAATTCAAAGCGTAATAAATATGTTTTACCGTTCGATGCCCGTACGTCTCACTACGTACCTTAGTCCCAAAATGTGTTGTGTCGTGGACTTTATCTCCTAAGCTGTGTGGCCACATGGGATGGTTCTACACATTCACACAAATCATCCTTAGGAGCCAATAAAAGTCCTAATATCAAAAATTCTAGAAAAATATCCAAAAACACCACATTTTGTATCTCGCGATCAATCGCCGCGAGGGGCCGATCGATCGCGAGACCTCTCTAGCCCGCTACTCAATTTTTCTACCTTTGGCGATCGATCGCCACATTTGGCGCAATCGATCGCCAGCCTCAGTGATCGATCTCCCAAAAGTGGCGATCGATCGCCAGACACAGTAAACGCGCACTGCCCACGCGCGATCGATCGCCAGACATAGTAAACGCGCACTGCCCACGCGCGATCGATCGCCTGAAACGGGCGATCGATCGCCAATGTCTGTTCCCCGAAAATTCATCATTTTTGCTTCAAAATTTCTTCCCAAACCATACCAACTCTCCTACCTTCAAACCAACAACATCAAACACATAATAACCTTCAAAATACACCTTAAACATCCCAAAAATCCAACATCCAACCAAAATAATACCAACCCAAAACAACCCATTTCAAAACAATTCAAAACCATAACAAACCCAATCCACACACTATAAAAACAATCAGGAGGTATCCATACCTCTTGGGGACTCCAAATCTCACAACAAAACCCACAAATAAGATTTTTGCAAAGATTTCCCTTCCACTTTATGCCAAAAATCGAAAATAGTGCAATGGTTAGGGTTGGGAGATAAGTTGGGGATTTTGGTAAAGTGATTGGTAAGGGTGGGGTAGTGGGGTTAAGAGGGAAATAATTAAAATTGTACCCCAACAATTAACATGATGTACAAAAATACCCCAACATGATATTTTAAAAGCATTTTACCAAAATGCATCAAACCTCAACTAAAACCATACTTTCCACATAATTAATCAACCAAAACAAATAAATCATGTTAACACCCTATTTCCCAACATGCATAACATGCACCTTGAAATGCCCTACCGGGTCACGCCTACCATGTGACTAAGCATTTCACCAAGACAGTTAATTCCAACACATAATTTAATTATCACCATAATAATCACATAACATAATTAATGCTCAAATCGTAATTAATTATTTCGGGGATATCACAGTAAATAACATCGAATTTTACAAATTCGAAAGAAGTATTACTGTAGAAAGCATACTATAGACGATAGTGCTATTCTGGGAATGATGCGATGTATCATTCTTGAGATCTTATTTCTGATGGATGGTATGAAGAAAGAATTTTGGAAATTTCGTGGCAAATTGTTTGACATGCCAGCAGCTCAAGATGAAAATACGAGACCTGATGGTATACTACAGAAATGTTAAGTACCACAATGAATTTAATGAAATTTCTAGTTTTGAGTTTTGTAGCTCAAATTGTTTAGATCAAACAGAGATTGTGACACAAGTCGGAATTGATTGACTATTCAATAAAAGATATTGTTTTCATATAATAGTCCATATGTCAACGAGAAAATGACACGTTTGAGATGTGGATGATGTGGTTTAGTTACGGTGAGTATTCTGTAACAACTGTATATGAATGAGATCCGAGGATAATATCATAATTTGAAAACTATTTTCAGAATGTCATGGGTACTAAGTTAGCAATGAGTATTGCTTATCATACCCATACTGATGAGTAAACTGAGATAATATCCAGATTTTGAAATCTATGTCCCGATTAATAGTTGTGAATTTAGTGAGAACTGACAGAAATCACTATTCACTAGTAGAATTTTCCTATAATTTAAATTTCATATAACTTTTGGTATGACATCGGTTCAGGTTTTGTAGAGCCAGAATTACCGATCGCTGAGATGATGATAGAAATTGATAAGGAATTTTTGGCATAACTTGAGATTTTTGAGAAAAATGCCAGAAACGATAAAATTTCTGCGGAAACGATTGAAATTTGGCTTAAGGTGAGCAGATTTGCTACGCCAAAGAGAAATATATCGTTAGACTTCGAGTTGAGAATCAGGTAAATATGAAGATATTACCTTTGCGATGATCAATATGATTCGTTAAGTGAGGTATGATGTTGCCTCGATAATTTGAACCTTGTGGAATCATAGAGAAGTTGATTCAGTGGTATATTGTTGACACTAACACATCAGTTGTTATTGATACATGATGATTCTTATGTATCTATGAACGAGATTGAGACATCTCATAAGATTTAAATTGTTGAGTTATACTTAGTTTTCTGATTTCGAGGACGAAATCTTTTTAAGAGGGGAAGAAGTGTAAGGCCCCGATGCTAATTAACCCGAATTAACAACGATTAAGCGAACCCGGATAATAAAAAGTATAGGACTTTGAATTAAGGTGTTCCGGACCACGATGGGTCAACCAACTAGTGGAACATGTTTTAGTGCATGAGCACATGGCACTTGGAGAACACATGCCACTAATTAATTTAACTCATGTTTAATACATGATTTTGGACCATTAATCTTGCAAGAGAGTGATGTATTGACACATGGATTCCACACATAAATTAAATAAAAAACCCATGCATGGCTTTGAACCTCACGCCTATATCAATTGCCAATTCAGATTTTTGGTTCTTATTTTAGCTAGCAATTTCTCTCTCTTCCCACTTCAACCCAAACACTCCTCCTTCTCTCTACCATTTCGAAATTCCAACCTTTTAAGCTCCCATATTCTTGTGAATTTGTGGATGCATGTTGCATGCAAATATAGATTTGCATAGGTATTCATGAGAGGAGAAGAACCCATCAAGGAGATTCAAGTTTGAAGCGAGTCAAGCTTGAAAGAAGCTATGGTGATGGATGGGTGCTTAAATCTTGATGATAATTGAAGGTATAACCTATTTATTAAGTTTAATTAACTTGGACTTGTGTTAATGATCGAATTATGGTGCAAATACATGAGAAATGTACTGAAGAATTGCTTTCAAATTATCCTGCAGATTTCAGTGTACTGAACGTCTGGTTTGTTGAATTTTAATTATAGATAAGCTTCGCATTTGAAGATAACTCGTCTGATAATTAGTTTTAGAATTTTGTCTTAGCATTAATTGGCCACCAAAATAAGATAATTTGGATTTAAGATGAAAAAGTTCTGGTCATATTACTAACATGTGTCAAATCTGGAAATCCACTGCATGCGAGTTTCATGCATTGCGTTCTTCGAATTTCTGGGAATAAATGGCTACGAATTCGAAGTTTTGTGTTCTAATAGGAGTTGTAGTATTCAAAGCTAGCTTTCATTTGGAATTGGCCCTCGCGCAATTTGGAGTTCATATGCATAAGTTATGCGAATTTGACCACATAGTGCTCAATCTGGAAAAAGGATTTCATACTAGTTTTCAGGCTTGTACGTTTTTCAAATAATGGACATCAAGATGAACTCTTTTGCTTGAAGGTCATAAGCGATGTATTTTAAAATTTTGCGTTATCTTGCATTAGAAACTAGCCTCATAGGATTTGGAGTTATTATGAGTGAGTTATGATGTTTTCCCTATCACTGTTCAATCTGCACTAACAGAGCATATTAGAATTCGATGAGTTGTGCTATGAATCGATCTCTAGACCTATGAATTAGCTAAAATTTATAAAATATGAAATGAACCTTGTTGTTGTCGAATGTTTTCCACTGGTTTGAAGTCATTTGGAGGTCTTATGAAATTATAGTGATTTTTCTACGAAAATGGGTCAAGCTGAAAATTAAGAAAATCGCTAAGGGTCTATTTAGAAATTGCAATTGATTCAATGCACTATTTGAACACTTAGTGTTATTTGGAATTTATATACCAGGTTAATAGATTCCGGGGTTGATCTCAGAAGTCTTGGTAGATTAGCTTGGGTCGAGGTACGTTGAAATGAGTTGTATCATGACGTCTGACAAAGGTGTGTAATGATACTTCTGTATGACCCTTTATGCTATTACTTGATTGATATTCATCAAATGACATGATGGATGTCTTGGAGTACATGATATGTGAAATTACATGATTTGTATATACTTTCACATGAGATTGCATGATATATTGACTTGCATATGTCATTTGATGCATAAATTATTCATGGGCATATCATATTGATCTATCGTTCCTTTGATATCCATGATTATGAATGAGTTGATTCACTCTGAGTGTCGGGGACGACGAGCACGATGATGACAGGCAGTATAGGTAGCGACTGTAGTCACGCGCGAGTCACCGGACCTACACACGAGGGATGGATGAACACATCACATAGGATGAGTCTCATAGCGCAATGTGCGTGTGTTGTCACCCTCTGCTCGAGCTGACATTATTTGATGATACCTTCCTTTGGACTCCGATATTTGGTATCTTGAGATTCGATTCTTTATACCCATTCATACATAGCATTCATACATGGTATGCATTGCATGATACTTTGTCATACTTGACATGATCTATTTATTTCTCGTACTGGGTTCTGACCCCCGTAGTGGGGGCTGTCATGTCTTTGTTGTATGGGCATGACAGGTGGTACAAGTTGACGTATTACAGATGCTCGAGGTGAAGCATCGGTGAATACCAGAGCTCCTTGAGAGCGAGCTCAGGTTTATATTTTGTGTTTTGAGTACCAGTAGTTGTTAGAATATTTTTAATTATGTGGTATGCCTCGAGTATCTGTATTTTTATACTTGATATTGATGTTATGCTCAACTTGTTGAATTGGAAACTGGAATTACGTATTTTCAGTATCACTATATATGTATCACCTAAAAGCAAAAACAATTTAGGGCAATTTGATAAGACCTTTGAAATAAATATTCCGCTGTTTACGCAAATTAATCATCATGTGTTAATTAAACACCACATCAGGATTGGCCCTCACAAGAAGTGTTTTGTATTTACGGTTTCTGTATTTACGCTTTTAATCATGCTACGCTTAATATGGATTATTATATGCTCATGATTTGGCGGTTGTCCTTGTAGGTACATTTTGGCATAACGGGGGCTAAGGTCGGGTTGACGCAGTGAGCTAGCAAGGAGGGCTTTTGATATAGAAGCTGAGATTCTTTTGTATAGTTTCTACTCTAGGAGTAGTGTAAATCTATAGGATTTAACATTCATTTTGTTAGGAATGTAATTAATTCATTTGGAAGTAAATCTTGGCATGTAATCCTTAAAGCTCAAGGCCTCAACACGAAATTTTTATTCTCTGATAATATACTTTAGCTCTACTCATGTCCTTATTTTTTACACTTAAGGAACTAGGGTCCTTACAGGGACAGTACGGGGAATCCTATGTGGTAACGATACTATACAGGGATTATCTTTTTATATTACAGTTTTATATTCTGTAAATTAAGTACTTTGATTATTGGAATGGTGGTATTGGTATGCTCACCTCGTGTCGGGGTTGTCTCTGTTGGGGCAGGTGAATAGATATGTCGATGGCTTTGGAGTTGAGCTCGAGCTATGGATTGGAGGTGCTTCCAGGATCGAAGTACAGCGACGGTGTGATATCCCCGAAATAAATTGCAATTTGAGCGTTAATTATATTTATGAAATTATTTCAGGTGATAATTAAGTTATGTGCTGAAATTAATTATCAGGGTGAAATGCTTAGTCACATGATAGGCGTGACCTGAGGGTTACATTTCAGGGTGTATGTTAAGCATGTGGGAAATGAGGTGTTATCATGATTTAATTGTGTTGGTGGTTAATTATAAGAAAAGTATGGATTTAATGAAGTTTAGAGCTTTTTGTAAAATGTTTCTAAAATACCATGCTGTGGTATTTTATACATCATACTCATTGTTGGGTACATGTTTATAATAAACTATACCCACCACCTCTCTTTTCACTTCACATCACTCCTTATCACCTTTTTGAAATCTCTCCCAAACCCTCTCTTCCTTCCATTTTCGTTTCTATCACAAGGTAGTGATCGCTTTTGTTTAAAACAATTATTTCCAATCTAGCGATTTAGACCGCAAGTGCTACGGTGTCATGTTTTAGTATAGATAGGAAGATACGGATTGTCGAACCCACAGGGACTAACAAGTAATTACCAAATAAGATTTCTTTTAACTATATTTAACCTACGATAATCAATTAATAATTAACAACTAATTAATTAATATAAACTACTAATCCAACCAAGTCAATAAAAGTAAACGAGAAAAATCCACTAGAGAAGATTATCGAGACTTTGGCTCACCAATGCAGTTCCCTACAATTCTCGATTGAAAATCCAAATATTTCTAAGGTGACGCGTTCTCCAAATGTATCTAATACACTCTCTCGAGCTATATTAAACCTAACATCGAATTGCAATAAGTAACTCTCGTTCACTTATCTAACAATTCAATGTTGCATAAGATCCATGAAAACTCCTAGCTTTCGATTACTAGATATCTATAGCTAACACGCATGTATTTGACGTCATCGCTTGATCTCGGTCTGAAATCCATGGTATGAATTATTAATTCCGTATCATAAAATCATCTCTCGATCTCAATTATGATACTAACATCATTCAAAGGTGATCAATCCTCTAAAAGCATGAAGACATAAAACATACGCAAAGAACTATAAGAATTCAATCATTAAATCATCAAATCGAAGGTTCATAACAAAGGTTCGCCTAGCCTCGATAAATAAATTAGTTCAACATAGTAAATCAAAGCAAATCAAAACTAATATTGAAAGACAAGAATAAACTCCCGATGTCGACTTCGTTCATAGATCCTTGCTCCTTCTCTTGCTTCCTTCTCGATCGTCTCTTTTTATCGCCTTGTTGGCTTGTTCCAATTCCTAGGGTGAAGTGGTGATGGTGGATGATGGTGATGAGTGTTGGACGAAGAGTGGAAGATTGGTGGAGGTTTTGACGTATGAGAAGGTGAAAGAAAAGATGGACGTGAGATGGATTTTGAAGGAAAGGGGCCGTGAGATGGAGGCTGTGATGTTTGGATGGTGAATGGGTGAAGAAGGTGGAGGCGTGTCCTAGGGTTTTAAAAATCTGATATATCCCTCTTTTAGGCTAATATTTCGAGCTATGTAGGATTGGAGGCTAGGAGGATGGAATAGAATCCAACTTGGAAGGCAAGAAATCAAGTTTCCATATTTTTCAAAACGCTGGGCGATCGATCGGGACAGAGGAGCCGATCGATCGAGCTGGACAGTAGAATATTCGTGGCTTTTTTCAGCCTTGCTCGATCGATCGGAAATCCTTGCTCGATCGATCGAGCTTCACAGTAAGTTTCTTCGCCTTTTTCAGCTTCTGGCGAGTTTCGTATTTTGACCGTAACTTTCTCATACGAACTCCAAATTTGATGAATCAGCTATCCACGCGAAGATAAGAGAAAGTTCTACAAGCTTTATATGGACCACATTTCCAAAACCTGGCTCGAACATATAGAAATTTGAGGAGATAGTTGCAACATGTGTCTTGGATTCTGGTTTTTTCCCTCTTTTCTTCAACTTTATTCATTTTTTCATCATTTTAGCTTGATTTCTTCACCTTTTATGAATTTCAACATTGATTCCTGAAATATAGAAATATATACCATAAAACGTAAAATAATTCAAGAATCAACACGAAAACCATTACATATCATAGCATAAAAACGCGTAATATTCAACCCTATCATAGAGCAAGAAAACCTTGGCTAAAGCCTGTTGTGGTGATTTCTTGTCAAACTTTGAAGCCAAAAAGGGTAAGGATCCACCCTTGTTAAGTTTTCTTTGATGTTAGTAAGTTTTTGAGCATGGTTTGGGAAAAATGGGTTGGGTTTGTATGTTATCATGTTTTATTTTGTTGGTTGTGGTCATTGTTGGGTGGTAAGGTGGTCTTACATGATGATATGGTGGTTAATGATGTGTTGGGTGGTTGATCTTTGAACTATATGAGTTTAGGTGTTGGTTGAAGCTCTTACATGGAGTTTCTCGATGGAACAGAGCTGCTCGATCGATCAAAAATATGTCTCGATCGATCGAGCAGGGCAGAGCCTAACCAAGGCATGAAATGAGCTTACCGATCGATCGGGAAAAAGTTTCGATCGATCGGTGTGAAGCCTCGATCAATCGAGACAAAAGTCTCGATCGATCGGAAGAGGCAGAACTTGGATGCCACTTTTGCTTAACTTAGCGATCGATCGGGGCTTGGAGGCCGATCGATCGCAAGGCATAAAAATGAGGGTTTTGTGATTTTGTCCTATATGATGATATTTTTGGTAATGGTTCATTTATTGGCTTCTAATATGGATTCATATGATTGTGTAGAACCATCCCAGGTACCAACGACATCAAGGAGATAAAGTTCTTCAACTTCTCCACTTTTGAAAAGGTACGTAGTGAGACGTACGGACATCGGACGGTAAAACGTACTATTACGTATTAAATTGGTTAATGCATTATGGTTGCACACATGGAATGTATTATGCATTTTGGTTGCATATGGGGGTCTTGTTTATGCATCATGGATTGCATACATGGTTTGGTCATGCATATTGGTTGCATGTGTATATGGGATGCATTTGTGCATGTAATTGTGAGTCGGGATTATATTCCAGTGATGGAGAATACTTGCCGCCAGTGGCGTAGTGATGTGACTAGAAATAGACACATCTATTGCGCTTAATTATCTACGATTTGGTATATTTTGATGGATTAATTGATACATATGCTACCTAATCGTATATTTGTGTAAATGTAGGGAAAGGTGAAGAAATCAAGCTAAAATGATGAAAGAAGCAATAAAGTTGAAGAAAATAGGAAAAAACCAGAATCCAAAACACATATTGCTCATTTCTCCTCAAATTTCTATATGTTCGAGCCATGTTTTGGAAATGTGGTCTATAAAAAGTTGTAGAACTTTGAGTTATCTTCGCGTGGACAGCTGATTCATCAAATTCAGAGTTCGTACGAGAAAGGTATGGCCAAAATACGAAACTCGCCAGAAAAATGGAAAATCAGGCGTAAAGACGCCATTTCAGGCGTACCTACGCCAGTGCTACGGGAATTTAGGCGTAGTTACGCCATTTTAGGCGTAATTACGCCAATAGGATTTTGGAAAGTTAAAATTCTTGATTTCTTTCCTTCCCACATGGATTCTAACCTACTCCATCAACCTCCCAATACATATATACTAGAAATTCAGACCTTTTAACCATCTAGATAGTTAGGGTAGAGTAGTTTATGATAGTTTTATATTTTTTCTTTCAATTTTGTTGAAGACGGCTACGAAGATCGAAGCGAAGGCGGGATTGACACCTAGACGAGCGGAGATCGGATTAGTATTCTTTCCCTTGCTTTTATTTATTGTTTTTATTAGATTATGTCTAGCTAGTTTTTAATTCTTGGTTGAGGAAGGCAAATCCTTGGAATTATTTATCTTGGGGAGATTCATACGCTTTAATTATTAATTTTATTGAATATCAAGAGTTTTTCTGATTTTATTGATATTGTTGTGTTTGTTTATTGGATTGACAACCTAGTAACTTGCATGAAATCTAACGCTAAATTAGATATCAAATACGGAATCGTTTGATCCCTCTAATTTACGAAGCAACTAAGATTGATGAATTTCCGCTTGTGGGTTTGTTAAATTCTTAGGAGGAACACTTGATTAGATTAAACATAGACGCTTGGATTATGTTGTTTAGCTTCATCGATCTCACTAGTTCATATGCTATCATCGATTTAAATCTTAATCGCTTCGTATTTTGATTGATTGTTTGATAAGGGTTAAACTAGAACGCTTGGGCTACTTAACTAAACGTAAGGTGAGATAGGACTTTGATTATTGGATTAAACGTCCAACGATGAATATTCATATGAAAAATTGAGTCTTTTGTGAATCGATGAAATAGATGATAATTCCAAGGAAGAGTCGACCGATACCAAGAATCGCTTTCATTAGTTTAATCTTTGTTTTTAATTTAAATAGTATAATTCAATCACTCACAACCCCATCCTTTATTATTCTTTTGTTTTGATATTCATTAACACAAGAATTCACACCTCCTCGTGGGATCGATCCCTACTCACGCTACTACATTATTGTTATCAATCTTGAGGATTGAGTGGGGTTAATTTGGCGTACACGACAAGCGCACACCAAATTTTGGCGCCGTTGCTGGGGAAGGCAATTTTATTAATTTGTGTTAACTTTTATTGATATTCTTCTTCCCGTGCTTTTTACCTGTTTGTTCATGCACGCAGGCGAGTTTTCATTTGAGGAGGACGAACATCAATACGATCCCGAGATAGAAAGGACTTTATACCACCTAAGACGAGAAAATCGAAGACAAGTGAAAGAAGAAGAGGACAGGACCATCATGGCAGAGAATCAAAGCCTACGACAGCTAGCTAATCCTACTTTGGATCAGCAGCCTCTCTGCATAACCTATCCTACACTTGCTACTAATATAAATTTTGAATTAAAATCTGGCCTAATACATCTTTTACCTTCTTTTCATGGCCTTGCAGGTGAGGATCCGCATAAGCATTTGATGGAATTCCATGTAGTGTGCACTACAATGAAGCCGACTGGAATAACCGAGGAACAAATCAAATTACGTGCTTTTCCGTTCTCTTTGAAGGACGCGGCTAAAGATTGGCTTTTCTATTTACCTTCTGGATCCATCACTACATGGAACGAGCTGAAAAGAACCTTCTTAGAGAAATACTTTCCTGCATCAAGAGCGACGAATATCCGCAAAGATATACGGCATTAGACAACTCCAAGAGGAATCACTGCATGAATACTGGGAGCGCTTCAAAAAGCTTTTTGCAAGCTGCCCTCAACATCAGATAAGTGAACATTTACTGATTCAATATTTTTATGAGGGTCTTTTGCCAAATGACAGGAATTTGGTGGACGCTGCTAGTGGAGGAGCATTTGTAGATAAGACGCCAACGGAAGCAAGACACTTGATTGCGAACATGGCAGCCAACTCTCAACAGTTTGGAACTGCTCGATCGGACCATAAACTTAGGAAGCAAGGCGAGGTAAATGTTTCTAGCCTCGAACAACAATTGATTGATTTAACAGGTATTGTGAAACAACTTGCGATCGGAATGGGACAAAGTGCTAAGGTATGTGGAATTTGTGCACTACCGAGTCATCCAACTGACGCTTGCCCCAAACTTCAAGAACCTTCATTTGAGGAAGCAAATGCGGCAGGCGGATTTCCGGGACAACCACAACGGAAGTATGATCCCTATTCTAGCACTTACAACCCAGGATGGCGAGATCATCCAAATTTGAGATATGGGAATCCAAATGAGCCACAGATGCAACAACACCCAGCACCATATAAGCCACCATTCCAAAGGGGACAACAAGCCATTCCAACCCCAACACCTGGTGAGTATTTAGAAAATATTGTTAAGGAACTTGCTAATGGATCTCTAAAATTTCAACAGGAGACAAGAGCAAGCATCCAAAGCTTGACTACTCAAATGGGTCAGATGGCAACAACAATAAATCGCATTGATTCTCAAAGATCAAACACTCTCCCGTCACAACCAGTAGTGAATCCAAGGGAGAATGCAAGCGCAATTAAACTAAGGAGTGGGAAAGAACTCGAAAAAGAAGATGAAGAGAAAGAGATCAAGCCTATAGGAAACAATTCCATGCAAGAAGAAGAACCAAAAGGTGAGTCTCCTCCACTCCGTGAGTATAAGATTGAACCCCCTTTCCCTCTCGCATATCAGGAAGATAGGAGGAATGAAAGCATCAAGGACCTATACGAAACATTTCGAAGATGTGAGGTGAACATTCCACTGTTGGATGCGATAAAGCAAGTGCCGCGCTATGCAAAGTTCTTAAAGGAGTTGTGCACCGCCAAGAGGAAACAAAGGCTTAAAGGATGCCACAAGGTTGAGTTGGGGGAGAACATCTCAGCAGTCATCCAAAGGAAAAATCCCTACCAAGTGCAAGGACCCAGGTATGTTCACCATTCCATGCACAATTGGCACAACACGTCTTGAAAAAGCTATGCTAGATCTAGGAGCATCGATAAATGTCATGCCATACTCTCTCTATGCTTCTTTGAATCTAGGACCTTTAAATGACACAAGGGTAGTTGTTCAGTTAGCAGATAGATCTAATGCATACCCTAGGGGAATTTTAGAAGATGTCTTAGTACAGGTAAATGAGTTGGTATTTCCCGCTGATTTTTATGTGCTTGATATGGCAAAGGGGGACAATAATAGTCCTATATTGTTAGGGAGACCCTTCTTGAAAACATCCAAGACTAAGATAGATGTTCATAGTGGCACACTTACGATGGAGTTTGATGGTGAGGTCGTTAAATTCAATATACATGATGCCATGAAATATCCTTGTGATGATGATGATACTGTTTACTCTATCGATATTATTGATTACTTGTCCCAAGGGATCTTTGAGACTGCAGGTAAAGACGAGTTGGAGATAACCCTCACCACCCCTCTAGATCATTTTGAGGACGAGTTGCCACTTGGAGATGAAGTGGAACACAACATCAATGCGCTGGATACCACGCCCGAGATACAAGGTAATATTTCATTTGTGTCATTGCCTATTCCTAACTCTAGACCTCTCCCTTCGGTATCGCTGGCACCCACTATTGCGTTGAAGCCATTACCAAGTCACCTAAAGTATGTGTTCCTTGGAGAAGGAACACATTACCGGTGATAATCTCTAGCAAGTTGGGAGATAGCAAAGAGAAGGAGCTCATTCAAGTGCTAGAGGAGCACAAGACCGCGATAGGATGGACCATTGCTGACATCAAAGGAATAAGCCCTCGACATGCATGCATAGGATTCTACTTGAAGAAGGATCAAAACCTACACGCCAACCGCAAAGGAACTCAACCCACCGATGATGGAAGTAGTGAAAGAGGAAATCTTAAAGCTTCTTGCAGTTGGAATGATATACCCTATTTCTGATAGCCAGTGGGTCAGCCCTGTCCAAGTAGTTCCAAAGAAGACTGGCATTACAGTGGTGAGGAACAAAGACGATGAATTAGTGACCACCCGCATTCAGAATGGGTGGAGAGTTTGCATTGACTACCGCAAATTGAACACCGTGACCCGCAAGGACCATTTTCCATTGCCCTTCATTGATCAAATGCTTGAAAGGTTAGCTTGTCATTCTTATTACTGTTTTCTTGATGGATATTCCGGTTATTTCCAAATTGTAATTGCTCCGGAAGATCAAGAAAAGACCACGTTCACATGCCCCTTTGGAACCTTTGCTTATAGGCGCATGCCCTTTGACTTTGCAACGCACCGGCCACATTTCAACGGTGTATGATTAGTATATTTTCTGAGTTCACTGAGCACATATTAGAGGTATTCATGGATGACTTTACTGTTTATGGTGACTCATTCAATGCTTGTCTAACTAACCTGACCCTTGTCCTAAACGTGTTGCATAGAAACAAACCTTGTGCTAAATTCTGAAAAATGCCACTTTATGGTAGAGCATGGTATTGTTTTGGGTCATGTGGTCTCATCAAAGGGTATGGAGGTAGATAAAGCGAAAATTGATATTATTCAGTCTCTACCTTATCCTATTTGTGTGCGGGATGTACGTTCTTTTCTTGGCCATGCAGGTTTCTATCGGAGGTATATCAAGGACTTCGCCAAGATAGCATCACCATTATGCAAATTATTACAAAAGGATATGGCATTCGAATTTGATGAGGCATGCAAGACCGCATTTGATACATTAAAGACATCCTTGACATCCACACCCATTATCCAACCTCCTGACTGGAGTAATCCATTTGAGATCATGTGTGATGCAAGCGACTATGCAGTGGGCGCCGTTTTGGGCCAAAAGATTGGGAAGATTTCTCATGCCATCTACTATGCTTCCATGACCTTGAATGATGCTCAGTGGCACTATTCCACTACTGAAAAGGAGCTATTAGCTGTTGTGATTTCTTTAGAAAAATTTCGATCTTATTTGCTCGGGGCTAAAGTTGTCATTTATTCTGATCATGCAGCCTTGCGGTACTTGATGACAAAGAAGGAAGCAAAGCCAAGACTAATAAGATGGATCTTACTGTTGAGTGAATTTGATGTTGAAATCAAAGATAAGCGAGGCGCAGAAAATAAAGTGGCGGACCACCTAAGTCGTTTGGTTAATGTGAATGATACACCGGGTCTAATAGAAGAATTCCCGGATGAACGACTGTTTGCTGTACACGACATTTTACCATGGTATGCAGGTATTGCTAATTTTTTGGCCACTAACACTTTTCCTAATGGATTGAATAGGAATCAACGCGGGAAAATTCGAAGCGACGCCAAGTATTATGTTTGGGATGAGCCATACTTATGGAAACATTGTGCGGATCAAGTCATCAGGCGTTGCATTCCGGACAATGAGGTATCTTCTATACTCCATTTTTGTCATTCCCATGAGGTTGGTGGCCACTTTGGAGCCAAAAGAACGGCACACAAAGTATTAGAATGTGGATTCTTTTGGCCAACTTTGTTTCATGATGCATATAATTTCTGCAAATCATGCCATGAGTGTCAAAAGACAGGCAACATATCTCAACGAAATGGGATGCCCCAACAACCCATACTTTATTGTGAAATATTTGATGTATGGGGCATCGACTTCATGGGACCATTTCCACAATCTTTTGGCCACATTTACATTTTACTTGCTGTGGATTATGTGTCGAAATGGGTGGAAGCTTTAGCCACCCATACTAATGATTCGAAAGTGGTTGCAGGTTTTATAAAGCATAAAATTTTCTCTAGGTTTGGGACTCCAAGAGCAATCATAAGTGATCGAGGCGCCCATTTTTGCAACAGGACGGTGGAGAGTCTATTAAAGAAGTACCATGTGACACAAAAGGTGTCCACCGCCTACCATCCGCAAACAAATGGACAAGCTGAAGTCTCAAATCGAGAAATCAAATCTATCTTGGAAAAGACTGTGAATCCCACTAGAAAGGATTGGAGCTTGAGACTAGACGATGCACTATGGGCTTATCGAACGGCATACAAAACGCCAATAGGTATGTCTCCTTATAGACTAATCTTTGGTAAACCCTGTCATTTGCCTGTAGAGTTGGAGCATCGAGCATTTTGGGCCATCAAACACCTAAACATGGCTATGGACAAGAGCGGGGAACATATAAAGCTGCAATTGCAAGAATTAGAAGAGATCCGCAATGATGCGTATGAAAGTGCAAAGCTTTACAAAGAAAAAACGAAGACATTTCATGACAAGATAATCTCGAGGAAGGAATTTGTCGTTGGTCAAAATGTCCTCCTCTACCTTTCCCGCCTTCGTCTCTTTCCAGGTAAACTACGTTCTCGATGGGTTGGACCTTTTATAGTAACTGCTTGTTTTTCCACATGGTGCAGTTGAAGTCCAAAGCCTAGCAAAAGATAAAACATTCAAGGTAAACGGACATAGACTGAAACCATACTATGAAGGTTTCCATGCCGCCAAAGAAGGAGAAGTGGATCTTGAAGATCCACCAAGCATCACGTGATCAATGAACTGGCGTCGGGCCACCGACGTTAAACAGAGGCGCTGCTTGGGAGGCAACCCAAGGGGAGTTAGTTTCCTTTCTCCCTTTTATTTTTATTGCTTTCATAGTTGCATCTCTTTTCTTGTATTTTTGCCTTACATTGGGGACAATGTAAGATTTAAGTATGGGGGAGGGATTAGTAGTGTGTTATTGTTTTTCTTATTGCAAAAATACAAAAAAATCGAAAAATTTGAAAATTTTGAGCTCATAACTAGTAATGAACACATGCTTAGAATCACTAGCCCATGATGAAACCTAATTGATATCATGCATGTTTTTGAACATAGGTGAATTGTTAACCTTGGAACACTTTGAACTCTAATGCAAAGTGTACTTTGACTTAGTAAAGTTGAATATTTTGAGCACATTATTGTCATGACTTGTGAAGTGTGCATAACTTAGTGAAGATTGTGTGAACTTTGTGATAGTCTTAAGAAGTCTCTAATACATGCTAGAACTTAAATACATGCTCTTTGAGGCGTATGTCTAGACTACTTGCAAACATGAAAGTGATATAGGCGATCTTTGATGCGTTTGTGCCTTTCAAGCCTACCATGTAAACAAAATCATTCTCTAGTACCTATTTTGAGCCTTAAATGTAAAATAATGGTAGTATGCTAAGCATACTAAAGACCCCCATTCAACATTTCTTGACTAGCTTATCATCCTACCCTTTAAGCCTAAATGTGATTTTAATCCATACCTTTTAAGGGAGTATGATGTATTTCATTCAAATGCACGTGGGAATCATTGAAGTATATTTGTGAGCTTAATTGTCAAAAGAATGGAATGCATGAAAGAAAAAGGGATGCCTTGAAAAAATAGATGAAAATATGACTCCAAGGGGAGCCAAGGCACAAAAGAAGCAAAGTGTTGAAATAAACCTTGTGAAAAAGAACAAAGTTGAAAAATTCATACAAGAAGAGAAGCTTTTAGTGTGCATTTCATCGTACTCTCTTGTTTGAATATCCTTACCCTTTCTTTCATAAGCCAATACCTAGGCCAAGCTACAAACTAATAAAGACCTACTTGATTTATGTTTGCAAAGTAGCTAAGATAGTGGAGAAGAGTGTGCAAGTGAGCTTATACTTGTGTTAGTGTATGACTTGAACTATTATGGCTTTGCATATTTTGGATCTATAATTTGTACACAACACTTGTTTATGACCACACACACACGTTCACTACTTCGTTGGGTACGAAATGTTTAGGGATTGAACTTGTTCCACTGTTAATTTTTCACCGCCGTTCATTATTATGCATGTTAAAATTGTTGAGGCTTTAAAGTGAGGACAAGTTGCTTTGTTATGAACCTATGAGCCAACCAAAAAATAGTGTAGTTTTGTCTGATTTACTCGAGGTCGAGTAAAGTTTAAGTATGGGGGTGTTTGATGTGACTAGAAATAGACAAATCTATTGCGCTTAATTTTCTACGATTTGGTATATTTTGATGGATTAATTGATACATATGCTACCTAATCGTATATTTGTGTAAATGTAGGGAAAGGTGAAGAAATCAAGCTAAAATGATGAAAGAAGCAATAAAGTTGAAGAAAAGAGGAAAAAAACCAGAATCCAAGACACATATTGCTCATTTCTCCTCAAATTTCTATATGTTCGAGCCATGTTTTGGAAATGTGGTCCATATAACAGTTGTAGAACTTTGAGTTATCTTTGCGTGGACAGCTGATTCATCAAATTTGGAGTTTGTACGAGAAAGTTACGGCCAAAATACGAAACTCGCCAGAAAAATGGAAAATCAGGCGTAAAGACGCCATTTCAGGCGTACCTACGCCTAGTGCTACGGAAATTTTGGCCCCGTTGCCAGGGAGGCGTTGTATATTTTTGTGTTAATATTTTCTATTTTATTTCTTTCTCTTTCTTTTTCTTTCTTTCTTTCCCCCCACCGCTACTCTTGTTTGTTAGCGCTTACAGGTTGATTTCTCAAAATCGGATCTTATCATGGAGGACTATAGGCGACTAGACGAATTGGAGTATCTTGTGCACCAACTTGGCGTAGGGAGTGGACAAAGTGCATACAACTCAAGTTGGAGTGATCATCCCCATCTCAACTATGACAATCAATGGATGAGCCCACCTCCACCTTACATGCAGTCCTATCTACCGCCATACATACCACAATATTCATCATGGCAGCAACAACCTCAATACCATACCCCTGGTGAGTCTTTAGAGAATCTTGTTTTAACACTTAATGACAATACCTTTGCAATTTCAACAGGAATTCAGGGCTAGCACTCAGAATTTGGGTAACCAAATCGAGCAACTTATTAAATCAGCCGATCAGATAGCAGCACAACCCACCGACTTTATACCCTCCCGGACGATGGAGGCACCACGAGAGAACATGGATGCAATCGCCTCAAGGAGTGATGAAGAGGTAGGAACCCCGGGGGAGGTGGTACTGATGCCACCCAAGCTAGAAGAGGAGACACATGTGCCACTAGAAGAAGAGGAGCTTGCACATCATGCATCTCCACAAGGTATGTCTCCAACAACCCCCTATGTTGAATATGATCATGAACCCTTTGAAGAGAAAAAGGAACCGAAGGTCGAATACTGTGATGAAATGGACATGTTTGACGATTTTTTCTCTGACGATGAGGAGAAGGAAACCCCTACAAAATGCACGGATCCTGGTATGTTCACTGTCCCATGCATGATTGGAAATAATAGAATTGATAAGGCCATGCTAGACTTAGGAGCAGCAATAAATGTTATGCCTTATTCAATCTACACCTCTTTAGACATAGGACCGCTTAAAAAATCTGAAATTGCTATTCAATTAGCAAATAGATCTACTGTGCATCCTAGGGGAATACTTTGGACGTTCTAGTGAAAGTCGATAAATTGATCTTTCCTGCTGATTTCTACGTACTTGACATGGAAAATGATGATAAAAGCAGCCCTATTCTGTTAGGGAGACCATTTTTGAAAACTTCCAAGTGCATAATAGATGTAAGTGGTGGTGCTTTTACTATGGAGTTTAATGGTGAGGTAGCTAAGTTCAATACTCATGATCCCGTTCATCCTACTACTAATTATACTATTGGCATCACACATCACGTATCACTAGAAAAATCACATACTGTCACTGAGCATGAACATGGGGTAACTACTGATCGACCTGTTGACGAAGGAGGTATGGGAGAAATTTTGACTGATACCTCATGTATTACTACTGCTTTACCAAATTTTCCTTTTAAAAATCTCAATTTTGAATTGCAGGTACCTGATGTTGAGCTTGAAACTTCCTCCTGAACCTCACGATACATCAATAGAAAATGAGGGGATGCGAAAAGGGTTAAGGACCTCCAAGAAGTATAAGGCGAATAGGCATCGCCTTCGAGCTGTCAGAAGGATACTAAGGTGGGAAAAGGTGGCATTGGACACCAAACATGACCCACCATGAGCACGAGCATTGGCGTCGGGCCACCGACGTTAAACAGAGGCGCTGCTTGGGAGGCAACCCAAGGGGAGTTAGTTTCCTTTCTCCCTTTTATTTAATTTTTTTGCTTTAGTAGTTAGATTCTCTTTTCTTGTATTTTTGTCTTACATTGGGGACAATGCAAGATTTAAGTATGGGGGAGGGATTAGTGTGTGTTATTGCTTTTCTATTACAAAAATACAAAAAAATCGAAAATTTGAAAATTTTGAGCTCATAGTTAGTAATGAACACATGCTTAGATTCACTAGCCCATTGATAGGCTTAGATTTTGAGTGTTTTTAACTGTAATTTCTTCCCATTTTCCGTACTTTTTCCTGGATGATATTATGCTTTTGGTGTTTATTCATCTGTTTCAGGAAATTAGATCGGAAATGGAAGAAATGAGCTTATATGAAGATAACGGGCGAAATCGAGGCAAGAAAGGGTTGAAATGAAGAAGTGAGAATTTCGAAATCTCGATCGATCGAGATTATGTCTCGATCGATCGAGACAGACAGTGCGCTGAGAAGATATGAATTTCAAGTCTCGATCGATCGGAACAAATTTCCGATCGATCGAGCGAGGCAGTGACTCCAGAGCAAATTTTATTAAAGTCTCGATCGATCGGTGGAAAATCTCGATCGATCGAGCGAGACAGTGAGTTTCAAAAGCTGGCATGAACAGTGCACCGATCGATCGGTAGCAATCTCGATCCGATCGAGACGCGAAATCCTGAAGATTTTATTTTCCTTTTTTATCGTGATTTTGGAGGGTTTTAATCGTAGGCTAAATATAATCTTATTAATCTTATTTGGTACTTATACGTTAGTCCCTGTGGATTCGACAACCCGTACTTAATTTTCACTATACTAAAACTTGATAACCGTGCACTTGCGGTAGAATCGCTTCACACTATTCTTTGAAATATCTTTTGTTTAAAATAAAGCGGTCAAGTTTTTGGCGCTGTTGCCGGGGACTAATCTGTATAATATCATACGAGATTAGTTAATTGTAATTTAGCCAATTCTTTTATTATTGCGTTTTTGTTTTTCTTTTCTGTTTTCTTTTGTTGATCTTTGTTAATAATTTGTGTATTTTGTTGTCTCCTTTTGTCTGTTTTGTACAGGAATCGTTTCTTTAGTGCATGCTCAGAAGAGAGGAGCCTATTCTCGAGCCTTTCGATCCGGAAATAGAAAGAACCCTACTTAGGCGATTACGAGAAGCTCGAACGATGGCTGATAATAACGAAGCACAGAACCCTAGATCGATGATGGACTTTGCGCAACCGGCATTTCATGGATCGTTGTCCAGTATTACGAGGCCGACGATTCAAGCGAACAATTTTGAGATCAAGCCGGCAATCATACAAATGATTCAGCACTCGGTTATGTTTGGGGGAGCGGCTCGGATGACCCGAATAATCACATCTCCAACTTTTTGGAGATTTGTGACACATTCAAACATAATGGCGTCTCTGACGACGCCATCAGGTTAAGACTTTTCCCCTTTCATTACGAGACAAAGCTAAGGCATGGTTGAATTCACTACCTGCAGGTTCTATAACAACATGGGAGGGGATGACAAAGGCGTTTTTGTCAAAGTACTTTTGCCCCTTCCAAGACGGCGAAGATGCGAACGATATCACGACTTTTGGGCAGTTTGACCCCGAGACTTTATATGAAGCGTGGGGATCGTTTTAAAAGTTGTTGAGGAGATTCCCACACCATGGTCTACCCATATGGCTGCAGGTACAAACGTTCTATAACGGTTTATTTTCTTCTAAACCGTTCCATGATTGATGCAGCATCTGGGGATCAATAATGAGAAAGACGCCGGAAGAGGCATATAACTTGTTGGAGGAAATGGCGTGCAACAGCTACCAATGGCAATCCGAGAGGAGCACGCCACAGAAACCAATGGGAGTCCATCAAGTGGACGAGATCACTGCTCTTTTGGCTCTGTAGGGTCTTCCTACCTTAACGTCATTTGAATAGCTTAACAAGAAATAAACATGCATTAATTAAGACATCTTAGAGGTACTGGTTGCTATGTGAGCTCAAGGTAAATTACAGGCCCAAAAGAAACTTCAATACTTAGTTAATTACATTCCCCAAAAGAATGTTAAGGCTAACAAAATCCTGTATCTATCTTCTTATGCTCCTTAGCTCACCATCGCCCCTTGGTCTCGATCAAAAGTGTACCTACAGGAACAGCCCATCGTGAGCATATACATCATTACTTAACATCATGAAATAATAGCATATAATTAATGCATGGAAATATTTGATAACGCTATACTTCCTGTTTTAATAGTACTATCCTTCCTTGGTTTGTCCCTGTGTCATAATTACGCATATGATCATTAGTTCAAGACATGAATGAATAACATCGTACTTTGTATAAATGCTCACAACAATCTATGTTAATTAGAAATGAGACTGTCCGGGGTACTATTATGACAGCGGGCACAATTGGTCCCCTCGCTCGACATAACACATCTTATGATACCCATCGCTACGCCTTGATAGCGGATGTATCCCTTATTCAGCGGATGATACCCATCGCTACACCTAGCGGATGTACCCCATCGCTCAGCGGATGATACCCATCGCTACACATAGCCGGATGTACCCCCATCGCTCAGTTATGTGAGCGGCAAGACCTTCCTCGCTTGCCCATAATAGTCACCGGACATTCGACCACTCTAAGTAGCATAGTTAAACCTGCGTCATCATCTTATAAGGATCATCATTCCAAACATCATCACCGTATCGTAATTGTTATCGTAACATCAATCATCTTCGTTATCCACAATATCTATCATCAATAATCATCATAAACATCATAATCATCATCATAACACTTACACAATTTAATGTATAGTCATAGTTGAGGAATATGTTACCGTTGATGCCCGTACGTTTCTTACGTACCTTTTCAAAATGTGGCGAAGTCGTAGCACTTTATCGTCTCGAAGTTGTGGGTCCTTGGATGGTTCTACACAACCATACAATTCAATATTAGAAGCTAATCATAGTCCAATATTCAAAATTCCCACAAAAATGCCAAAAACACACTTTTGTGTGTCTCGCGATCGATCGCCATCAAGCCCCGATCGATCGCGAGAACACACTGTCTCGCCCAACAATTTTGCACAATCCGCGATCGATCGCGGAGCTAGCGCCGATCGATCGCGGCCTCGCCGATCGATCGCGCCAAGCTCGCGATCGATCGTGAGGCTTACTGCCTCAGCCCTGCTGCTCGCGATCGATCGCGAGCGGACGCGATCGATCGCCGAGCGCGGGGGAAATCGAGATTCGGGCACTATTCCCCCTTCTCCTTCCCAAATCCAAACAAACCCACAACTCAACAACAACCATATCCAACTACTCAAAATCAACAATACACATCATAAAACTATTAAAAATCCAACATCCCACCAAGAATCACACTAACCCAAACAAACCCATTTCAAACCCTTTTTAAAACCTTCCAAAACTTAACACACACTTCATGAACATCAATAAGTGCTATATAAACATCATAGGCACTAAATCTTACCAAGAAATGCAAGGATGAAGCTTTGACAAGGATTTCTTCCCACCTTTAGGGTTAGTTTCGAAAATGGGGGGAAAAAGGGAATTTGGGGGAAAGTGATTTTGGGAGTTTGAGGGTAAAAGTGAGGTGAAAATGAAGTGGTGGGTTATGTCTTACTTTTGACTTGTACTCCAATATCAACATGATGTATTTAAAATATATTAACATGATAAGCATTTACAAATTGAAATCAACTTCATTAAACCCAATCATCCTCATAATTAAAATTAATATCCTTAAATCATGTTACTTCTTCATTTCCCACACATGGCTTAAACATTATAATAATCATCATATAAACATAATTAATGTTCAAGTTACCATAAATTAATTTCGGGGCATTACATTACTCCCCTACTTATAAGATTTCGTCCTCGAAATCACATGCACTTACCCAAAAGAAACTAAACATAATTCATACCAG
The DNA here is from genome assembly GCA_907163345.1 of Haberlea rhodopensis. Taxonomy (NCBI): domain Eukaryota; kingdom Viridiplantae; phylum Streptophyta; class Magnoliopsida; order Lamiales; family Gesneriaceae; genus Haberlea; species Haberlea rhodopensis. The sequence continues at coordinate 4,813 of CAJQUN010000699.1, read as the reverse complement.
AAAATAGTTCCGGTGTAGTGTAGTTGCTGCCCATATGCCGTTCCGTCTCCCACGTAGCCTCCTCGACACCCCGGCGATCCCACTGAACTTTGACCATTGGTATTACCTTACTTCGTAGCCTGCGATCCTCACGATCAAGGATTCTAACCGGTCGTTCAACATAGGATACATCTGAACTCAACTGAACCTCCGAAGGCTGCAATACATGAGACGGATCGGGTTATACTTTCTCAACATGGAAACGTGGAAAACATCATGAATACCGGATAAGGACGGTGGTAGAGCCAAACGGTAGGCCAAAGTACCAATGCGTTGCAATATCTCATACGGTCCCACATATCTCGGAGATAATTTCCCCGCATACCAAAACGAACCACACCCCTGAAGGGTGAAATTTTCAAGAAAACTTTATCTCCGACTTGGAATTCTAGCGGTCGTCGCCGCTTATTGGCATAGGCCGCTTGTCTATCTTGGGCCGCTTTCATCTTTAAGCGTATCGTCTTTATCTTCTCTTCCATATCTCTAATCATATCCGGCCCTCCAACCGCCTTACTAGTCAAGTCCTCCCAATACAGCGGTGATCTACATCGTCGTCCGTACAGAGCTTCAAAAGGGGCCATTTGAATGCTCGCCTGATAGCTGTTATTGTATGAGAACTCTACCAGTGGTATAGACTCTTGCCACGGAGTATCAAACTCCAAAACACATGCCCGCAACATATCTTCGAGCGTCTGTATAGTGCGCTCCGTTTGACCATCTGTCTGAGGGTGATAAGCTGTACTCAGTCTCACCTCGGTGCCCAAAGCTGATTGGAGGCCCTCCCAAAATGAGAAGTGAACCTCGGGTCTCTGTCAGACACTATCGAAACCGGAATGCCATGCAACCTTACCACATCCCGCACATAGAGTTGGGCCATCTTTAGATATGTGAAAGTCATACTGTAAGGAATGAAATGAGCTACTTTCGTCAGCCTATCCACGATCACCCAGATCGCATCAAATCCAGAGGCCGACCTTGGCAAGTGAGTTACGAAGTCCATAGATATATGTTCCCACTTCCATTTAGGTACCTCTAAGCTCTTCAACTCACCACCAGGCCTCTGTCTTTCTGCTTTTACTTGCTGGCAGATCAGACACCTCTTGACAAAAGCAATTACTTCACGCTTCATGCGTCTCCACCAAAATTGACCACATAGGTCCTTGTACATCTTTCTTCCTCCCGGGTGGATACTGAACCGGCTACTGTGAGCCCGTTCTAAAATTCCTTTACGTAATCCCGGCGCATTTGGGACCACCCATCGGTTGCCCAATCTTAAAGAATCATCTTCGGCCACTCTAAACTTTGTTGGCTGACCTCGAAGTACTATTGATATCCATCTCTGAACTTCATCATCCGACCTCTGGGCTTTTCTGACTGCCTCAAATACATCCGGCTCAGCCATAAGGTTGACACTCGCCACCGGCGACGTGTCCACATCAAAATCATAGCCTAAATGGCAATAGGAAGCCATCATAGCTGATAAGCTCATAGTATCATCAGCGGTGCTCTTCACCTTTCGACTTAAAGGCATCTGCTATCATATTTGCTTTACCCGGATGGTACTCTATCTCACAATCATAATCTTTGAGCAAGTCCATCCATCTTCGTTGTCTCATATTCAGTTCTGCTTGGGTGAATAAGAATTTCAAGCTCTTATGGTCTGTAAAGATGGTAAACGTCGTACCATAAAGATAATGACGCCAAATCTTCAAGGCGAAGATGATGGCTGCCAACTCCAGATCGTGGACTGGGTATCTGGTCTCATGAGGCTTCAGCTGCCTCGAAGCATAAGCCACCACATGCTTATCTTGCGTCAAACACAACCCAAACCTTGCAATGATGCATCCGTATACAAAGCAAACTCCTTATCCTCAGAAGGAATTATCAATACTGGCGCTGTCGTCAAGCGACGTTTCAACTCTTGGAAGCTCTCCTCACAAGCTTCGGACCAATAGAACGGAACTCCCTTCTGAGTCAGTTGGGTCAACGGTTTAGCGATCTTAGAGAATCCTTCGACAAAACGTCGGTAATAGCCCGCTAAACCGAGGAACTCCTTATCTCGGGCACCGAAGTGGGTGCAGCCCACTCCAAAACAGCTTCAATCTTGCGGGGATCCACAGATATCCCACGGCTGGATATTACATGACCCAAGAACACCACACTGTCCAGCCAAAACTCGCACTTGCTAAGCTTTGCATATAATTGATGATCCCTAAGGATCTGAAGTACTGTCCTCAAGTGCTCAACATGTTCTTCTTCAGTCCGAGAGTAGATGAGTATATCGTCAATGAAAACTATGACGAATTGGTCCAAAAATGGCTGGAACACCTTGTTCATCAAACTCATGAAAACAGCCGGGGCATTTGTCACCCCAAAAGGCATGACTAGGAATTCATAGTGCCCATATCTGGTTCTGAAAGCTGTCTTCTGTACATCATCCTCTCTAACTCGGATCTGGTGGTACCCTGACCTCAAATCAATCTTACTGTACAACCTCGTACCCTGTAACTGGTCAAACAAATCATCGATTCTTGGGAGGGGGTACTTATTCTTTACTGTGGCTTTGTTCAGCTGTCTGTAGTCGATGCACAAACGCATCGAGCCATCTTTCTTCTTGACAAACAAAATGGTGCACCCCAGGGCGATACGCTAGGTCGTATATAGCCCTTGTCAAGGAGTTCTTGCAACTGAACCTTTAACTCCTTTAACTCTGTTGGTGCCATTCTGTACGGGGCACGAGAAATGGCTGATGTCCCCGGTAATAATTCGATTCCAAACTCGACCTCTCTCGCGGTGGGAATCCAGGAATCTCTGCAGGAAATACATCAGGAAATTCCGCCACTACGGGGTACATCTTCAACCTTTAATTCTTCCTTCTTTCCAGAAATATCAATAGCATAAATGAGATATCCTGCATGGCCTCGTTCCAATAATTGTGTCATCTTGACCGCGGATATTAACGGAATCTTTGAACGAGAACCATCTCCATAGAACGTCCACTGAACTCCTTCACCAGATCTGAATCGGACAGTCCTTTGTCTGCAGTTCACAACCGCTTGGTACCTATTCAGAACGTCAATACCCAATATACAGTCGAAGTCTGACATTCCCAGAACGATCAAATCCGACCTTAACTTGTTATCCTCAAAATAAATGAGGCCATCATAGACAATCTGATCAGCAATCAAACTTCTTCGGCGGGTGTCGAGACTACAAGAGGCGTGGGTGGACGGAGGAGCAGTGCATAAGTGGTGTCTTTCCACAAAACTCGTCGACACAAAGGAGTGTGACGCACCTGTGTCGATCAATATAAAGGCAGGGTGCGTAAATAAAAGATACGTACCCGCTATGACTCCTCCGAGCCGTGTAGCTGTAGCCTGCTCCCTTGTCAATGCATACACTTGTCCTTGAGGTGGCCCCGTAGGCTGACTTCCAAACTGCCTCGGTACATATGGGGGCCTGTGTGGTGCTGCTCTGTCTGTCGACCTCCCAGTAGAATTCTGCTGCCTTCCCTGTTGGGACATTGTCGAGCAAAGTGGCCTCTCTCGCCGCAAAACATAACATCCGACACAATTCTTCGTCAAATGGGGTTGTCCACAAAGAGAGCATTGTACCTCCCCAACACTGCCTCCTCCCCGAGACTGTCCTCCTCTTGATGGAGCGTCATTCCTACGGTTTCCCTTCCATCGGTTATCGGGCCTCCTTCCACTGAATCTGGACGCCGAAGTGTTCCCCCCAGGCTTGAACCGATCACCCCTTGGCCTTAGATTGTCGGGAGCAGATCTCTGAGGGGGTGCTGGAGGTGGTACAGCATCAGGGTATGCGCCAACCCCTAGTTCGGCCAACTCCGCCCGGTTAAGTGCATCATCAAAGCAAGTGGGGCCATATGTAATCACCCTATCGTAGAGTTCTGGCCTCAAGCCCTTCATAAAGTTTCTCATTTTAGCTTGAGTGTCGGCAGCGATATGAGGCACATATCTGAGTAGAGAACAGTAGTGGAGGCATAATCTGACACCGGCATGGTACTTGCTTCAACTTATTAAACTCATCCTCTTTAGCTTGACGGGCAGCCGCTGAAAAGTATCGGGCCAGGAATCTTGTTCTGAACAGTTTCCAGTTTACTTCTTGACCTTGTGCCTCTTGTTCAATCACGGTGGTCTTCCACCACATCAGTGCTTTCTTGGCTAGCTGGAACTCTGCCAGCCTTATCCAGGCTGTCTTTGCACACGGGGCTGCACAAAATTTGTTCTATCTTTCTAGCCATTCTTCGGCTCGCTCCCTGTCTCAGTCCCTTCGAATGTCGGGGGCCGATATGCTAGAAACTGAGTCAGACTCAATTCTCCCGGTAATAACTGTGCTCGGAGGCTCTTCGCCTAGGGCTGGTGGGGGTAGGGGATTCGTGCGCCCCGCACTAGCGTTCACACTTACCGCATCACCAATGTCGATATTCGCTGCCATACTGCAACACAAGGGTTAACAACAAGATCCAAAGCAGTTCATATAAAATCGTTAGAAACCATAAAATGTATCATAACAGTCATATACTTCATGTGTAACATAGTATGTCAAGAGTAAGCGCCTAGCCAACCTACTGCGTAAGGCTACCCTCACTCATCCCGGGTTATCTAACCACTGCTCTGATAACCACTAATGTAGGGTCTTCCTACCTTAACGTCATTTGAATAGCTAACAAGAAATAAACATGCATTAAAGACATCTTAGAGTACTGGTTGCTATGTGAGCTCAAGGTAAATTACAGGCCCAAAAAGAAACT